>CM060959.1:33473695-33908695 GCA_030765055.1 Mantis religiosa
TATTATTTCTGTTTGCAACGTAATTTGAGCCCACATTAACTCAATTGGATTTTTCTAGCAGTAGTAAAGGTAGGGGGGAGATGGATCGTGTCTCATTGATCCTGCTGGTATACTTTTTCATGGAAGAGTAACTGAATAATGCTGCTTTGACTCTCTAGAGTTAATAAAGATTACGAACCATTCATAAACAAAGGAGTGTGACCAGACACGTTCTGCCAGACCAGCAGGAAGTGTATCGTTTCCTGTCATCGAATTTAAAAAACACCTTGGCTTATTCAAAGCACATGTTTCTTTTATCACGTCATGTCAAATGTTTACGTTTCAGCTCTGAGTAATTTCAAATATACGTTCATGCATACATGCCAACCAATAATGATATTCAATAGAGTGCTTACGTCACAATGCATTGTTATAATATAATGGTTGAGGCGGTCCTTGCCCGTTAAGTACCTCGTTGAGCCCTCCCGGCACTCAACACCTCATAAGATAGGATATGTGATAGGTGAGGACTACGGATGGGAGGTTTCCAACAGGTCGGGTTTTTCTGAGGGTAGATCTGCATGAATACTCGCTTTTGAGTTCCAGGGAGTGGGTGCGTCCTGACAGTGTGTGGGTATACATATAAGACACCACGACCTTTGAATGTCAAGTTTATTGTTACAATTAGTCCTCTCCACTCGCCACTATTGACGATGTTATTCGCACATTAGGCGCGAGATTTGAGATTTTCCCGTTGCTGCGCGCATGACACGACTGTGTACGCGTTGTTCCTGTACGTCGTTAGTGAATTACTTCGCACAATATAGTATTTCCGGAGGATTATTAAACAAAAACGGAGTGTGGTGAAATCTTAATGACCTTGTAATGTGTGCAGTTTCGCTCATTCGCTAACACAGGGTGTTCGATAACCACCTAATGTGAGTTACTCCGTCCATCCAAGGACGCGGACTCTGATGAAATTTCTGTACTTCTCGCCTCCTTCACACGCTGAGACAGAGTGTTTTTCCTAGCAAACATCGAACGTCGCCATTGCACAAATTTCCCCGAACTTTCGCCGAATTTTAGACACTTTAGAGGTCATGTGACCGGTTGCTTGTCCCTTATAGGTTGTGTTTCATCCCTTCTCTTGAATTTAATATTAATTTCTAGTGTATGAGGTATGTATTCCACGTGATTTTCTCTTTCCCACAGTCAAGCTAATTAATGCATAAGCATGTTTGGAACTGTGTTCCTTAGATTCCAGAGTCTATTCTCTCGTCACATATCATATGCAGGCCAAGACTTAGGCTGGCGCCGAGGGTCTATCCTTGGACAATGCCACCTTTGTCGGCTAGGAACACCCAAAGCACCTGTCTGAGGGAAAATGTTCATTTTGCCCCTCTCCCTTAACACGTTGGGTTCATGCTTTTAATAATATATATATATATATATATATATATATATATATATATATATATATATATATATATATATATATATATATATATATATATATATATATATATATATATCGGGATTGCCTGTTTAGTATCTGCACTTGTATATTTAATCATTATCCTCTATATTTATTTAACTTTAATTCATATTGTGGTATCTAACCGCCCTTAATTATGCATGTAATAAGACATTCGGGTTTATTATGATGATGTTATGCCTAACAGGGACGGTATCATGGTATCTACTTTATTTATTTGTATTAGGAACACTATATGAGTAAAAATATGGGGTTTTCAGGGTTATGCCAAACTCATTCCTCTCTCCTTCCTCATGGATCAGTTTTGGCAAAATCTGAATTTTTGTCTTAGCGCAAGTAGTATTTATTAGTAGTTTGGCGGTCGTCACACACGACTTAAAGGGAATGCAATACGACAACACCGGCAGGACTCCAATTAGTTGCTCCTACCTAGTAGCCCACAAGGACAACAGCTTCTCATTTGAAACACACATAATAATTTGAAGCAGATAGCTTAAGCAATATGAAAGAAGCACCTCTAATACATACCAAAGCGGTTAGTGCCCCATCCCGCAGCTAAACACTTGTTGGGGTCGTACTTCGTATCTGGAAACGGCAAACAGATAGGTGCGACGTTCTCAGCTATATCAAAAGGTCGGTCGAGTATCAGGAGGGCAATATCGTTGTACATGGAGACCTTGTCGAAACTAGGATGGATGATAATCTGCTGGACCCCACGATCTTGATGAGCGATCTCTTCTGTGTTGCTAGAAGCATTCATTCTCCAGCACGAACTGTTATTAGTGTCTCGTTTGCGCTGAAATGAAAAATAATGAATGCAATGTAATTTCTCTCTTTCTCTCCACCAGGTTTATGGGAAATGAAAGAGCTGTTCTATTTAACAATGTACCTGTATTATTATTATATTATTATTATTATTATTATTATTATTATTATTATTATTTATTATTATTATTATTATTATTATTATTATTATTATTATTATTATTATTATTATTATTATTATTATTATTATTATTATTATTATTATTATTATTATTATTATTATTATTATTATTATTATTATTATTATTATTATTATTATTATTATTATTATTATTATTATTATTATTATTATTATTAATTATTATTATTATTTATTATTATTATTATTATTATTATTATTATTATTAGTATTATTATTATTATTATTATTATTATTATTATTATTATTATTATTATTATTATTATTATTATTATTATTATTATTATTATTATTATTATTATTATTATTATTATTATTATTATTATTATTATTATTATTATTATTATTATTATTATTATTATTATTATTATTATTATTATTATTATTATTATTATTTATTATTATTATTATTATTATTATTATTATTATTATTATTATTATTATTATTATTATTATTATTATTATTATTATTATTATTATTATTATTATTATTATTATTATTATTATTATTATTATTATTATTATTATTATTATTATTATTATTATTATTATTATTATTATTATTATTATTATTATTATTATATTATTATTATTATTATTATTATTATTATTATTATTATTATTATTATTATTATTATTATTATTATATTATTATTATTATTATTATTATTATTATTATTATTATTATATTATTATTATTATTATTATTATTATTATTATTATTATTATTATTATTATTATTATTATTGTCTATTATTATTGTTATTACTGTTATTACTGTTATTATTGTTATTGTTATTGTTATTATGATTATTATTATGATTATTATTATTATTATTATTATTATCATCATCATCATTATTATTAGTATTATCATTATCATTATCATTATTATTAATATTCTTATTATTAATATTATTATTGATATTAAAATAGGAATGGTAGCGTGTCTGCCTCACGTTCAAGAGGTCCCGAGTTCGAATCTCGTTCAGGGTGAGTTACCTGAATAAGGTGTTTTACGGGGTTTTCCCTTATCCTTAAAGACGAATGTCGGGTAATTCTAAGCTCCATGAACCCTGGACACATTTGAATATTATTTCAACCATTTCATTTACGGTCCGATTTGACTTAACGTTGGAGGACGTAAAATTACAACAACAACAAAAAAAAAAAAAAAAAAAAAAAAGGACTGGGAGATATTGGAGATTAGAGGAAAGGAATACAAGCGGTGTGGGTAAATTGGTAAAATGCAGAATAAAGTATATAGTAAGGCGGGAAATATGGGGAAGTCTAGAAAATATGAAATCATTACAATTTTACAAACAAATAAAAATGAACTAGGTACTAGAAGCATATGTAGATTTCTGCAATAGGCAAGAGAGAGAGAGAGAGAGAGAGAGAGAGAGAGAGAGAGAGAGAGAGAGAGAGAGAGAGAGAGAGAGAGAGAGAGAGAGAGAGAGAGAGAGAGAGAGAGAGAGAGAGAGAGAGAGAGAGAGAGAGAGAGAGAGAGAGAGAGAGAGAGAGAGAGAGAGAGAGAGAGAGAGAGAGAGAGAGAGAGAGAGAGAGAGAGAGAGAGAGAGAGAGAGAGAGAGAGAGAGAGAGAGAGAGAGAGAGAGAGAGAGAGAGAGAGAGAGAGAGAGAGAGAGAGAGAGAGGAGAGAAGGGCTAGGTTGGATGAGAATAGGAAAATATTCCTCAGAGGGATAAGAGGAAGGGAAAAGGGAATTTGTGAATTTTGTGGGCAAAAGAAAACATAGAACACTATATAACAGAATGCGAGGAAGTTGCAATGTGGAGAAAAAACGTTTTGGAGGAAAAATGGGAGAAAGCAGAGAAGAGGATAGTAGCTAGAAAATGTTAACAGGAAAGGAGGAAAAGAAGAGAAGAGCTATTTTTGAGTTTTTAGAGAAAAAGAAAAATGGGCAAGAAATGTACAGAATATAAGAAAAGAAGATGGGGGGGGGGCAAGAAGGGAACTAATTAAGTATCAAGGAGACATGGAGGTTAAGAGCTTCTTGGCAGAGCAGAAAACGAGGGTGTCATTTTTTGTGTAATTTACATCCTCCAACGTTAGGTCATATCGGACGATGAATGGAAGGGTGAAATGATACTCAACTGAGCCCAGGGTCCATGGAGCAGAGAGTTACCTGATATTCCTCATTTAGTATAAGGGAAACCCCGAAAAAAGATTTATCCAGGTAACTCGCCCTGAGCGAATTTCGAGCTCAGGACCTCATGAACGTGAGGCAAACATGCTACCTTCTAGGCTACCGAGGCGGGCGAGGGTGTCATGTAAGCCAATGTGGGAACAAGGTAAAGGTAAAAAATTATTAATATTATGATCATTATTGATATTATGATTATCACCGTCATCGTAATCATGATAATAGGGGACTGTTGTTCAATTAACAACCTTTAACTCAACATCGAAACCTCTCTGCTGGATATGGTGCTTATGAATATAATTCTATGAAGTGAAACAATATTAAATGGGATCCGATTAAGTTAAATAGCATATTTAAAAATATAATATTGAACATTTTTTGAGAAAAAAAAATATAGTTCTCCGAAAGACTACATTTAAAAACCTAAGGGCTTCTACGGAACAATTGTATACTTTTGTAAATGGTAATTTGAAAAGTAGCCTGTAGGAATTACAGTTACATAAGTCTAATGGCTGTTTTATGAGGTATATCATCATTCTTAAAAATAACTTATGGAGAACTTTCTTACCCTAAAACTTAACTGGTTAAGCATGCACTAAGATTACTTAACTTACTCCCATAGTATATGTGCCACTGTGAGGGCAATCTTAGGGTGAATGATTGAAGCTCCACCTCTGAACATGTATTTCTTCCACTCGCCGTTCGGCTTTTGCTGTGCCCTGAACACCATCAAAGTCCAAGGGAATTCTGCAAATTGCGTTTGGCTAATAAGTCGGTCCAGATTCATAACTCGGTATCCAACATCTTCCTTGTACTTGTTCACTCCACATGTGTCCCAAGATGGCCAAACCTCCTCATCCGGTGGCGCTCTACAGCATATGTGGGCACTTGGGCAACTACCACACTCCTCACAAGTTGGAGCAAACAGGTTCCTGAAACACAGCTAGCTCATCAATCTTCGTGTTACACTGTACCCTAAGGGTCATACAAATTTTACTGGCAAAAAATTAATAAAACTATAAATGGTATTTATGATATATGTAAAGTTAAAGATACACCAGAACACGCAGTATTTGAATGTAATAAGTATGGATAATTAAATTTAGAAGAAAAGATACAGTTTAAAAGGAATGCACTTATATGTTATTATAAGGAGTGTGGATTTTATAAAACATTTGGAGAATTTTACCAATTTTATAAACAGAAAAGCTTGGGAAGAACCCTTAATTAGCTAGCATATCGTTATTGGGAGTGACTAAGGTCAAGAATTAAGAATATTTTAAGAATATAAGAAAAAAGAATGGGGAGAGAGAAAGAGGGAGAGATTAATGGAAGAAGAAAGATGGGAAGAAGGCGTCAGTGTAGTTGTAGGAGCGGCCGTGATGAACAGGAGGTATGGAAACAGCAGAAATGATCCAAGTGATGAAGGCGATGCACTCCGTAAGCCCAGTATTGATAGACATTTTGCTGTTTTTTATATCGAATGGTTAAAAGAAATAGCAATTTTCCTTTTGTTTCCAAAAATATTTATATATAGAAATAAAAAATAATATTTACTTTTATTTCAGAGAAAAGTTACTTTTTATGTTTTAATTTGACTTTAAATAAAATTAGTACTAAGAAAATATGTTGAATTAATGTACGACAGAAGTGAGTAAATTGTTTAAGATAAAACTAATAAATATAATTCATTTAAAATGATCTTTGTACAACAATTTAAGAAAGAAGTGCTAAAGAGAATTAATAAAAGTTAATTTACTGAGCTAGTGTAAAATTGTATATGATAATAAATTTAAAGATTACAGAAATATTAGACTATGGTAAATTAGTCTAAAATTATACCTAAAATAAACTAGGGCGTGGCATAATTTAATAATATATTGGAAGTGTAGTTTTGGATGCATTTACTTATTTGTTTGTTTATCTACTTATCTATTTATTTAACTATTTATTTACTTATTTATTCATTGCATTATTTATTCATTTACATATTGATGGATTGATTAATTTATTTACTTATTCATTTATTCGTCTGTCTGCGTGTCTGTCTGTCCGTCTGTCTGCCTGTCCGTCCATCTGTGCATCTGTTTATTTAATCACCAAATCAATAGCTCTATTCTACCAGTAAGGTGTGTTAGTATTCTAGTTAAAAAAGCAAATAAATACGAAGATCAAAATAACTGGATATAATATATCATTTAGTTATTCCTTATGTATCTCTTTATTTATGTATTTGTTTATTCATTTGTTTATTTATTGCAAATTATTGTTATTTATAATTTTAAAAAGGCAGCCAGATTTTTGTTGTATCTACTGGATGCCAGTACTTTTAAGATAGGAGTTGATATATTTTAATTGCTATTTAATATTATCTCTGGTGTACAGTTTTATTTAATTCAGTTTAATTAATTGTTGCAGATTTTGTAGTTTATACAGTTAAGTGTAGACAGTATTCAATATCAAATAGTTCTAAAGGGTTGATACCTGTTTGTAAGTTTTGAAAACTTTGAGTTTGTAAGCAAATCCTGAAAGCAAATTAAGTTCTTGAAATCTGTATTATCAGTGGTATTTTGTGTTGATGTTTCATTTCAGTTAGTCTAAAATTAGGATTTCTTTTGTTTAGCAGCAGTAATTTATAATGTACGTATTTCCTCTTCATGAATTTCAAAATGACATTTGGTGTTCAACACAGCCGTATGATATATTTTTGAAGTTTCTGCAATTGTGTTTACAGTATACTATTTGTGTTTAAGGCTTTTATACAGTTATGTTCCGGAAATTCTGAATGAAATAAAAGTAATTAGCTTCCTGTAGGGCTGGGTTGTGCTTAGGTACTTCGGATTTATACTGGGAATAAATTGGGATGTCTGTTGATAATTGAACCATGTGTTTAGTAGCTTCATATATACTTTTAGGTGCTCTTGTAGTTTTGTTTAGCTTTTAGTATAAATGTATTTTGAATTAAAAGAGTCATGATCTTTTATAGAATCAACATGAAAAATTCAATGCCATGGCCGGGATTTGAACCACGGATGAACTGGTTTCCGTCCAGTAGCTCCTACCTATTGAGCTACCATGGCCAATTTGCCAATTCTCCAATTGACCCATATATTTTCCCGGTAAACCACTAGGGGCTCTCGTAAGCGATATACACTGTTTGTGGCGACTTACTGTTATAAATACTTAAGTCCCAGGCTTCATCATTTAACTCTCATTATTATTTTAACTTAATTTATTAAAATTAACCATTTCTTCACACTATCCGCGCTCTACCTTATAGTGAGCAATGTATTGTGGATCGAAAAGTCTTTTTATATAGAATATGTGATAGATCTGGTAGATGCGTGTTTCAAATCCCGGCCGTGGCAGTGAACTTTTCATGTCGACTCTATCAATCCTTATGCAAATTTCAAAGAGTGTGTAAAACAATAAATAGAACATTTAGAAACAAAATACGTAAAGAAACAAAATTAAAGTTCTACAAAGTTATGGCTGTACCTATACTGACATACGGAAGTGAGACTTGGACGTTAACTAAAAAGCAACAGAGTAAAATACAGGCTTCAGAAATGAAATTCTTGAGAAGTGTGAAAGGATGCACGAAGAGGGACTTAATAAGAAATGAAAATATAAGAGAAGAGCTGGACATTTTTAGTATGAATGAAAGGTTAAAAGATCTCAAACAAAAATGGAAGGAACATGTTGAAAGAATGCCAGATAATAGACTTACAAAACAAATATTACAGTATCATCCTAAAGGTAGGAGATCGGTGGGCAGACCCAGGAAACGATGGCTGGAGGACTTCGAAAGCGGAACAGGCGCTTGATTGCCTATCCCATGAAGTGAAGAAGAAGAAGACTCTATCAATCCAATACCTTAGCTTGTATACAGCTGTTGTGAAGAAATTAGTAATTTTCATCAATTAATTTAATAGGAGTTAAATTATGAAGCCTGTGACTCAGGTACTTACAATAGTAAGTCGCCACAAAAGGTGTATCTCGGCTGCAATGGCCCCTAGTAGTTTTTCGGGGAAATATATGAGTCGACTGTAGAATTTAATGTCATGATGGCAAATTGGTCAATGGGTCAGAACGGCTGGACGAAAACCGGTGGATCCCTGGTTCAAATCCTAGCCGTGGCATTGAGTTTTTCATGTCGACTCTATCAATCCAAGTTATAAGAAATTGGAGATTAGCGGATAAGAAGATGTGATAAGGTGTTTCTTTATAAGGTGTTATAAGAAAGTGGGGATTAGCAGTTTTCCTTTGAACAAAGTGGTAAACATATTGAAAGGCTGAATTCTAAACAAACAACTAAAGCTGCAACAAAACAAAAAACAAAAAGAAAAAAAAAGAAGAGTGTTATTCCATTTCATGCATATCCAGCCTATATTGTTGTACGTTAGATATTTACCTAGGTGATAATAATCCCTCACTGCCATCTGTGATAACGTAACCATTCTCGTCGCACAGCGACCACGCCACACATCGGCATGTGCCCTCAGCTTCATCCAACTCACTAGCCGCATCAACACGATTGTCGATATCATCAACGTCATACTCAAAATTGTCTAAAAATGAGTCCACGGTGCTCAGCACCAGGAACAACAACTGTACTTCTAGCCGCATGTTTCGTTGGTAAACTAATTATGTTATGCAGTATTTTAGGAGTTCAGGAAGTAGCACTTTCCTCGTGTGAGTCGCAGCTTCCGGGCGCTATGATAACCTCAAACCACATCAGGGTGTTACGTGGGATGGTAAATTTAGCAGACAGGAAAACTGTCTTAAGCTGTCCATAGGTTAAAGGTGCATTTGGTAGATAAGAAAGCTAAGTAGACTTTAATAACTGACATAAAGACTGTAACCACAGTATCAGGCAGTGATTAGGAGGCTGCGAAGTAATCGAAATCAGATAATTTAAAGAGAAGTTAAATTAATAAAAATGCTTTGCTAAACTAATATGAAAGCTTGTTATAATAACATGAAATTATAATGGATAGAGCGATGATTAAAATAGCAGATGACTTAAAGAATTAGAGGAAAGAATGTAATTTAATATAACATATACTAGCATCCAGGCAAGGAAGAGAAAATATTCTTGTAAAAATCTGTACACTCTGGAGAGACAGGAAGGGAGGACCGTTACCTTCTTTGTGCTAGGGTAAGTTCAATGTATGAGAACTATAGTATAATTTCAGCCAGGAATGTGCTGGGACAAAAACCCTTCAAAATGCAGTTGAGCATGAACGCTAAAGACCAGCAGACCAGCAGACCAGCAGAAGGGTCGAGTCGTCCAGGTTTACCTGGACGGAGTGTTTGCTGCCCAGCACCTAGCCGCTTATTGCGTCTTTATCTGGGCAGTATAAAAGAGTCATCTTTTGTCTCAGGTGGTTGTTTTCGGCAGTGGAATATCTAGCCTTATGCGCGCTGTTGCCCCGGGGGGGGGGGTGCGCCCAGTGCTGGCTGCGCTCTTCCGCCTGCCTGGGAGGCATCTGAGCACAGTCCGCTTAACAGGCTAGAGGGAAAGGAACAGTGTTTATGTATTGAATTTACCAACCCCATTTCTGGGCTTTGGGGGTTTGAAGTCAGGGGAATGTGGCCCTGTTCAGTTCTAGTCACCCAAAGCATCTTTGGGTAATCGGTAGCTCGGTCGGCGGCGAGGAGCTCTGTGGTCGTAACGGCCAAGGGTGTTCACCAGTATGTTTGGATGGGAGTCCAGCTTATCGCAGATGGTGCGGGATCTCTTCCGCACCACGTCCACGATGTACGAGACCCCGGAGTAGGTATGAAGGATGTGGAACGGGAATCTACGCCCGGTATCGTAGATCAGGCGCAGTGCCCTGTTCTGGACGCACTGTAGTCTGCGAATAGTGGTGGGAGCCGCTGATCCCCAGACTTCGCATCCTTACAGAATCAGGGGCGGTATAATCGCCCGATACAGGCGTAGTTTGAGGTGCGTTGGCATGGTGGCTAAAGAGATTTACTTCGCTGATTTGATAACGATGTGTACCGTTACAAACAACTCAGGGTAGGCGTTCTCCATCTCAGGGTGGGCTGAACGTCAATGAGTTAAATGAGTTTTGCAAACCAATGCAAAAATTCGAAATAAATGAGAAACCAACAATAATGTAACATTTGAGAAGGGTGAGCTAGTTTGGTCATGTGATAAAGTTAGAGAGGGGATCAGAATAAGGTTCGAACTGAATAGTGAAGTAAGAAAAACTTACTTAAAAGGTGATACTACGACAGGAAGGACGTGTTCATGCGCGTTAAGAAGGAGAAACGAAGATTTATAAGTCTGAAATGTAGGGAAGTTAAGAATAACGCAACCAGCGTAAGTGGAAGCAGCATTAGAAGTTTATTAGAGCAAAGTAGTCGCCGTATAAAAGGAGAAATAGAAACCGCGCGGAAGTAACTTTAAACAAGTAATCCAGGGTTTTCAGTAAAATTGAATTTATGTTAGGAATTTTACTAACAGTCTTCACAGATCCAAGTCGATAAGCAAACTTAGTAGGAATTAAACCAAATAATTCTGCAACCAACAAAGTGTTATTAATACAACTGAGTAGCCAACAACCACCAAAATCCATTTCCTACAACCATTCACCTGAGGATAAGAGAACTCGTAGCTCCAATTAGAACCCAATCAATTTAACACTGGTTTGCGGGTTTACCGCAAGGCTCACAAAGGAATAGTTCTATCCATTGATGCTTTTATATCGATAATTCTTAGATTACATCACTGATGCTCTGAATATCAGATAAATTCATACTTATACCATGTAATCAGCAGAACTTACTGCCTCATTGATTAAAAGAAAGTATAGCTATAATCTTAGTATTTTACGTGTATAGGACGTAATAATTTCATATTGAGATTCCATTGTAAATACTTCTTCTGAAGTACCGGATAAGTACTTTTTAAAATATCCATATAAGTATATCTACGTATAAACAACACAGCACAAAAAGTGTAGAACTAAGTGTACAGTTAATTCTGTTTTTAAAGTTGTTTTATTTTCAGATTTGGGTAGTACTAACAAGAAAAAATTGTGACTTTGTGGGTTCGTGAAATGAAAAGTCCAATTGCACCACTCAAAAATGTTCTTTATTTCCACCGACTTACAGTTGAACACTTGCCAGTTACACAGAATTACTTAATGCACACAATTACGTTTCACCAGTTCGTCTGTTACAGTTCCACTTCCACGCTCACGGTTACGTGAACTCTTCCGACGCACGTACACAGTCTTCTCGTCCGTTCACTAGCTCGTCAAGCACTGACTTTTCTCCAGAGGTCCAGAGGCAGTCCTAGTCGGGCGGGGCAATTTTTCTTTTTCCCCGTCCGGGTGTCTTCTGCCGCAGTAAAGTAGCCTCGTCCATTGAATCCCAGGCGGCGTCAAAAGCTTTCCCTTCTGACCACGCCTCCTCACATGTAAGCAATTATAAGGGATTTCCACCCTTAAACATATGGGTGGCCCTTCTTAATACGTTCACCAAGTTAGAGCGCTGTTGCAATATTTTTCTTGTGTCCTCAGAAATTATCTTAGACTGTGCAAACGTGCTTCCTATGTATGTTAATTAAGCTTATATTTATAGAAGTTACATAGTGTTTTACTTAGTATAGTATTATAAATTTATTTGTGTTTAATAGTTATTTGCGTTTAGCACTTGCGTAATTTAATTAAGATGTGGAGACCGTGGGTATCGAACCTAACATGGATATGCTAACATGGATTTCCGTTCATACTTGTAATATATATATCTAAAAGTATCTAAACTTTTTCGAGTTCTAAAGCGTTTATGGCATATTTAATTATTATGCGGAATGTACGTGATTATTTATTTAAATTGTGTTTAGCAGAAGACCCACCCCACCAAATACAATGCTTAACTTTATTCAAACTTGTAAAATTAGCAGACATCCTTGTAAAAAGTTTCGAAAATTTGAAAAGAGTAATAGAGTTTCCTTACTAGTTTTTCTTTAATTCCTTGGTTGTTGTTTTTTTTAAGTGTTTATGGCTTTGTTAAATCAACTGAAATTCACCACCTGTAGCTACCATAGAATAAAGGAAAATATTTTAGGATAAAACGGCTCACGATTGCAATAAACAAAGCTCTAACGTGCAATCTTTGCTTATAAATTATTATTAACTACTAGAATATCCAAAGTGCTTCCTTAATTCGCAAGTAAATATCCCTCGCAAATTCATGCACATTGATGCAGTTTAACCCTTTTAAAATTGTAATGATGTTTTACTAAACTTTCCTTAGATATTATGCTAATAATACGCATTTAGTTCTTGTACGTAATAGAAGTACTAATACCATAACAGCGTAGGTGATATATTTCTTTTCAGTTATGTTATAAAGAGTTGTAACATTATGTATTATGATAGGAAACATTAATCATTTAAAATTTATTTGAAAAGATCAATGACGATTTCTTACAGTGAATTTTGCTTTATTTATTTATATTTTGCCTCTAAAAGTTAATTTAAACAACGGCAACACTGGATATTCTCAGCTGTAAACACGAGCCTAACATTCTTCACCTCTGACCCCGGTTGGTGTTTCCTAAGATGTTTATGACATTGTGGTTAGGGGAAAGAACAGTTTTTCGCTACAAAGAGAGCCGGTTGGGGATGGTTTAAGCGCGGCCACTTTACCTAGCCGCTGTGCGGCTTAACCTGCGAAGTGAGTCAAGATGGGTTTGTTTTTTGTTCTGCTGGCGGTAGGTTTTTTGTTTGTGAGAAAAATTTTGTGTTAACTGGTTGCCCTTGAGTGTTCTCAGAAGGCAACAGCTAGGCGGGTTTGTTACGTTCTCCCGTTGGGGGAGGATCTGTTTAGAGCTTTTGCCCCGTTTTGAGTACGGGTGGCCTAACGCTTGAGCCATCAGGCGTTTTGTAAAATTGGAGATGTTTGGGGTTTACCTTGGGTTAACCAAGGGGCCCCAAGACGTCTCTTGGGAGTTTGTACGATGGCAAGCGTCTTTGTTCCCTCTGGTCATATCTGCCCAGTGAGTTCAACAAAGGGTTGCCATGGGTTTGAATTTTGTCGTACATTGAACGTGCCCTCTCTCGAATGACGTCGACAATGTGCGGGATGTTTGAATGTTCATGAAGGATATGTGCGGGAAGACTTTTCTCCAGCCCGACGCGTTGCTTATATAAGACCAGCTGGCCAATCTAGAAGGTTCCGGATTAGATGAAATATCCCGTAAGTTCGAGAAAACAAGGGGAGCGGAAAGAGACGGCACAGTAATGTTATTCTAGCCACCCCTCGTTACCGCTATAAGACAAATGAGTGGGCGTGGCGAACGCCTACCATCTCCTGCTGCTGCTGCTGCCTGCCGGTTCTATAGGAAGTTCCAACGTTCGGGTGACAATATTAACATCTAGCGTTCGTAATGGTAACAGCTTTGTTGTTTCCGGCTGAGGATGTGTAAAATTTTACATGAAATCCGATTATCAATTAACCCTTGTATGGTCTGTGGTCTTTATATGCTTAAACTACATAGAAACTGTTTTATTTTGAACGTAGACTTCTCATCTTTCATAGATGCTTTTGTGTACGTTTTATTATAAATGGTAAAAATATTTATGGTAATATGACGGTCGGTAGTAAAGTATTTTCAATTTTTTCTAACAGGTTTAGAAAGCACCCCAGGTATAAGTATGTGATTTTCCATGTTATATTACAAACTTACTACAATAATTAAAACTTGACAACAATGCACCTTCTGAACCTTCATATTTGTGTCCATTGTGTTGTTAATTCGTAGACAATACAAACACATGCACTGTTGTAACAAAGTATTATAAAATACAAACACAGTTAGCAATTGCGTATTGTGGAAGTTACACATGGAAAACGACGTGAAAAAATAAAATACCTGAAGTGATATATAAGCTCGAGGGTATCTATCAGGGCAATCCACACAGAGTGGAGACTGACCTCACCTCTAATGACCAGGGAGTTACCGCACTGTCCTGAAAGGGCACAAAGTGCCACCTTGGGACTTTTAATAGGTGATACCGAAATTATGAATTGCAATGTTTAAAGAATCATGATGGATTTCAAAGGAATGTGGGTTCTTTGTTACAACACGTGCAAGGGCAGTTGAGTCGAATAGCAGTTTGGGTGAATAAGTTGTTTTAACAAAAGAAATGTAAGAAACAGTGTCCTTAGTAGATTTCTAAAGGGAAGCACTTGACTTGTTGAATGAGGTATCCTTGGGTCCCTAATAATGACAATGGGCAAAATTGTCACAAAGGGAATCTTTGGTTGAAAAATGGGCTTCCAGAGAGTGAAAGCGACATACTCACGCAGCTGTGAGGACATTCCGTCAGTCAGTTCATGGCTGGCAAGCCATAAAGACAGTCCGAGGCGTGAGGACGAATAGGGCAGTCCTCTTGTTATTTGTCGGTTTATACGTAACTAATTAAGTATTATCGAGTTATAAGCACTCCTCCTTTAGTAACTCTAAACAGTGATATATTGATAACCCTTGATCGGCAACTTCAAGTTTGACGTTCGGATAAAAGAAGCAGTCAATAAATCAGTTTGAAACGGGCATTCCAGTGTCACTAAAACTATCCTTCTCACACATATCCACGCATACCCTGTGATAAACCTCATTGCTTTACCCTGAGCTAAGCCCTATTTGTTTCAAACTGTATCGCCAACGTGGTAATCTTTGCTCGCCAATATATAGTCGATTCACAGAGCAAGACCTAGAGACTAACAGGCCCCCCATTTGGTCCTATGGACTCAAGACGGGATGGAAGTGGATACGCTACTTAGGCGCGCCAACCCCAAAGGGGAAGGCTATCGATCAACCTCGGTAGGATCGCTTTGGGATCTAGCACACCTTCTACTAGCTATGCTGGCTAGTACGCGGGGATATATGGCTTCCCTCAACCCCGTCCGGAGAGGTACCCGATCTCCCTCGGATATCTGGAACCACTGCCCCCTCGAGTCCAACCCAATCCGAACAACTCCCAATCAGGGAAGGTCTCGAATGTTCGGCCCGAGGTTCCCGTCAGATATACCACGAGTGCTAGGGGTCCGCAGCGCTCGCACCACAGCACCTGAAGGGGACAGATCCCCTCCCCTACGGAGTACCTGAAGTGATAATGTTCGTAATTCAAAAAAGTCAGGTGTTGATAATGTTGATAAGATTTTTAGGTACCATTCAGTGAAACGTGGAACAAGAAGGTGGCCACTTGCTCTATTTCTTGAAACAAATCCAGAAGTTAAAATTCTTTTCCCAGTTCTGAGAGCAATTCTCTTCTAGAATTTTCATATATATAGTTCCTCTCAGAACTGGGAAAAGAAATTTAACTTCTGGATTTATTTCAAATAAATAATAAATAAAATAAATAAAAATAAATAAAAAATAAATCCAGACGTTAAATTATTAAAACAATTAAATGATCCGATAGATTTAATGTTTTGGTTACAGATATTTATTTTAAAAAACAAACATCGCGTAATGAATTTTAAAATACCCGCAGTCGATTCTGTTTTTAAAGTTGTTTCTTTTCAGATTTTGGTAGTACTAACCAGAACATATGAACATCTAGCGTTCGTAATGATGACAACAGCTTTGTTTACGGCTGAGCATGTGTAAAAGTTTACATGAAATCCGATCCCGAACAATTTATAAGAGAAGTGTCATAATTTCTTATAAGATAAGTGAAGATTTAAGTTAGAAATTGTTATATTTGTATATATAAGGCTTTTAATTCTACGAACACACAAGGTCACAATGCTTCTTCGTTTACAAAAGGGAAACTACCTTGTGCCAGTCTTTAAATGCAATCTATTCCTTCTAATTACATTATTGTTCTGATAGACCTTGCCGGGATTTAGATTTCTTAAAAGTCTTCACCCATATTTTGAGACACAAGCTTGTTGTTTGGAAAACAGCGCTCAAAATAAGCACTGCCATCTGCATTTGTTTCTCGTATACTTACTGTCAACGCTTTCTAGCATACAATTCAGGTTACTGTAAGAATATGTCAAAGATGACTATCCCTGCCTTTTGTTTAAGGTAATTTAGAGAAATTAAACTTAAACTATTGTGTGCATGTACGCAAAATTTTGAGGAGCTTATCAGATTCTTTTTATCTTTAGTGTGTCCTAAAGATCATTGTAATTTATAAACTTTGTGAACAGAGTTCAAATTTTGTTGAGATAGGTTTAAAATGCAAACAAGTCATCCCTCTAGATTATCCAGCAGATGCTACCCTTGCAGCACAAGGTGGAGCTCATTACTACCCTCACGTTAGAGAAGCAAGAGGTGCCCCAGGTGAATCGTCACTTATGACTATGTTGCACTAACAGGGTTAGGAACAACGTCCATTAATTTGCAGGGTTGTATGTACAAGACTGTAGCTGTCTCCAGGCAATCAGATACGAGGCCTACCCCTCTCTTAGCGATTTCCTGCCTCTAGGTCAAGGCGAAGGCGTAGCCAAACAGCAAGAGGAAGAATTAATGGCCAAATGTCGACCAAAACATCTATCATGACCGTGTTTCGTGTTCATTCCTGGGTCTTTGACCTGGTCTCATCTAGACTTTCTGAACCTCTGCCACCACATAGTGCATAACCTTTCGCAAACATCTTATCGCCTGCCTTCGTGCTCGTACATTCCTCTGCTACATGGTGACCCGAAAGTAAGATGCATTTAACCCTATGAGAGTCTAGATATCTGGCAGACTTTTCACAGATAAAACAAAATTATTTTTGACTGCCTCTCGTTTAAGTAGTGAGTGTTCTGGCTTCTCAATCCAGGGGTCCCGGATTCGATTACCGACTGAGATTGTTACCAGAATAATTCTCTATCCCCCACAGAATTTGCAATAATGAATGTGTGTTTAATGTTAAAAATAATACAAGTAAATGCTAGTGTAGCAATAACTCCATCAGTTGTTTCTTCAATCAAAGCTCTCGATGTGAGTAAAGGAGGAATGGGGCATAGAAGTTAAACACAACAAAAAAGAATACTTAATGCAGCTTATCTTTCGCTGGTGTAAGTCGTCTGAAAGACAAGAAATAATTACTAATGAAGCTACCCAAATATAACTATTTGTAACAAAAACTGAAATTACAACTGAAAGTCATGGATTTCTTACTTTTCTGGATTTGAAGATAATAATAAATAATAATAAATTAAATTTTGGTATTTATAGGAAGTCTACTCATATCGATAATTACATAAAAACAAAAGCTTTAACCCTTTTGACATAAATTTGCTGTTTTTAATAGCTTGATTTATAGATTAATAAGTATACCTTTGAATAAAGGGGAATCTAATAAAGAATATAAACCCATTGTCACCCAAATATCGGAAGGCACGACCAACTGACGGCTGAGTAAGGGCCGGGAAGCATTCGGTCACGCCTACCCATTTATCTTGTAGCGGTAAATAGCAGATGGTTGGAAAAACATCACTAGCCAACTCTTTCCCCTTACCTCACGTCAGGAACCTTCGGGGTGATTCACTGAACCGCGAGACTTCCAGAAACAGCAATCTTCCTATAAAAAGGAGCTTCAGTTGGTGAATTCCCCAGATCTCGTACATTGTCGATGTCATTCGCGAGAGGGAACGATCAATGTACGACAAAATCCAAATTCAACCCCAACCCTTTAGTGAACTCCCTGGGAAGGTATGACGCGAGAGATCAAAGACGCTTGCCGTCCTTCAGACTGCCGAGAGACGTTCTGGGACCCCTTGGGTAACCCAAGAAAAACCCCAGATGTCTCTGGGACCAATTTTTACGCCGAAGGACCAAGCGCTACACAACCCGTAGCCAAAACGGAGGAAAAAACTAAATCGTGTCTCCCAAAAAGGGAGAACGATTAAGTGCAGCTGCCCACGACAAGAGGGGCAACCCATTTCAAACATTCAATAATTTCAAACATTCAATAATTTCAAACACCCCAGCAGAACATGGAACTACTAGCTCATTTCGCAGGTTAAGCCGCAAAGCGGCTAGGTACTGCGGCCTATGACACCCGGACAGGAATAGCCCCGCCCGACTAGGACTACCTCTGGACCTCTGGAGACAATTCAGTACTTGGCGAGCAGCCGGAGGAGCGCCGTGCTAGTGAACGGACTGGAAGACTGTGCACGTGCATCTGAGGAGCTGTACGTAATTGTGAGTTTGGAGTGGAGCTGTGACAGACGAGCTGGTGAATTGTAATTGTGTACGCTACGTAATTCTATGTAATCGGCAAGTGTTCCAACTGTAATTCGATGGAAATAAAGAACATTTTGAGTTGGTGCAATTGGACTTTTAATTTCACGAACCCACAAAGTCACAATATTATTAATAATGCTTTAATCGATGGTTTTATTAAATATTTTATACAAAAAGATTGAAAACATTAAATATCAAAGAACTGTTAATGATATTTGTACTCTTAAAAATAAAAGACGATTATAATTAAAAAAACCTTACTTACAATCCTTGGTTTAATAAACATTTTGAATAAAAAAAATTAAAAAGTTTGGTATAACTTTAGTTCCTCAAAATAAATATGGTATTACAAATTTACTACATTTCTATAAAAGGATAAAATTCCTAATAATAAAAAATCTGGTATTTATCAATTTAATTGTTTACATTGTGATAAAGTTTATATTGGAAATAGAAAACGTAATTTATAAACCAGAACGTAAAACATTTTCTTAACATTAAGTACAAACAGACTGATAATTTGGCCGTAGCAGATCATTTTTGGTCACTTAACCATGAAATAAATCCTGAAGCTAAATTATTAACACAATTAAATGGTTCGATAGACTTAATGGTTTAGGAAAATATATTTATTTTAAAAAATAAACATCGCGTAATATATTTTGAAATACCAGCTGTTGATTCTGATTTTAGGTTTGTTTGTTTTCAGATTTTGGTAATACTGAAAAAGCATAGTGCATAGTAACCTGTATCCTTGACGATGAAGTGTGTTGACTGAAGATGCGGGCAAATGTTCGTAAAATCGATCTCAATTATTAAGAAAAATTGAAATCATTTTATTAAGATATTTGATGTTTTTGTTACAAATATTTATTGCTTCAATGTAGCAAGTTTCATTTTTTCCGTAATTACTAATGAAGTATTTACATTAGCTTTCGGAAAACTGGTTTTCTCATCATTTAGACATCTTAAAGCGTTTTATCAGTTTAACCATAAAAGCAACCTCCATAGAATTTAAAGCCTTATATAATACAAAGAAAGGACATGAAGCAGCACCATACTTCCGGGCTTGCTCAAGAAAGACAAATGAAATCCTGGCACAGAAGTTCTAATAATTGGGCATAGGAAAATTTTAAGCAGTATTCCTCAAGTTATTTGTACAGTCGTGCTGCTAGAACGGTTACCATGGATTTATCTTTGTTAATAGAAACGTCTCAGATAAGTCACTTCTTGAAAGGCCCGGTTGCATAAAAATCGCTTACTGCAGTTCATTTATAATCGAAGATCAAGATCAAACCCGCGTGGGTTGTAAACTGCTGATCTTAGAACAAATGAACATTGTTCGGTACTGATCTGAGATCACAAAAACAAATGAGGCAACATCGCTAATTCGTGTTGTATCGAAAGGATTCGGGAATTATCGGAACTGTTCGACACTGTTTAATTCGAGTACACAGAGTAGCCAATCTAGACATAAGAAAAACTAAATAAATCTTTGATTTTACGGTTATGTGTCCTAGAAATAATGTTATTTTAAATAAACAGCATAAGAATTTACTCCATATTGAAACAGTATTTATCAAAAGTTAACCATTTCGCTTTCTTTATCTCTATTATATGCCCAATGTACATCTTTTTCATTTTCGCATGTTTACAATACTGTGAGCTGGAAAATATAAACAAAAAAAATGGAAGATAAGTTAAGTTTTAAGCTACAAATTGTTATATTTGTATATAAAAATATAAGTTCAAGCAAACGAGAAGATGCCTTCCGGTAACTTTAAATCTCGCATAACCCTTCTTATTTCACGCTTTTCCATACTCATCATGATGAAATGAGATCTTAAAGCTGCAACCTACCTTGTAACTTTGTGTATTGTTCTAAACACAGTTCCTTTATTTGTATTAAATATATCCCCAATCAACATTTGGAAGTATTCAGTTGCATAGAACCGTAGTGTGAGCAGGATCATAAACATTGGATTAAGTGCATAATTCCTCAGGGTTTGTGTTCTTAATTGTGCATGTAGTCTATGATCCAGTTATTCAACTACATGCTTTGATAGTCGAAATCTCATTTTGAATTTTCTGTCATTTAGTTCTGAGATAGGATTTCCTCTATGTTGGAAAACACGAAGAGACCTTTCAAATTGAAAATACTAATCATCAGAGATATCAGAGGAATATGAATTCTGAAAATAATAAAAACGTATAGGTTATGAACACAAACAATGCATCTTTAACATACATTTGTGAAATAAAGAGGACATTTATTTATGCAAGTAGCCACAAAATTGATTTATTTGCTATTTATTTAAAGCTGCACTACTTATTTCTTCTCAGAAACATTTGTGTAAACCCTGAAGTTCTTCTAATCTAAGTTCAATCAAGTTAACTGGAAAAAATTCACCAGTTAGGTTTGATCTTAGATCAAGAGGCAATGAAATTAGATCAATGTTTACACAACCAAAATTCTAAGTTCAGGTTGACTGAACATCATTTTCATATGCTTGAACTTAGATTATCTTTTATTCAACCGGGCCTAAAACTGAGAGGGGAACTGCCGAGCTTGCCTGCCCTGTGCTAACCATTACTTCAGCCAATGGAGTTGACAGGAATAACAAATGACAGATATATGTTCACTCCACATGGAGTAATCAGTGCGTTATCTGAGAGTGCGTTATCACCAAGGATAAATCCATGGTAACTGTTCAAGCAGCACGACTATACTCAAACCGTTATCAGTACAAAGAATTTCAACAGCGTCGGGAAGTAAAAAATGGTGAAATTGTCTGCGAACACTTGAAGACAGATCGAGTTTCTTTATTATCTATAACGTCACTACTGATTATTAAAAGAAGATACGTGAAAGTCATTAAGCGAGGGATGCGAAGGGTAAGAGGGGAAGGTCGTTGCTATGGAAACGTAAACAAAAGTTGCCAGATTGATTACTCTGGTGAATCACATACTCTTCAGGTCAGTTATCGTAAGTTTTGTGCGGAAAACAAGAGTGCTTGAGTGTTCAGCTACGTTGTGTATTGTTAACCTACTTTTTCAAGAAGCAAGAGGTAGTGGCGGTAGGATTAGAGGTTGACGGAGCATTCATGGACCGAGGCAAAGATCAGCTTTACGGTCCCTGTATTACATTGCATATCAAGCTAGAGAATTTGTCTGTTATCTTAGGGGATTCTTTGAACAGAAGACGAGAGCTTGTTCCTTATCAGTGAACAGCTTATTCCTTTTATGCAAAAGCGACAGACCCATGTCGGTAGATATGTTTGCACGTAAAAGAATTCCTGTGGGTCGAAATTCCGGCATATCGGTAGCGTTGGTATGAACATATCAATTAACAAGGTCATTAATAATAGTATATTGCCATATTAATGGATACGGAACGTGGAAAGGTTTGAAAGTACTAGTCGCTTGACCGAGTTTTTCAATTCTGGAGATTCCGTTTAGTGCTTACCACATGTGTATTGCACATTACTTTTTGCACTATGTTGACGCAGCCCCTGTCACCTAGGAACACTGAGACGACATATAACTTGATATCAGAAAGACATTAACATAAAGAAACGAATAAATATAAATAAACGACGTACACCAGAATAGATATATGTCATAATGCTAGCATATACTCTAGAGACGGCCACAGTGAAAAGGCCAATCTGTAAAGGTCAGTAAACTCCATTTGCAATCCCTGTAGTCAAGAAACCTTACTCTAATGTCTGTTTTATCCTCGAGGCAAATTTGGTGCCACCCAGTCGGTAACCAACCCATTGTTAAAATCCCATGCGTGCTTGTGACAACAGGCTTTAAGATTTTGACCGACGCGCAGAACGCATGCTTCCGCATAAACTTTTGCATGCGGACCGTTAGAGAAAGCGTCTCTGATATTAGGTGCGAAACTGGAAATTCTAAACACTGATCGTAAGTGGGGATATGTACAAGCCAATGTAAAATTGATATTTGTTCATGCGATTTTGAAAACTCCAAGAAATACCTGGAGTGGGGTAATTCAAAGTGATGGCGGAAAGTAGGTTTTGCTAGTAAGAACACTTGTGTCCTGAGATATAGGGGAGACGGACGCGTATTTGGCGCAGCCATGCACCGAGACAAAGTACACTATCTAGCAGTCGCTCCAGTGAGAGTTAGTGCAAAGAGCAACATATAGGGAAGACGATAAATATATCTAGTTCGACTACGCTGTGCTATTGCCTCTGCGCACCACAATACAATATTGACGCGGGATACAGTGACACTAAACACAGTGACCTCGCGGACGACGACTTTACGGTAGCGAGCAAAGGAGTCTAAGGACAACAATAAACTTCTGTCTACCAGATTCGAGTTGTCATCATTCAACCTACAACCAGTCAGGACGCACCCACTCCCTGGAGTATAGATGAGAGTTCTCATGCGGGAGCTACAAGTCATCTGGAACCTGTTACGATCTCCCTCTCCTTAACCTCCGCACGCCACCAATCCTTAATTGTAAGGCGTTGAGCACCAGGGAGAGTTCGACGTGGTTCGCTATGGGCCGGACCACCTCAATGTGTATTTATATCAATCTGAAATTTAGTAGTTAAGATATTAGCTGAAATATTAATAAATATAACTGAAGATAGGTGTTAGATTTTAGAACGTGCATCGCCTGTGTGTGTTGCTATGGAGAAATACTTAACGCACTATGGCAACTTACGATGCATAGCAACAATAACGGTAAGTTAGTCACAGAGTGCAAAATTATTTAAAAGAACTCACACATGTGAAGACGCTACAATGGAGTGAATGGGTGGACAACTTATTTCTGTTTTTAAAGTAGGCTAATACAGATTAACTGTGCATATTTTTGTTGAGGTGAGATAACTCGAAACCTTGTTTATGTTTCGAGTGCTGTGAGGATAAAGAAACAGGATTTTGTTTTAATTTACGTCATCCAACGTTAAGTCATATCGGACGATGAATGGAATGGGTGAAATGATGCTCAAATGAGCCCAGGGTCTGTAGAGCTTGGAGTTACCTGACATCCTTCTCTCAGAATGAGGGAAACCCCTGGAAAAACCTTATGCAGGTAACTCACCCTGACCGAGACTCGAACTCCGGACCTCTTGAACGTGAGGCAGACACGCTGCCACCACGTATCTTCCTCCATGGACCCCGGACGCATTGAGCATCAATTCACCCATTTCATTTATCGTCCGATATGAATAAGTGTTGGAGGACGTAAATTAGAGAAAAAAAGTATCTTCTTTTAAAAATCAGCCTGTAGAAACAGTTTAATTCGTATTATTTTTTGATTATAAATTTCTGTGCTTGATAATATACGAATATGTAGCTCCACTTCCTTCATTGTGTAACGGCACAGATTTTCCCATTGCCTTTCCCCGTCTTTCCTCATCGTATACTTAATTTGCTTTTTAAGTGCAATGAAACTCACAAATTAAAACGTAATTTGAATGACGTAATAGGACACAACATTTCATATCTCAGGCTCCTTTACCGCAATACTGGAAATAAATACACAATCACTATTAACGAAAATTGAGCTAAATTATTGGTATTCATTATGTAGAACTTATAAGTAAACTTGTCAGAAGATGATAGTCTAACCATATAAGCAGCCGTCCACAATATAAGCTGAAGATTATCATAATGAGGTGAAACTTAGAGAGAAGTAAATCTAAAAATGAAAGTAAAACAAAGCAAAACTTAATGGAATGTGTATCAAAGCAATAATACTCCTAATTACCTATTAAAGTACATGAAAATCACGTACGTACAACTTTTAATACAATTTTTCTTTTGTTTTATAAATATTTTACCAGCTGGGTCAACACATGGGGACGAAAATGTATCGTGACATTGCAAAATTATCACGTAATGACTATCGATATCTGATAGTTTAGTTGCAGGTTTAATTCAGTGTTTATTTTTATGTTTGCATGATAATGTGAACAGCTTCACAATACATATCATTTAATTGTTAAGTTTACGCTAATTTGCATAACTCTTGTACTGTTTATAGAAATCTGTTCTGCGTATACCTTGCTGAGGGTCAGACCAAAATATACCCTGCCAGGTGGTAACCTTAACCTAGGTAATCAGTGCACGGTATTTTTGTAACAAAGAATCAGGTGAAAGGGGTGTTTCCTGAAAAAAAAATCGAATCAAAATGCAATCAAGCCGAGAACTTTGCAAGTTTGACACATGACCTTTATGAGGCCTCATTAGCCACAAAATTCTGCTCTAGTAATTACCCTACTGGGTACCATCGGCGAGTTGGTACACGCCCCTTTCGTTGTTGGATAGGTCGCTGCAGTAGTTGTTTAGGAGCGTTCAATTCTGGACATGCTAGGATATAGTTACTTGTCCTCCAAGCTATGTTATATCGGAGGATGAATGAAATGGTTGAAATGATGCTCAAATGAGTGCAGGATCAATCTTAGAGCT
The DNA here is from genome assembly GCA_030765055.1 of Mantis religiosa. NCBI lineage: Eukaryota > Metazoa > Arthropoda > Insecta > Mantodea > Mantidae > Mantis > Mantis religiosa. The sequence goes on from CM060959.1 coordinate 33,498,960, forward strand.
TGAGTTACATGACATTCACCTTTCAGATAAAGGAAACCCCCGGAAGAAATCTTATATAAATAACTCATCCTGACCAAGAATCGAGCTCGGAAGCTTTCGAATGTCAGGCATATACGTACCACCTACGCCACAGAGGTGGCCACTCTCTAGGTGAAATTCACTTTGAATATATTTGCGAGAAACAAATGACGATCGTAAACAAATGAACAGATTCTAGGGAGATGATAAAAATATGAAATGTGCAACCATGGTTGATTGAAAGTCAAAAGCAGTATGCCAAAGTAAGCGTGGGATAGTGAAAGTAAAATGCAGAAGTAATTCCAAACTAAATTATATATATATATATATATATATATATATATATATATATATATATATATATATATATTGGGAGAATATAATACACAATTGGGAGATTACATTACACTATTTACACCTCAGAGAAAATGTTGGAAGTGTCCTCCACCAGCATCTATACATGTTTACAGTCGTCTCACCATATTCTCTGAAGTTTTACGAAGAGTATCCGCGCCAATGTTACTTATTTTGGTTCGAATGGATTCCTTGAGAACATCAATTGTCCATGCCCTATTTTTCTGCACTCTATTTTGTGTTGATTGCATCCTTCCCTTACGAGGCGTGTGCCTCAGTTGTTTGTGTTTCCCTTTTTCTCCATTTGAGCGCGTGAAGGTCGCTTTGGTTCCTCTCTCGGACGGCTCTCTGGGCTGACGAGACAAGGCAGTCGGGGTTCTCCTTTCTTAGCGCGCGGACGGTGATTTATAACTGCCTTAGCTCCCAGGTGCAGTTCAAAATCGCATAATGGCAGGTGTTAGAGTTAAGTTTTAATGTGTACTTCGAGGAAGTTTAAGTTAAGTGTAATTGTGCAAGTAAGCTGTCAGTGTGAATAAGAGATTTATTAAAGCTTTTAAGTTATCCAAGTAAGTTGTATATTGTACCTTAGCCTCCGGGTGCAGTTCAGTGGTAGCAGAGCGTGGTTCCGATCCACGAACCTCTGGGTTATGGGCCCAGCACGCTTCCACTCCAAACAAAAACAAACACCCCCACCCAAAACAATAACAGAACATCACAACACAAAGGGGACACAAACAAAGGAACCCAAACCGACACAGGCAACATACCACACTACAGAAAGGGTTTCAATTGAGAGATGTGGGCCCTCCTTTCATGGCCCGTGCGGAGGTCTCTTAAACGCACGGAAACGTTTTTGAAAATACTCATGATCTCGTACGGCCCTGTATACCTAGGCGCCAACTTCGCAGCATAAGCATTACGTTTAGAAGACTGAGTATGCAGCTTACAAAGTACTTTCTGGCCAACCGTATATGGTGAAGGCCGTTTATCAACATCATACCGTTCCTTTACACAGGCATGTGACTTCCTCAAATTGCGCAAGGCGGATTTCCATACTCTGCCTATTTCTTCGCGAGTAACTTTGTGGGGAAGCAAATCATCCAGACGCCAAAGATTAGCTAGGGGAGAGTTAGGTGTATATGCTAACATAAGCTGATAAGGAGTAACACCATACGATTCGTGACGTGCCGAATTAAAAGCCAATTGCAATCGAGCCAAATTCGTATCCCATTTGGTATGACTATCATGATGAAAGGCTATTAACGCTGACTTAAGGTTTCTATTGAATCTTTCAGCATGGGAAGGCTGGGGGCAATAGGGGGTGGTAGTTATGGGTTTAGTGCCCCAACCAAAACAAAACTCCCTAAATGCGAAAGAGGTAAACTGAGCACCGTTATCCGTTACCAGATAACGGGGAGTGCCAAAGCCAGAAAATATTGAAGAAAGAACCTTAACTACCCCCCGCGTATTCGCCTTTGGTAAGGCTGTCATCTGTTAATTGGATATCATAATCCACCAAATTCGTTACTCCTAAACGGTCGGCGAACAACGACTTGTGGTTTGCACAGTTTTGGTCTAGCAAACGGCTCTGCTCTTCAGTCAAATGGGGAAAACTTTACTTACGTTGCAAACCTGAGGGTGGAACCCTCCGGCTTCCTCCAAAGGTATGATACTCCCACAAGAAAAAGTCCGGTGAGGTTAGGTCAGGGGATCTGGGGGGCCACAGACTTTTTGAGATTATTCTTATCAAAGAAACTGCTGACAAGTTCCATGTTGTCATTAGATGTATCGCACATTTCTCCATCTTGCTGGAAATAACCTTCTCTCAATACGATACCGTGCAGCAGCTCCACAAATGTCTTGAGGATACCCATATAAACTACAGTGTCTACAGTCGTATCACGGAAAATGGGACCAACGATCCAGGAAGCTGACACCGCACACCATACTCCAACCTTGTCGTCATGCAGTGGGATTTCGTGGATCACTTGGGAGTTTACAGCAGCCCAAAACCTGGTGTTTTGTGCGTTTATGTAGCCTGACAGATGAAAACAGGCCTCATCTGTAAACCACGTTATGGAGAGAATGTCTGGAGGTAGAATAAGAGGCTGGTGACAACACTTTTTACATTTTCTCTGAGATATATATATATATATAGTATAATGTAATCTCCCAATTGTGTATTATATTCTCCCATAGTTGCACGTGAGTCCTATTATTGGTTCAGAAGTTATGGCCTATTGAAATGGTTCAGGCTTATATGGATCACACTATATATAAAGGGGAGATGCTCCCAGTACCACACACCTAAGTTTTTTTTCAAAATTTAAAGAAAATGCAATGGAGAACAAGTAGCGTGTTACTATTATCATGAAGCTAATAACATACAGAAACAGCATTTGTAATGAACATTCATGAACGGGAGTCATGTTGACTTTTAATAACTAAAGTAAATATTAGCGACAAATGTGTATCTCAAAAAGTGTTTCCCAGTACCGGACAGACGTAAATAAGTACATATTTCTAAATAAAGGAAGAGGAACTGTATAATAAATCACAAGATAATTATTCATATCATATTTTTTGTATTTTAGAGATAAAAACAGAACACGGTAACATGGTAATATATTTTTCACAACGTTCTCTAGAGATTATCCTAACAATATAAAAATGTTTTAGAACTAATGAAACAGTTATTTAAACAGTGATCACATCTATATAAAGTCAAACTTCTCTTGTCCTGTACATTCAATGTGTCCAACTCTTGCACGATACACACTGAACCCAAGCCTCGTCTGTGATTTCTAAGCAAATGATACACTCTGTTAGAACACTTCAATCAACACTGGTTTTGGTTCCAAAATTTAATTTTATTTTAGTCTTCTAAGGCTCTTTACTATTTCTAGTTTCTTTTGACACAGGGTTAGAGCTAGGTTCTCTATTTATAGTTTTATTAATCTTAGTATTGCGTCCCTTTGCTATTGGTTTGTTCTTTTGTTTTTGTGCCTTTTCCTGCAACATCAACTTATACAGAGTCGATGTTAATGTTTCAGCAATATATATTGCTACTCCCAGGTTCATTGATCTTTCTATAAGACTCTTTATTGCTTGTTTCATATTTTTTTCTAACCATTTTCCTGTCCTTTTGACCTCCATGTTGACAGGAATGCCTATAAACAAAAATTAATCTAATGTCAGTGCAAGTTCAGGGGATAAAAATATATCTTCACGTACGGTACAGGGAAAATTGCTATCGTACGGTACTGAGCAACTCACACGTACGTATATATAACGTCATAGCACGGCCCGATTCTTTTAAACCGACACTGTATTTTGTGTTTGTGTAGTCCATTTAATACCAAATAATATGAGTACAAATACTTAATTAGTTCTTCACCGGACAAGGCAGCAGCAATGTCAGCAAATTATTAACAGCACAGCTCCAGTTCACTACACGACTTCTCTGAACAATAACTTCTGATTCAACGGTCAAAGAGGAGGGAAAACTTTCCGTTGCCAACATAGATAGTCGTTTGTCTAAATACACACCATGAGCTTCTTCTATCAGAAGAAAAGAGAGAGAGAGAGAGAGAGAGAGAGAGAGAGAGAGAGAGAGAGAGAGAGAGAGAGAGAGAGAGAGAGAGAGAGAGAGAGAGAGAGAGAGAGAGAGAGTTGTTTCGTGAGCGCGTTACCCAAAAGCTTAAACCTCGTAGTGTGGAAAATATTTTGTTCTTGTTATCCGTTAGAGCTTATTATCTCTTCTTGATAACCTTGTTATTAATTATTGTTGTTTCTCTGTCACTTTGCTCTTACTATCCTTAAAAATTCCCAATATTATTATCTTTTTCTATTTAACACACATAAACTCGATTCCTTAACTAATTGACGCATAATTACATGAGAAAATTGCTTTATGAATTAAATACCACTAGGAAAAGGAATTATCAGTGTTCAGTGCATCTTTTGTAACTCGGAACACTTTCTACTTTCACTTGTCAGTTTATTCCTCACTCATGTACTTGACAGGCCTGCAGGGAAAATTCACTGTTGTCAGAAGCATCTGTATTTCCAAAGCCATTTTATGCAAATGTTCATGAAAGAATAGTGCCCATAAACTGTTTTCATTGTACTCATGGTGTCTCTCTCTCTGTCTCTCTCTGATTTAAACGATGAAATATACTCGCCCTTTCCACAGCACCTCACGCAAAACATTTTGCAGATGGGGTAGTTCATCTCAGCCCTAGCTTCAATAAATTACACTCATAAAAGATGTTGCTGTACTAAAGGACCATTTTATGCCATATGTTCGAGGACAAAGAGATATGTTCTACTACCTGGCATTGCGTCAAGGCGTATTGGAAAGAGTGTGAAAGAAAGGAGTTATTTACGGTAGTCTATCGCAAACACATGTGAGTCCAGTGTGTGTGCACTGTATTTTGATGCAATAATTTCTTCTGGACAGCAACGTGTCATACTTAAGCAGGCGAGAGAAATTGTTTATAAGGAGATTGGGTATTGTAATCGTATTGCATCACTTACTATGGATATACCAAGTTACGAGGGCTGTTCAACAATGAATGATCACAATTTCTTTTTTTGACAACGTACCTTTACTCATCCTCATAATTTTGATGGCCCTTCTCAGAATAGACTACGCTTAATGCGATTCACTTATCCCAGCGTTTCTGCCAGTTTTCAAAGACATGCTGGAAACCATTTTTGAGATATCCTTCAAAATCGCCTCCGCAGCCTTCACCACTGCTTTTGGTGATGGATAATGCCTCCCACGAAGGCGTTTATTCAAGTTAGGGAATACAAAAGAGTCAGATGTGGTTAAATCCGGACTATAGGATGGGTAAGTGGTCCACTTCACCTTGATTTTTGCAAGATATTCAGCAACAACATTGGCAATATGCGGCCGCGTATTATCGTGGTTCTGCATCTAGCCTGCTTCACGGAAATGTGGTCTTTTGCGCCTGATATGGACTTGTAATGTTTTCAGGACATCCCTGTAGTATTGTCCAGTTACTGATGTGTGTGCAGGTACAATATGCTGATAAACCATTCCATGAATATCAATGAATTAGATGATCATAACTTTCCCAGCAGCAGAAGCAACCACTTTTGCTATTTTGAGGGTTGGTGATGAAGGAGATTTCCACACTGAGCTTTGCTGTTTGCTCTCAGGATCAAAATTATGTAGCTAAGATTCATCAGCAGTGATAACATGTGATAGAAACTCCGGATCTTCCTTTAACAGCAACTTCATCTGTATGCTACATCCATTGCAGCGGTAGGCGATACTGAACATATTTGAACTTGCCTGGTTCTCACATGCGGAAACCAGAAATACCAACAATGAAACTACTACGGCGTGTTTGTTTCACATGAAGCTAACAGAATACAATAAGTATGAATTTTAGTGCGGAATAGTATGACCATAAGAAATTATGATCACCCTTTTTTGAACAGCGCTCGTATTAAGAGAATGCAGTGCTCTGTCACTGTAGTCAATTCACCTCAACTGTTTGCCAGGTTACCACTGAATAGTCGATTCGTGGAAACATAAATAATTATAAAAGGAGCACGCTTAATAGTGATGCTGTATTGCAGTTCAACTTCTCTAGGAAAATGGCCTTAAAATGGAAATCCGTCGAACTAAAAAGCACAGATCAATACAGTTTTATTATCAAGTTAAGTACTTACGTTTATTTGACTCAATTAATTTTCTCAAGCCATTTCCTGACCTACCATTTAGTTTACTGAAAACAGTCGTTTGTTCAGTAATGTGAAATTTGATAGTGTTTTGTCTTTGTTTGTATTTATGTTTTATCCAGCGTTTCATTTGTGGTTATAACATTTAATAAATATCCTAATGATGGGAGAGATGGACACTGCCAAAACGTCGGTTTCTACTCGTCTTTTCACCTGGCTTGATTCCCAAGAACAACTTGAACAGGTTTAACGTAATACTCGAAACAGCGTTAATCAAAAATGATAATTGTATTAGTATTATTTTTTTCTACTGTAGTACACTATTGTTTTAGTTTAACAAAATTACCTCCTCATCGGAACGTTTTCTATGTTATAAAATACAATTTTAAGGTACTTTAGGATTTTCAGATTACAGGTAGATTAAACTTACTCCAAAGATAATAATCTCCCTTCCCAGAAAACTAGAGGATTTATTTCACAGAGTCACAACTTTTATCGGTTTCAAGTGGCCCTTTGGTACATCGACAATAAAGCGGAAAGTCACACACGGGTACTAAACTTTAGACCAAGACTGCGTGGCTAACGCGATCTCTGCGAAAAGCAATATACACTAAAAAGGAAATAAAGCAGATCTTGTTTGGAGCAGCAGCGGTAGCAGTGGGGAAACCGCGACCAAATTAAACGGATATCCGGTCACGAACAAAAAATAATTTTTACTGCACACTATCTGAAAGGAAGCCTGGGAAATGTTATGTAGGAAGCCTCCTGTCAACATACATCGTCTCACGATAAGATTCCAATATAAGGATGTGTTAAACAGTATACAAATGTTTGTTTTTATCTCTGGAGGACACAATGCTATTCATAACTATTAGTAAAATAATATATTGAAAGTCATCATCATCATTTTCTTCAAGGATTGGGGCCTGTAACCCGTTCCGTTCTCTTCAAGAGCCTACTGATCCTTCCAGCGTAGAGCTGGGGGTCCCACATATCTCTTTCCTTTCGGCATATAATTTAAAACTCTTCTTGGAAGTCGTTCCGCGTCTATTCTTAAAACCTGATTTTTCCATTCATTTTTGTTCTTTATTATTTTACTGTTTAAATTAAAAATCCCAAGCTCTTCTCTTATTTTTTCGTTTCTTACGTGGTCTTTCATAACTTGCCACGCTTCTCAAAAATCTCATCTCTGCCGATTCTAGCTGTTTGCTTTGGTTCTTTGCCAGTGTCCATATTTTTTTTTATCTATCCAGATTTATGAACCCTATTTTACACAGTGGTATATTAGGGTTATAGTTGATACATAAAAATACACAATTTTAACAAAAATATTTTAAATACTAGAAGGAAGAAAATATGTTATAATCTGATGCATATTAATTTAAACTATTTCAGACGTTTAAACATTGAGTTTATAAACATCATGAAAGTGGTATATTAGGGTTATAGTTGATACATAAAAATACACAATTTTAACGAAAAACATTTTAAATACTAGAAGGAAGAAAATATGTTATAATCTGATGCATATTAATTTAAACTATTTCAGACGTTTATACACTGAGTTTATAAACATCATGAAGTACTTATACTGTTGTGGCTTCATTAGCAAAGATGTGAGCGGAGCAGAAAATTCAGTTCCTAGAGAGTCTAGCTTGAATATTAATTCTTGTCTTTCTCTCCAGAAAATGGGACAACAGAAAAGGAGATGAACCACAGTTTGAAATTCTTCACCACACATGCACCCGGGGTTAGATGTTAAGTGAAAACGTGATAAGTATTCACCAAATTTACCATGTCTACTTAAAAATTGTGTCAAAACAAAATTTGGTACAAGAGTTTCACATTTTTCTCTGTTATATACACTAGGGAAAAATAATGTTTTTGTTAAACTTCCATTTGGAGTTGTTAGCCATTGTTGGTTCCATTCTTCAAGAATATGTTGATGTATTATTCTCCTTACAGTAGAAATAGGACATAAAGAGTATGTCACAGAAAGATTGGATTCTGCAGCCTTCTTAGCCAAGCAATCAGCTCTCTCGTTACCTAAAATTCCACTGTGTCCATTAAAGTCATCCCATGCAAATATGCCCTGGATGGTTTTGAAGTAAGGTTCTGATTTCATGTGCTAATGAATTTAAGTTGTATTTATCATTAATAGCGAGTAGAGCTGATTGTGAATCACTGTTCCCATTAACAGTACACCATTTTATAGCTTCTTTAATTGCTAAGAGCTCCGACTGGAATACAGAACATTCAGGTGACAATTTTAACATGGAATGTCCAATGTCCATATTTTGGAACCGTATGTTAACATTGGGACTGCTATTATCTTATAAAATTTCATATGTGTCTCCTTTCTTGCTTTCCTGTTCATCGCTCTTATCACAATCCCACACATTTGATTCATTTTGTTTAATTTCACCTCCATATCCTTGTTGTTATTTGCTACTGCTACTGTGTAGCCTGGATACGAGGGCTGTTCAATAAAGAATGGCAATAAATTTTTACGGACATAATTTTTCGCACTAAAATTCATTCTTATTATCTTATGTTAGCTTAATGTGAAACAAAACACGCGTAGTAGTTGCTTTGTTGGTACTTCTGGTTCCCGCCTGTGAGAACCAGGCAGGTTCAGACATGCTCAGTATCGCCTGCCACTGCAATAGAGGTAATATGCAGTTAAAGTTGATGTTAGAGAAAGATACGGAGTTTCTACCAAACGTAATCACTGCTGATGAAACTTGACTACATCATTTTGATTCTGAGAGCAAACAGCAAAGCTCAGTGTGGAAATCTCCTTCATTACCAACCCCTAAAAGAGCAAGAGTGGTTGCTTTTGCTGGGAAAGTTGTGCTCATCTCATTCTTTGATATTCATGGACTAGTTTATCAGTATGTTGTACCTGCACGCACATCAGTAACTGGATAATACTACAGGGATATCCTGAAAACATTGCAAGTCGATATCAGGTGCCAAAGACCACATTTCCATGAAGTAGGCTGGATGCTGCACCACGATAATACGTGGCCGCATATTGCCAATATTGTTACTGAATATCTTGCAAAAATCAACGTGAAGTGCATCCCTCCCCCTCCCCATATTCCGGATTTATCCCCATGTGACTTTTTTCTATTCCCTAACTTGAAGAAACGCCTTCGTGGGAGGCATTATCCATCATCAGAAGCAGTGGTGAAGGTTGCGGAGGCGATTTTGAAGGATATCACAAAAGTGGTTTCCAGCATATCTTTGAAGAGCAGCAGAAACGCTGCAGCAAGTGCATCGCATTCAGGAGAGACTAATTTGAGAACACCATCAAAATCATAAGGATGAGTAAGGGTTAGTTTTCAAAAACAATTGCGATCATTCTTTTTTGATCAGCCCTTGTATTTAAAACTACTAACCTGTTCTGTTATTTTATTGTGTATAACTATTTTTGCTCTTATGTTGTTCTTTCCTCTAAAAGCCATTACTTTAGTTTTGTGTTCCGAGATTGAAAGGTTATATGTTTCCGCTATGTTGTTTAAACTATATACTGCTCTTTGCATGTCATCTTCTGAGTTGGATATTATCACTTGATCATCAGCAAATAATACTGTATTTAAAATTATGTTTCCATTCAGTACATTTTGTTTTATATTTTGTTGTCATTCTTGTACCATATTATGTATAGGCGATAGAGGGCATCCTTGTCGTACTCCTTTATTTATGTCCACTGCTTCTGTTTTCCTTCCATTCTTTATTATTGCTATTGTAGTGTTTTTATAAATACTTTGTACAGTCCCTATTAAATGTGCTGGTATTCCACAATTTTCCATCGCTATCCAAGTTTATCCCTTAAAACCGAATCGAAGGCTTTAACATAGTCAACAAAAAGCACAAATATGTCAACATTAAATTATTTGTGTTTTTCAATTAGTTGTTGAATTATAGATATACTATCCGTGCATGATCTTCCTTCTCTAATTCCGTTTTGGGCCTCATGAGTCCGTGCTACCGCTATTGTACTTATACTTCTTGCAAAAATTTTAGCATATAGTTTATACACTGAGCACAGTAGACTAATTCCTCTGTAGTTGTCATATTTTTCTCTATCACCTTTCTTGAAAATTGGTATTACCAACGATGTATTCCATTCTTCAGGGATATTCCCATTCCTCCAACAAAGATTAAAAAGTTCCAAATTTATTTGATCACATGAAGCAGCTTTCTAATTTCTACTAAACTGTAAATTGCTGTTAAACTCTTCCTGTGTTGCACTGAATAGTAAAAATTGTACTTAGTGAATCCGCTTAACTATAAATTTCATGTTTTATTAATACCTTTTGTTATTCATCATTAACTGTCGAACTGACAAGAGTACTGCATTCGATCCAAACTTACATTAAAAGATTTCATGGATAAGGTGGGCTTTGATGTCCATTGAATCCAAATGCAAAGAAAAAAATCTGACGTTTCACTGATATTACTTCCTCTACGTATCCTTTAACAAAACATTCCTATAAGCAATTGTTATATTTGTTACATTTTAACCCTCGGGTAGTCCCGCGAGGCCTGGGGAGGCCATAACTTTATTTAAATGTAGTTTACGAACGAACACACCTAAGAACGAGGTGCATTCAAGTTAAGACGGCTGTTCAATTAAGAATGATCCTCATAATTTTGATGGTCCTTCTCAAAAGAGTCTCCCCAAAATGCGATGTACTTGTCCCAGCGTTTCTGCCAGTCTCAAAGACATGCTGGAAACCTTTTTTTGCGAGATCCTTCAAAATCGCCTCCGCAGCCTTCACCACTGCTTCTGATGATGGATAGTGCCTCCCACGAAGGCGTTTTTTCAAGTCAGGGAATATAATAATGTTCATGGGGCTAAATCCGCACTATAGGGAGGGTGAGGGATGCACTTCACTTGGATTTTTGCCAGATATAAAGCAAAAATATTGGCAATATGCGGCGGTGCATTATCGTGGTGCAGCATCCAGCCTGCTTCACGGAAATATGGTCTTTTGCGCCTGATATGGACTTGCAATGTTTTCAGGACGTCCCTGTAGTATTGTCCAGTTACTGATGTCTGTACAGGTACAACATGCTAATAAACCATTCCATGAATATCAAAGAATGATATGACCATAACTTTCCCAGCAGAAACAACCACTTTTGCTTTTTTGGGGGTTGGTGATGACGGTGATTTCCACACTGAGCTCTGCAGTTTACTCTCAGGATCAAAATGATGTAGCCAAGTTTCATCAGCAGTGATTACGTTTGAAAGAAACTCCGGCTCTTCCTCTAACATCAACTTTAACTGCATCTTACCTCCATTTTAGCGATAGGTGTTACTGAGCAAGTCTGGACTTGCTTGGTTCTCACAGAAGGGAACCAGTAGTACCAACAATGAAACTACTACGACGTGATTGTTTCACATAAAGCTAACAGAATATAATAAGATTGAATTTTAGTGGGAAAAATTACGACCGTATAAAAATTATGACCATTCTTTATTTAACAGCCCTCGTATAACAGCTTCTATATTTTTTCAGGACTGGGCCCAGATACGAACTTATGGTTGTTTTAAAATACACGCAGAATTTTTGTGAATGCGTGACAGAGATGGCAGGACTGTACAGTCCATGGAACTCTAGTGACATCGACGTGAGTTAGGACGGTTTTTGATACTTAAAATGGTGACATTTTCATTGCAAGAACAGTGTGTAATCATTCGTTTTCTCCATTTTCGTGGTGTGACATCTATTGAAATTCATCGCCAGTTGAGTGAGGCATATGGTGATGGTACCATGAAAGTGTTTATTGTACGTACCTGTGTGCGACAGTTCAATGAAGGCAAAACATCGTGTCTTACACTAAGTTTCCTGTATGGGAAACACTATATGAAATATATGCAGTAGTTGTAAGACGGGGTGCCGCAAAGCTTTAATTATCACACTTTAGAAAATGTGACAGAAAGTTTGTGTTGATATGTGCTTGTTAGTTCTTCTCTACCTAGTCACAATCCAGATACACATTTTTCCCAGCGTTTCTTGATCTTCCGAATACCTTCATTGTAGAAGTTCGCAGAATTCGTTTTAAACCATTCTTCCACTTCATGAATGACGTCGTTTGTGTTGTGAAATCGGCTACCATGTAAAGGATTACTCATTTCCCGAAAGAGGTAAAAGTCACTTAGTTCGAGATCGGGCGAATAAGGTGGATGCTGTCAGCTGACAACGCCACATTCCTTTGTTTTATCAACTACAACTTGAGACGAATGAACTAGTGCATTGTCAGCCAGAAGACAAACACCTTTGGAGAGCATACCGCGTTGTTTATTAATCAGAGCTGCTCGTAACTTGTCCAGAAGATTGCAGTAGTATCTGCCAGTAGTGCTTTGACCCTTAGCAAGATAATCTGAAAGGATGACTCCATGACAGTCCCAGAAAACTGAAAGCATGACCTTCCCAGCTGACTTTTGCACCTTTGCTTTTTTGGGAGCGGGAATCGGCATGTTTCCATTCCATGCCCATGGTTTTTGTCTCTAGATCATACTGAGAGATTCTAGATTCATCCATGGTTACCAGACGATCAAACAAGTCATCTTCATCCTGTTCCAACAGCATCACCAGCTGTATTGAAAGGTCACGCCGTGTTTGCTTTCGGAAAGGGGTTAGCAAGCGTTAAACCTACCGTGCAGACACCTTAGATATGTTCAGTTCGTCATGAATAATTTTTCACCCACTACCATAACTAAAATGTGTCTCATTTAAGATCATCTGGATGGTTGCTCGTCTGTCTTCCAGTATTAAACACTCCACTTTCTTCACTGTGACAGCTGACGATCTACCAGCTCTTGGCTCTTCTGTCAGGTATATGTGACCAATTTGAAAATTCCTTTATCACTTCACAATAGTGTCATACGATGGGCAATCATTTCCATAAATAGTTGTCATCTCATCATGAATTTCCAGGGCAGTTTTGCCTTTCAAATGCAGGAACTTAATCAAACTACAAGCCTCAATTTCTCCATCTTACACCTCAGTCACTTCTGGCACTCACTTTAAATAAACAAAAGAACTCAGATCAACGAAACTACCAACATTATGTTCCGAGGAATCAATCATGACACCGGAAAGTTCTCATCACTCGAGCATAAAGCCTGCCAGGTGATCATTACTACTTTACCACACTTCCTCGTATTTTGCAACTCGAGTATGTAACTGTTTCACAATAAATTTCCCTATACTAAAACTATATTGGCAAAATTTTTAAATTTATTATAATTAATTGTTCTTATACTTGACCTACAGCTACTATTAAAACATGTGAAAGAAGATGGTTGGACATTAAAACTTTAGGTGTGATTTGTATCTTTCTAATTTTGGTTCATATTGTTGGTAAGACATACCTTCTTTTAAAATGCTTCACTCAGTGAAAACGTCATCTTGTTATTCGACATATTAAATGCTGAAAGAGAAATTTTGGCATGCGCTAAAAGAAATGCGGTCAACGCTTTTTCTCCACAGCGGTTTCTGTGTCGGAAACATCTTGCTTTCTCTTATTTTGGTGGTTGGATTTTTTAATGCTAAGTGATGTGGCAAGTGGCCAAAGAAAGAACCCTTAATATGCCCTTGACATCTGAAAGTGGTTTCTTTACGTTGCTTGAACGCACAAAGGAATAGTGATGCAGTTTTGTTAAAAATTCTGGCTTAAAATATTTGTAATCACGGAATTTTAAATATACACTCACAGCATAGTGATAACCAATGTTTCCTAGTTCTAGTAATTTACAAATAAAGAGGTAGATTAAAATAAGACCTGAAGCTTTCCTGGCGACAAATACTCTCACTTTATTCACAGGCAGCCAGCCAGGTGAAAAGATGATTGGATATCGACGTTTCGGGAGTGTGCATCTCTCCCATCATCAGGATATTTATAAAATGTTATAACCACAAATGAAACACTGGATATAATACAACTATAAACAAAGAAAAAGCACTATCAAAATTCGCATTACTGAACAAAAGACTGTTTTCAGTAAATTAAATGCCAGCTCAGGAGATGGCGTGAGTATAGAAAATTGTGTCAAAGAAACGTAATTACAGATGTATTTTTTTATCTTGAAAAGTGCAGCGCGATGCTCAGAGGTATCTGGACGAGTCCACCTCAGAACGGTTGCAACTGGAGGGGAGGGCAGGTCAGTTGCGTACCAGTTGCGAGCAACTAAACAGGTGCAGAGCTACTCGGTAACACTACAGCTTGTTTCAAAATGTTCTTGTCTCCTGGTTCCAATAGGGCATTTATAAATGACGCATCCTAGCAGCACATTAGGAAATAAAGTGCTATATTTAAAAACACGAGAAGTAATAACCAATATCCATAGATTTATAAAAAAGGAACAATGGTCTGGGTCAGCTATAAAAATCTGGGGAAGGGTATCTGAGGCAACAATTGTGTCAGAAAGCAGTTTAGGAGAGTTATTAAGGAAAGAAAAGCCATTGGTGCTAGTGCAACAACGTCCTTCTCTATGCAGAGTAAACAAAGATTAAGAACATGCACAAAATCTAATTTAGATGTTTTAATTCAGAGGTAGTTAGGCAAACTATAAATAATTTTTAAAGCACAGAAAAACAAAGACCAACTTTGAAGAAAGTGCTTATGAAGCAAAAAATTCTACTGACTTCCAGGGCAGTCTCTAAACATTAAGAAGAGTTCTTTTGAAGCTAGGATTATTTGAAAAAGAAGACACTAAGCGTGACAGACAAATTTTAATCGAACATTGCACCATACGTGCAAAAATGCTTTACTATTTACGAAATATTCCGAGATATCGAAGTGAAGTTTATATAGTTTATATGGATGAAACTTATATAAATACAGCACATACTGAACCATATGCCTGGAGTGAAATACGTTACAGGGACTCTGCAGCGATATTGAAAGGCCGGCAGTTGTTTATCATACCTGCTGGAGGAGAACAGGGTTTTGTTCCAAATGCCTATGTACTATTTAAGATCCAACAAAAGCTTGGAGATTACTACCATATTAAGAATTACAACATAGTTTATAACAGCTACAAAACTGGCTTCGAGAATGAAATTTGTTTTTAGACACCTTATGCGCCGCCCTCCCCTCTCGTAATCTTACGCGTGTGACGCATTGTGGCGATAGGTGCTTTATCCCCACCACAGTTGCTACTCATCCCAACCGCGCAGAATTCCTGTCAAGATAAAATAATACATCTATACTTAACTTGATTATCAAGCTGTATTGATCTTCGCTTCTTAATTCGATGGATTTCCATTTTTACTTCCGGTTTCCAAGAGGAGCTGAACTGAAATCTAGCATCACGATTAAGCGTGCTCCTTTCTGAGGAAATCGGCAAAGCCTCCTTAATCCTCCACTCCCAGTAACTGCTGCATTTTGCTAAGATGTTCGTCTCCCGAAAATTGGCTGTATGGTCGTTATCAAAACAGTGCTCTGCCGGCCCAGACTTCTCAGGTTGCATTAAACGAACGCTCCGTTCATGATCGATTATTCTGGTAACGATGGTCCTTCCCACATTCACAGGGAATGCGGTACACTCCCGGAACTTGGAAGTTCATTTTGTATTTCACTTGTCTCAACAGATGTTTAATCTTAGGAGGTGGCTTGGGATGGTCTGATGTTGTATTTGGCGATAATTCTGCTGATTCTGCCAGATATGCTGTAGCAGTAGGCTTACCTGACGCTTGCTGTATTACAGGTTTCCCATTCTTAGCTTAGGTGATCGAGGCTTCAACGTAATATTCGGAGCAGCTGTTTTGACGGAAAGTGAGGCTCAGGTGCTGTAATTCTTGTTTTAAGTGGCTGGCATCAGAGATAGACAAAGCTCTGTGGGCCAGTGTATTGAGAACTCCCATTCGTTGAGACTTATGATGGAAACTATGAGCGTTCAGATAGAGATCGGTGTGTGTAGTCTTGTGGTATACAGCATGCCCCAGTGTACCTTTGCTGTTTTTTGAATCAAGAATGTACAGGAATGTAAGTGTTCCATCCTCCAGTACTTCCATGGTAAACCTTATTTGAGATCGAAGGCTGTTGAGATGCTCAAGAAAGCTAGGCAAAGTGTTTGACCCATGTGGCCAAATTACTTAAGTTCCAGGCTTTCTAGACTGCCCGAGAAGAAAGTGAGCGAAAGAGGTTGATTGATGCCCTATGTTGCGTGGATCTTTTTGAGGAAGTATTGTCTGATTCTTCAGGTTATTTTTGTCAGCTTCTCCAGTGATGAACTTTCAGATCTTGATCTCAGCACGTGCATGGGTGGGTGTGAAAAATTAATAATAAGTACAGTTCAGTTGATGATTTAATAGACGCCAAAACGACCTATTTGAAGGAACATGTAAAAGTTGAATCACAATAATTAAACTGTTTGTCCTTTACCACTCCAAATTGTAAATGTTGGAGGTGGTGGCGGCGGTGGTGGTGTTGGTGGCGGTGTTGGTGGTGGCGGTGGTGAGGGTGGTCAATTCCAAAGCTAGGAAAAGGAAACCTGTAATACAGCAAACCTCAGATAATCCTACCCCTACAGCCTGCATCCCGTTTACCGGCAATTAATCTGGCAGAATCAGCAGAATGCTCGACTAATACATCAGAACCATCCACAAGCCACCTACGAAGACTAAACATCTGTTGATACCAGTGAGAGACAAACTGGACTTCCAAGTTCCGGGAGTGTACCGCATTCACTGTGAATGTGGGACACCGTATACAGAACAAATTGGAAGGACCATTGCTACTAGAATATTTGAACATGAACGGAGCATTCGTTTAATGCAACCTGAGAAGTCTGGGCTGGTACAGCATTGTTTTGATAACGACTATAGAGCCAATTTTCGGGAGACGACCATCTTAGCAAAATGCAACAGTTACCGGGAGCGGAGAATTAAGGAGGCTTTGGCGATTTCCTCTGAAAGGAGCACGCTTAATCGTGATGCTGGATTTCAGTTCAGCTCCTTTTGGAAACTGGCCTTAAAAATGGAAGTCCATCGAATTGAGAAGCAAAGATCAATACAGCTTGATAGTCAAGTTAAGTAGTTACGTTTCTTTGACACAATTTTCAATACTCAAGCTATCTGCTGACCTGGTATTTAATTTACTGAAAATAGTCTTTGTTCTGTAATGCGAATTTTGATAGTCTTTTGTCTTTGTTAAATGTTGAGTTATATCCAGTATTTCATTTATGTTTACAACATTTTATAAATATCCTGATGACGGAAGAGATGTACACTCCCGAAACGTTGATATCTAATCATCTTTTCACCTGGCTGTCCGCCCGAGAAGAAAGTAAGTGAATGAACTTAGTGATTATGAAAATAAAACAATAACGCATAACTAAATTTTAATTGCAGTATACATTACCTAGCAACTAACCAAATTTTACAAGCTTGCATAAAGTACATAATTAATGAGTAATAATGAAATGAATTACAATTTATTACGATAAAATCTTAAGAAATACCACTCAATTTCAACTGTTTTTCTACAAATTTATAATACACAGTTTCAAAACTGAAGAATGTCCTACTAATGCAAAACTATAATAATAAATATCACTAATGCATTTGTTTTAATTATGAAATAACGCTCCATTAGAATATAATTTCTTAACAATCTTTGAAACCTTCCAAACGTTTTTTTTCTTTGGATATACATTCTTTGTTATTCCACAGGTCTTGAGTTACGATTATCGTAGTCTCTGGCGTGTAGTTTTTAAGTATATGGTTCAAAATAAATGTACATACAGAGTTTAAACTCCACAGCTTCACACAAGCAAATAAAGTCCACTCCCAAAGTGGAGCTATAATCATGCATTTCGCCCAAAGCTAACAATGTTATATTTGGAACTATAGGCACGAACTGAAGAGACAATTAGAATGGCTGAAAACACAAAAGACACCCAAGGGCGAACTGATGCGTATTGTAAATGAACTTGGCAGTGAAGAGAGGTACACTATACATGTAATAGAACCGTAACCAATTCTAATAATTTCGCGTATGGAGTTCAACGCGTGTTAATGTGCCGAAATGGTTACCATGAGGTAAATCATAAAAAAATGTGTCTGCCAATGTACTATATATGTATGTACGAGGTCTGTCCAATAAAGAATAATCACGATTTTTTTTTTTTTTTTTTTTTTTGTTTTGAAAATGTACCTTTACTCGCCCTCATAATTTTGATGGTCCTTCTCCCCTGAATAAAATGCACTTATTCCAGCGTTTCTGCCAGTCGCCAAAGATATGCTGGAAACCATTTTTAGAGATCCTTCAAAATAGCCTCTGCAGCCTTCACTACTGCTTCTGATGATGGATAATGCCTTCCACGAAAGCATTTTTTCAAGTTAGGGAATAGAAAAACGTCAGATGGGGCTAAATCCCGACTCTAGAGAGGGTGAGGGATGCACTTCACGTTGATTTTTGTAAGGTATTTAGCAACAACATTGGCAATATGCGGCCGCGCATTATCGTGGTGCAGCATCCAGCGTGTTTCACGGAAATGTGGTATTTGCGCCTGATATAGACTTACAATGTTTTTGGGACATCCCTGTAGTATTGTACAGCTACTGATGTGTGTGCAGGTACAACATGATAAACCATTCCATTAATATTAAAGAATGACATGACCATTACTTTCCAAGCAGAAGCAACCACTTTAGCTTCCTTGGGAATTAGTGATGAAGGAGATTTCCACACTGACCTTTGCTGTTTGCTCTCAGGATCGAAATGATATAGCCAAGTTTCATCAGCAGTGATTACGTTTGAAAGAAACTCCGGATCCTCCTCTAACATCAACTTTAACTGCATGCAGACCTGCATGAGAATGCCCTTTTGTTCGGGAATCAGGTCTTGGAACCCATCGTGCACAAACACGTCTCATGTGTAATGTTTCCCTCAGCAACGTGTGGGTGGCACCCAGTGAAATGTTCAGTATTTCAGAAAGGGATCTTAAGGTATTTTTCGATCCTCTCTCACAATGGCAGCAGCAGTGTTGATGTTTTCTTCCTAAGAGCAGTAACTGAAGCATCGGGTCTACCTTCCTTAGAAATTGATTGTCTGTCTCCTTAAACATTTTAAACCGCCTTCGAGCTGTGCTGTATGGCAGAACAGACACTCCATAGGCCTCCTGTAACATTTTATAGGCCTCAGCTGAAGATTTGTTGAGACGGAAGCAAAATTTCAAAGCCTCATATTGTTCCTCGCGTGTTACCTCCATTGCAGCGGTAGACTATACTGAAGATATCTGACCTTGCCTGGTTCTAACAGGCGGGAACCTGGAGTACCATCAATGAAACTACTACGGTGTGTTTGTTTTACATTAAGCTAACAGAATATAATAATATTGAAGCTTGATCATGTTTTATTGAACAGTTCTCGTATATCACCTTTTCACAGAAGAACGAATATATCGGTTACTATACGACCTACACTACTGGTCAAAAGTTTTCTATCACTGATGAAAACACTAAATAGTTTATTTAAATATAAAACAGGCGTAAAAATTAAAAAGACCAAAAAGTTATTATTTTCTATTTCTGGTATTACATACAATAAAATATGGTTTAGATTTTAACTTCTTCAGAGTATTCACCCTTTGCCTTCGGAATTGCTGCACAAAGTCTTGGCATTCTGAAGATAAGATTGTGTAGTGTTTCTGCAGATACCGTCTGTAAATTATTCCATAGATCCTCCACTTTAAATTACCTCAGTTTCCTCGCTTCTCTGTGAAAGTCTTTTTTAAGACTTCAATGGTATTTAAATCAGGTGGTTGACTTGGCCAAACCTTATTTTCCAGTTCCCCACATCACTCTTCTTTGAAGACGTATCCTCTGCCTGACGTAGAAGCATGCTTTGGATCATTGTCCTGCTTTTAAAATAAATCCATCAGCTGATTTGTTGGTGGCTCTGTAATACTTTAAATATATTTTACTGTGTTATTAGGCAGTAAATATAAACCTTTCTGTAGAATTACAAAGAAACACTAGAAACACTCGATTTGTAAATCGAGAAGCTTCAATTGTTTCGAATTGCATAAACGAAAATACAACTTTCGTGCTATTTTTAGTAATTCGTACTTCCCTTTATTTACAACTCTATGGCAGTGTATAGTCATGTAATACTACTTAGTATGGTTATTCTTGTGTGAAGAAGCCAAATACATTCTTTTCTGCTAGTATAAGTACGTTTATTTTTTCAACTTTTCGTAATGAACAGGCTTTTTGTGAATAGTATTTGCTGTTATATGTAACTCGACTTCTCTTAAGTTATCGAAGATAGCAAAATTAAATTTTGGGATGATATAAAAGCCTGTAAGTGTTATTGTGAATCTACTTTGGTAAGAAGAAGGGGGAATTACGAAATTATGCATGAGACAGCAATAAACATTAGCGAACTCAAATGGCTGGTGGGCAGAGATAGGAGGAATAATGGAAAAAATAGGAATGGGAGATATATGGAGATTAGAGGAAAGGAATACAAGAGATGTGGGTAATTTTGTAAAATGAAGAATATAACATATAGAAAAACAGGAAATATGGCGAAGCCTAGAAAATATGAAATCACTATAATTTTACAAGAAAATAAAATAAGTTTGGGGACGAGAAGCATATTTAGATTACTCCAATAGGCAAGAGAGAGAAGGGTTAGCATGGATGAGAACAGAAGCAATATTTCTAAGAGGGATAAGAGGTAAGGAAAAGGGAATTTGTGAATTGTGTGGGGGAAAAGAAAGCATAGAGCACTATGTAACAGAATGTGAGGAGATTGCAATGTGGAGTAAAAGGGTTTGGGAGGAAAAATGGGAGAAATTAGAGAAGAGGATAGTAGCTATAAAAACGTTAACCGGTGGGGAGGAAAAGAAGGTAAGAAGTACTGATGAGTTCTTGCATAAAGCAAAAGAAAAATGGGCCAGAAATGTAAAGAATATAAGAAAGGAGGATGAGGAGCAAGAATGGGACTAATTAAGTAACAAGGAGGTATGGATGTTAAGAGCTACCTGGCAAAGCAGAAGACCAGGGTGTCATGTAAGCCACGGTAGCAACAAGGTAAAGACAGATAAATGTAGCCTAAAGTTTCAAACTGTAAAATTTTGGAACATTCACAGTAAAATCTAATCTAATCTATTAAAGACAATGGGTAAAACATATTAGAAAAAAGAAGCATCATTTAGAAAAAGTTCTAGCTTCTTTAAAAATACATTTATGCAATTATATCGTTGAAGTCAAAAGGCACCCATTTACATCTTCTATATCTGATGTGTTAAATAGATCATAACGAAACTGGTTATAGATTTAGTAGATTTACGAGGAATGTTCAATAAAGAATGACCAGAATCTTTTTCTACAACGTACCTTTACTCATCCTCATACTTTTGATTTTCCTTCTCAAAATAGTCTCTCCTGAATGCGATGCACTTGTCCTAACGTTTCTGCCAGTCTTCAAAGACATGCTGGAAACCATTTTTGAAATATCCTTCAAAATCGCCTCCGCAGCCTTCACCACTGCTTCTGATGATGGATAATGCCTCCCACGAAGGCGTTTCTTCATGTTAGGGAATAGAAAAATGTCACATGAGGCTAACTCCGGACTATAGGGAGGGTGAGAGATGTACTTCACGTTGATTTTTGCAAGATATTCAGCAACAACATTGGCAATATGCGGCCGCGCATTATCGTGGTGCAGCATCCAGCCTGCTTCACGGAAATTTGGCATTCAATGAAATGCTCAGTATTTCAGAAAGTAATCTTAAGGTAATTCGTCGATCCTCTCTGACAATTGCAGCAGCAGCGTTGATGTTTTCTTCCGTAGGAACAGTAACTGGAGCACGTGCTCCACCTTCCTTTGCAATTGATTGTCTCTCTTCTTTAAATATTTTATACCACCTTCGATATGTGCTGTAGGGAATAACAGACTCTCCATTGGTCTCCTGTAACATTGTATAAGCCTCAACTGAAGATTTGTGGAGATGAAATCAGAATTTCAAAGCCGCTTACTGTTTCTCGCGTATTACCTCCATAGCAGTGGTAGGCGATACTAAACATGTCTGAGCTTGCCTTGTTCTCACAGGCGGGAACTAGGAGTACCAACAGTGAAACTACTACGGCGTGTTTGTTTCACATTGATCTAACAGAATATAATAAGATTGAATTTTATTGCGAAAAATTATGACCGTAAAAATTGTGATCATTCTTTATTGAACAGCCCTCGTATATTTGGCAGGAAAGGACCTTTAATGTTCCCTTAAAGTGAAGTTAGCTTAAGTATATCGTTATTTAGATTGCAAAATAAAAACGTCATCTGATTTAATGCAAAGTGTGCCTTTGAATTAACTTTACCTAAAATTTGAATAATACCTGTCTCAGGATATTGCTGCTAACTACACGTTGAAGTTTGCATAACGAACGCCACACAGACAACAAATGGGTTAATTTACCATGTTTAGAGCAAAGGACTTAATAAGCTTAGCGAACCCTGTCTCGCAAGACCAACTAGATACAAACAGATAACGTTCCAAATACCAAGTTCCATTAACGCGAGTTCCTTGGAGGCTGCAAAACACGCAGTTGCCTCCACGTACTCAGCAACGTAATTCTGCCAGGTTCTTATAATCCCCTTCAGTTGTTTTTGATAAAGTAAGATGAAATTAGAACATCTGCCCTGGAATGTACTAAATCTTCCATTGCAACCCAAGTAGCAGATCTTCATTTATCACATGAATGAATGACACCATGAGCATTTATTATGTACCGTAATTTATTTATAGGTTTTCCCTCTATTCTGTGAACAACACTATCAATACAATTCCT
The DNA here is from genome assembly GCA_030765055.1 of Mantis religiosa. Classification (NCBI taxonomy): domain Eukaryota; kingdom Metazoa; phylum Arthropoda; class Insecta; order Mantodea; family Mantidae; genus Mantis; species Mantis religiosa. The sequence continues at coordinate 33,521,873 of CM060959.1, forward strand.
TCGAAAAAGTTATATAATATCACAATTTTCACTTTACAACCTTAAAATTTTAACTAAATTTACTCTAAAACGGTATGAAAATTAAATTTTATTGTTTTTTCTTTAATATTGCATCTTATTCTTATTTTTATTTCCTCATTTCAGCCTTGGTATACGACGGCTGTTCAATAAGGAACCATCATAATTTTTTACGGTCATAATTTTTCGCACTAAAATTCAATCTTATTATGTTCGGTTAGCTTAATGTGAAACAAACACGCTGTGGTAGATTCATTGTTGGTACTCCTGGTTCCCGCCTGTGAGAACCAGGCAAGTTCAGACATGTTCAGTATCGCCTACCGCTGCAATGGAGGTAACATGCAGTTAAAGTTGATGTTAGAGGAAGATCTGGAGTTTCTATCAAACGTAATCACTGAAGATGAAACTTGGGTACATCATTTTGATCCTGAGAGCAAACAGCAAAGCTCAGTGTGGAAATCTCTTTCATCACCAACCCCCCAAAAAGCAAAATTGGTTGCTCCTGCTGGGAAAGTTATGGTCATCTCATTCTTTGATATTCATGGAATGGTTTATCAGCATGTTGTACCGGCACACACATCAGTAACTGGGAAATACTACAGGGATGTCCTGAAAACATTGCAAGTCTATATCAGGCGCAAAATATCACATTTCCATGAAGCTGGCTGGATGCTGCATCACGATAATGCGCGGCCGCATATTGCCAATGTTGTTGCTGAATATCTTGCAAAAATCAACATGAAGTGTATCCCTCACCCTACTTATAGTCCGGATTTAGCCCCATGTGACATTTTCCTATTCCCTAATTTGAATAAACTTCTTGGTGGGAGGCATTATACATTATCAGAAGCAGTGGTGAAGGTTGTGGATCTGATTTTGAAGGATTTCTCAGAAAAGGTTCCCAGAATGTGTTTGAAGTCTGGCAGAAACGCTGGGACAAGTGCATGGCATTCAGGGAAGGCTATTTTTCAGAATGACCATCAAAATTATAGGGATGAGTAAAGCTACGTTGTCAGAAAAAGTTGGGACCATTCTTTATTGAACAGCCCTCGTATGTACATGGTGTTCATTTTTATCTGTGATTTTACCACGCAAAATTTGACGTCATCAATAGCATCGCTGAATGAGCGAGTTTATATACCATTCTCCTAGCGACTTGCGATCGTATTAGATGTGTTGCCAGCAGCTTTGAGGCCTCCCTCTACCGGCAGTAAATAGACTATTTGAGAAGTGAGTCTGTCCGCGTAATATAAAGCTGCTTAATGTCGCCTCATGCGTAGATACGACAACTTTTTTTAAAAAAAAAACTATATGCTGCAGTGCAGTGCACTGCAAAGCTAATAATCTATCCATTAAATTATACCTGTAGAATGTGCGAAACGATGAGTCAATGAACACTTATTTCATAATGAACATCTGTTTTTCTGTTATAGTACACATACACTCGTATGCATATTGTAAACCTGTCACATAAAATAGAGGTATTTCAATTTGATCTCAATTCTTTTCTATCAGCCACAGTTTTCTCACAATGTGCGCGGGTGGGACAACAAGTAATGCCTCCTATTTTATTCTCTTCTAATTACAAAGAAAGTTGAATCCAATTTGCATAGCTTAAAAACTACAATATTGACGATTAATTTGTCACTATTCAATATAATATCCGTCGTTTTTCACAGTTTTGGTCTACCTTTTAACTAGGGCATGTATTCCAGTGTGGTAAAACACACGGTCTTGCTTCCTTAGCTAATGACGCACGGACGTTTTCACAGCCTCCTCATCTTCAAAATAAATCCCACAATGAGCTTCCTTTATTGGCCCGAACAGATGGAACTCTGATGGTGCCAGATCAGGGCTGTATGGGGGAATGAGGTAAGACTTGCCATCCCAATTTCTCAATTTTTGCAGTGGTGTAACGGCTGGTGTGTGGTCTTGCATTGTCATGCAAAAGAAGAACACCCGCCACAGTTTTAGTTGGGTGAACTCGGCGAAAGCGTGCTTTCAGCTTTTTGGGAATTCTGACGTATTGGACAGAATTTATTGTGCATCTGTGCTCCAAAAACTCAATCATAAGCACACCCTCTGCATCCCATAACGCTGTCGCCATAACTTTCCCTACCGACCGCTGAGTTTTGAACTTTTTTCTTCTTCGGTGACGTTGTGTGATGCCGTTCCATTGACTGCCTCTTTGATTCAGGTTGAAAATAATGAACCCAAGTTTCGTCTTGTAGTAACAATTTTTTCCAGAAACTCCTCTCCCTCCAAATTGAAGCGCTGCAAGTGTTCGGAGGCTATTGTTTTCCTATTTTCTTTATTTTGGGCGGTTAGCATTCTTGGTACCCCCCTTATCCTCAAAGACGAACGTCGGATATCTCTAAGCTCTATGGAGCCCGGGCTCATTTGAGCATCATTTCACCCATTTCATTCATCGTCCGATATGACTTAACGTTGGAGGACGTAAATTACACCCAAAAGTATTCTTGGTACCCAAAGCGAACAAACTTTTGAGTAACCCAGTTGTTGAATAATCGTCATCACACTGCCTTTACTGACAGAGGTAATGCGACACAATTCACCTTTTGTTACCCGGCGATCACCACAAATAATGTCATCCACTCGCTGAATGTTGCATGGAGTCACTGCAGTCACCGACCTGCCACTCCGTTCTTCATCTCCCAATGGCGTTTGCCCTTCAGCTTCGTTACAGTGACGAACCCATCGTCTAACAGTGCTGACATCCACCGTTGCGTCACCATACACATTTATTAGCCTTTCGTTCGTGCGAATTGGCGTTTCACCTTCCGCAGTCAAAAATTCAATCACAGAACGCTGTCTAATACGAATGTCGATGTCAGCCATTTTGCAAGAGTATGCAGTGCTGCCACCTGTTGACTTAGGAAGTTATTACTGCAGGGGATTGAAGAAGAAGGTTTGAGGAATTGCGCCAATTTCAAAATTTTCACATAACTTACTTTTTTAAGGAAGAAAAATAGGATGCATTACTTTTTACCCACCCTCGTAACTTCATTACAAACCAGAAAATTAGCAGAATATCGTTTAGGAATGAAGAATGAATTATTATTAAAATATGTAAAAAGATTTTATCAAAGTCGAAACAAGAAAGTATCTCTAGTACATAGTCTTATGTGTCGATTTTCTTTTATTTCCTTTCTCTCTTCCCGTTAAACACTGTCTGTACTGCGAGAAGGTATGCTTGAGGCCTTTCTGTCATGACATTATTGCTTCTAGATTGGAACCAGTCACTTTATATCGTCCAGTGTCTCTCTTTTTACGTGTAACTGATCCTGTATCCTGAAAATGTTTGATGCACCTATTGGTTTTGAAAGACATAAGGATACCAACATTAATAGACATTTTAATTAAGCGTGAGAATAAAAAACAGTTATATCGTATACTGATAAAACGTAAGATGTTTATGTTGAAAACAAGAGTGTGTCAATTTGACGGTACATGGACATTTTTCACAACATTACGCTCCGAGGGACTTGTCTGAATGATGGATAGCATTGCATAAACTCCTCTATGCAGCTGTTTAAACTATATTTATATGTCGCACCAATTTTAATGCCAGTACGAAAGTAGTATTCATCCATGAAGACGCGATGCTCTTGTGTTCATATTGTAACTGCAGTATCAGGCAGGCATTAGGAGGTGGAGAATTAATCAAAGTCAGATAATTAATAAAGAAGATAAATTAATAAAGATGCTTTGCTAAACTAATATAGAAAGCTTTTTATAATAATATGAAATTAGAATTGATGGAGTTATGATTAAAATAGCAGTTGATTTAAAGAGTAAGAAGGGAAGAATATAATTTAATATAACATACATACTAGCATCCAGGCAAGGAAGAGAAAATATTCTTGTAAAAATTTGTACACCTCGGAGAGACAGGAAGGGAGGACCGTTACCTTCTTTGTGCTAGTAAAACTTCAATGTCCGAGAACTATTGTGTTGGGATAAATGGGCTTTCAAAATGCAGTTGCGTATGAATGCTAAAGGGCTTTACTTCGCTGATTTGATAACGATGTATACCATTACAAACAACTCAGGGTAGGCGTTCCCCAACTCAGGGTGGGCTGAACGTCAATGAGTTAAATGAGTTTTAGCAAACCAATGTGAAAATTCGAAATAAATGAGAAACCAATAATAATGTAACATTTGAGAAGGGTGAGCTAGTTTGGTCATGTGATAAAGTTAGAGAGGGGGTCAGAATAAGGTTCGAACTAAATCGTGAAGTAAGATAAACTTAGTTAAAAGTTTATACTACGACAGGAAGGACGTGTTCATGCGCATTAAGAAGAAAAGCGAAGATTTATAAGTCTGAAATGTAGGAAAGTTAAAACTAGCGCAACCAGCGTAAGTGGAAGCAGCATTAGAAGTTTATTAGAGCAAAGTAGTCGCCGTATAAAGAAGAAATAGAAACCGTGCGAAAGTAAATTTAAAAAAGTAATCCAGGGTTTCAAGTAAAATTTAATTTATGTTAGGAATTTTGCTAATAGGTGGTCACCGATCCAAGTCGAAGAGCAAACTTAGTAGGAATTAAACCAAATAATTCTGCAACAAACAAAGTGTGAGTAGCCAACAACCACGAAAATCCATTTTCTACAACCATTCACCTGAGGATAAGAGAACTCATAACTCCAATAAGAACCCAATCAGTTTAACACTGGTATGCGGATTTGCCGCAATATCTAGGGGAGGCTGGTCGTATTAGTTACCATAGCAACCACACTGAGAGCGCTGTAATTTGCTTACTGTTCGTCAAAAATTACCGCACTATGATTTCAAGATAGAGCAGAGATTAAAACAGATAGACTCACCAGTCAACTATGACGTCATTCTTGCTCAATCGGAGGGCGGGAAATAACGAATAGAAATGAACACCGTGTACAGAGGCTTTTGTGTATGTACTTTTAGCCAAGGAACATCAAAACATGTATTTCCAGGGAAATCTCGTTATCAAATACTTAGGTGGAATGTCGTATTTCTTCTGTGTACTAAATACGCGACAGAGCACGTAAAAGTGGGCACAAAACAAACAGGTAGAAATCCTAAAAGCAGCACGAAGAAGAAACAACCACGTGGTTCATTCTCACGGAGCATTCCTGGCCAAAATGAAGTAGCAGTGAGACGTTTAAATGTTAAACAGCCCGAAAAATTACACGTGATGCTAGTTCTTAACTGCAAGAGTGAGCGGCTGTCATGATAAAGGGTTTAGCCCACTTTACGTACTCCAGCGTATTTTACGTGTGCATGGCGTAAAATAAGGAAATTAGAGTATGAATTCGTCCCGATCTCCTGGCAGTTGGGGAAGTGAGGGGAAGAACGCATGCAGCAGAATGGGTCGATGTGAGGCATGTGCGCATGCGCGACACTACGACGAACGGTCACTCCTGACGCCCAGGACAGCTGCGGCGTAGAGAGTAAGTTACACGCATTTTATTTTTGGTCAGTTTTATTTTATTCCTCCTTAAAATTAAGACCTGTAAATAAGAACTACGGCCTAACAAAAATAGACAAGATATAACTGTATTGGAAATTAATTGTTCTTTCACACTAGCCGTATGTAGGACGCACTATGAAAGGGTAGAGCCAGAATGAAAAATTCAATGCCATAGCCGGGATTTGAACCACGGATCTTCTGGTTTCCGTCCAGCCGCTCTAACCATTTGAGCTACTATGGCCAACGTGCCAACATGACATTAAATTCTCCAAATGACTCGTGTTTCTCCCGGTAAACCACTAGGAGAAGATCCGTGGTTCAAATCCCGGCTATGGCATTGAATTTTTCATTCTGGCTCTACCCTTTTATAGTGCGTCCTACACACGGCTAGTGTGAAAGAACAATTAATTTCCATTAATTGTACCTAATAGTGGTCCGAACTATAAATCCCGGGTCTTAAAGTACTTACACGTTGTAAGTCGCAATTAAGGTAGCTGTCTCATGTGTTTATGAGAACTCCTAGTGGTTTAGTGAAAAAACACGAGTCATTTGGAGAATTTAATGTCATCTTGGCACGTTGGCCATAGTAGCTCAAATGGTTAGAGCGGCTGGACGGAAATCAGAAGATCCGTGGTTCAAATACCGGCTATGGCATTGAATTTTTCAGTCTGCCTCTACCCTTTCATGTAACTGTATTGCTTAAAGCACATCAGGTTATCGTGGAAATTGTTGATTTTGTTTCTTCTAGTGATGAGCCTTTAATAAAATTGCTGTTTTGACGGATGGAGGTTCAGAAGCCCTTGAAATTGTTTTCTTACATGAAATATCGACACCAAACCTTTGGTTGGTATATATATATATATATATATATATATATATATATATATATATATATATATACAGCTGGTCAAAAGTTTTATGACACTAAGCCCTTGTTAAGCAAATGAAGGAACAATATATATCAAGCAGCAGAATACATGGAAATAATTTATTTCATGTGGTTTATATACTTCTACAATATGGAGAAATCAAAGCTGACCTGAATAATTTCCACCACAAAATGTCTTTTTGCGCTAAACTTTTTTTTTTCATCAAAAAATACCCTTTACAGCAAACACCTTTTTTCACAATTCTCGGCATTCTCCTAAGTTTTCCACACACACCCTTCTCCATATTAATCCAGGATGTCTGAAGGATTTCCCATAGTAGAAGTAGGACACTCTTTTCGAACTTCTCTGTAAGTTCCTCCTAAATAAGTTAAATCGGGTTCAGATCTTGTGTCTGGGGTAGCCATTCCATCACCTTTAACACTACTTCCTCCTCCCTTTCTTCTCGGGCAGCAAGCCAGGTGAAAAGACGATTAGATATTAACGTTTCGGGAGTGTGCATCTCTCCCATCATCACGATATTTATAAAATGTTATAACCACAAAAGAAATACTGGATTTAACACAACTATAAACAAAGACAAAACACTATCAACATTCCTATTACTGAACAAAAGACTGCTTTCAGTCAATTAAATGCCAGGTCAGGAAATGGCGTGAGTATAGAAAATTGTGTCAAAGAAACGTAACTATTTAACTTCATAGCAAGCTGTTTTTATCTTTGCTTCTTAAATCGACGGATTTCCATTTTAAGGCCGGTTTCCAGGAGGAGCTGAACTGAAATCCAGCATCACGATTAAGCGTGCTCCTTTCAGAGGAAATCGCCAAAGCCTCCTTAATTCTCCGCTCCCAGTAACTGTAGCATTTTGCCAAGGTAGTCGTCTCCCGAAAATTTGCTCTATGGTCGTTATCAAAACAATGCTCTGCCAGCCCAGACTTCTCAGGTTGCATTAAACGAATACTCCGTTCATGTTCGATTATTATAGTAGCGATTGTCCTATATAAGGTGTCCCTCACTCACAGGGAATGCGGTACACTCCCGGCAATTGGAAACCCAGTTTGTCTGTCACTGGTCTCAACAGATACAGAGCATTTTTATGGTCTTGCTCAAAATAGTCTCCTCTGAATGCGATGCACTTGTTCCAGCGTTTCTGCCAGTCTTCAAAGACATGCTGCAAACAGTTTTTGAGAGATCCTTCAAAATTGCCTTCGCAGCCTTCACCACTGCTTCTGATGATGGATAATGCCTCCCACGAAGGCATTTCTTCAAGTTAGGGAATAGAGAAAGGTCATATGGGGCTAAATCCGGTCTATAGGGAGGGTGAGGTATGCACTTCACGTTGATCTTTGCAAGATATTCAGCAACAACATTGACAATAAGCGGCCGCGCATTATCGTGGTGCAGCATCCAAACTACTTCACGGACATCGGTCTTTTGCGCCTCATATGGACTTGTAATCTTTTTTAGGACATCCCTGTAATATTGTTCAGTTACGGATGTGTGTGCAGCTGAATGCATGTGATGAATCCTGTACCAATTACACACAATCCTGATGGAGCAGCATATATACTGAAAATGAAAGGGTCTCCATGTTTATCCAAGTTTCTTTCAATTTTGTGGAGCTGGCCCATTCCACTAAACGAAAAACATCCCCAGAGGGTCAAAGAGTCCTCAACGTGTTTCACTGTTGGTCTTATGCGGTCATAATATGTTAAATATTACATGAGTTTCTGATTAGGCAGCGCAGGAACCACTGGTGTGCGAACTTCAAAAGTTGTTATTGGGATGTACCGTCCACGAAAACAAAAGCATTACTCCTTGCTCTTTGTCAGTGACCTTAGTCTACCTTTCAGGGGTAATGGGGCAAAGGACAGTTACTGGTGCAAAAGTCAGACAGTTGCAAGGGTACTCTTTAGTGTAAAAGTACACATTCCGTCCTAACAGGGAGGAACTTGGAGTACTAGGCAAATCCAAGCAATATGGAGCGCTATACACACGCCGAAATGACGGATACGGTTTTGATGTATGGTAGAGTTGAAGGGAGTTCAAGGAGCGCACGATTAATTTAGTTTCATTAAAAATATGAATTGTAAAAACAATTACATCAATGATAATGTCCACTTAACTTCAGAGCATTTTGTTATGATCTTAACTGTACAATGCTATCAACAATTTACTGTAAATATCAACACCTTCCTTTTCAGTTACAAATGATTTATTTCGTATTATCAAACACGTGAAATATAATGCTCGTCTCATTGTATAAAACATTTAGTTTTGGTTAATTTATCTACAATTCAAAGTATAAACTTGGAAGAAGCGTAGGGACAGTAAAACACTAATTAGTACAAAAGTTGACGATATTTTTGCAATAGTACCTAAAAAACTCATACAAGATAGTCTTAAACTTTTGAAAATACAAAATCCAGCTATAAAATTTTCATTGGAAACAGAAGAGGATGGTGTGCTCCCCTTTTTGGACATCAAGATAAAAAAAAAATGAACAACAAACTCACTTTTGGTATTTACAGGAAACCGACACACACAGATAATTACATCAAGAACAACAGTTTCAACCCAAAACAACACCAACATGCCATTTTCAACAGTTTAATCTTTCGGATGATCAACTTTCCACTAAACAGAGAAGATTATCAAGAAGAATACCTACACATAAAAAAAGTAGCTATATCCAACGGTTTCAACCCAAATTTAGTAGACAAAACAGTTAACAGACTCAACAAAGCTAAGAAAATAAAAAAACCACCACCCTAGAACCTACAGGAGAAAAAGAAAAACATTTTAAAAAATTCACCTTCCACCCATCAGCCTATAACAAATTCCAAAAAATCTTCTCAAAACACAACATACTCTTGCACCTCAAAATAGGTTTGATATCAGAAATTTGTTAAAAGGCCCTCTCAAAAATTCAATCATTACCAAAGAAAAACCAGGAATCTATGAGATCAAATGTGAAACTTGCCCTAAAATTTATATAGGAAAAACAAAAAGAAATATTAACATCAGAACTAAAGAACATATAAGAAACATTAAAAATGGTGAAACAGATAAATCAGCAGTGGCTTTTCATTTTTTGAATACTAGACATGACATCAACTTGGAAACATCTCTAATAAAATATGTTAATCACCCCATAGACCTTTCCGTATGGGAAAAAATCTTCATCAACAAAAATCGTCATAGAGTCATGAATTTTGAAACTCCACCACCGGACATCTTTGACAAGTACATCATGCCATCTATTGACAAAACGGAGAAAGAGGAAACCACTACAACTTGCACTAGTCGAGTATCAGCTGATGATAGGAGCAAGAGCTCTTGAAACATGTCCTGTGAATAAACAGTGTGAATGAAGCAATGTGTCAATATGTTCTCGATTCACTTTTGTACTTATCTACAATTCTTTGATGTTGTTTTCTGTTCTGTTTATCATTTAATACTTCCATCCTCAAACTCATTAACATTAAATTCCCTCTAAAAGGTATAAGTTGCATATGTCCACCAGCTTATTTGCCATTATAGACTGCTATAATGTAATTTTAGAACAGTAAAACATTCATAAGCAATAACACTGGGCAACAAAATATAATTTTGGAATGTTTCGAACACTTCATGAGCCAATTCCTACTAATTTTGGATTTAGAAAAACAAATATGACAATGAAAAATTTTTATTAGCTCTAGTTTCTATTATATACACAAGGTGGAGGTATTACATATTAACGTATTGAGAGAAAAGGATACATTTTAATTACATACATGCTAACAACAATGAAAGTGCATTAATTTTTTTTAAACTGATAATTACATGCTAAGAGTTATAAATTGCTGGAAAAATACTTCGCAGATGGTCGTGTCTGAAGAGAACGTGTGGTGGTCTATTGACTTCGTCGTCTTTTAGCTTGCCTCTTGTGATGGAGTACCGCAGAATCCCTATACAAAGACCAACAGTAATCCGCAAGCATTACTTCATTCCAAAGACCTAAATACACATCTCCAAGGTAAGGCTGGATGGGTATTTGATGTACTAATGTAACTGTTATCACCATTCCACTCCAAGACTCTGCAAGACCTCGGGACTGACCTGTATTGAGACCCAATCAGTAGGCTATAGTAAATTGGCATTTTATAAAAACTTGTGTGGTCTCTATTCTTAACCACAAACTATACTACCACTTAGCTCTACCATCTGATACCCTACTCTTTCAGCTACGCCACCGGTTGCAGAGAATGTTGTAAACCCTTTTAGGTGAAAGCCCTTTAAGTATACCCTATCCACAACATTATAGTCTAAAACTCCCGGTTTACATCCCTATTTGCAACAATACCAATGTAATATTCCGTCATAGTAATATATATATATATATATATATATATATATATATATATATATATATATATATATATGGTTCTTGAATATACTCGTGCGACTTGAGAAAATGACAGCCGTTTGCCCTAATAGAGTGTAGGTATGATATCGTTGGCACTTGACAAAAAGTGTTAGAACACTTCAGTAGTATACAATTGAGCGTATCAGCACAGTGTAGATAAGATGTTGAACTCTCCTCTGTGTTAATATATGAGTGATGTAGAATGCTCATTGATTTAGAACTCTCCTATATGAAAATCGAGTTGTAAAAGAAGGGGAGTGTTGGCGTAGTGCCGTTCTCCCCTGTGCAGTGAGATGTTTTTGAGGGTTGGGGTGATGATGATGATGATGATGATTGTGTGTGTGTGTGTGTGTGTGTGTGTGTGTGTGATGTGTAATGTGTGATGGGTGGGATGGGTAACGGGGGTTCCGGGGATGTTTGAATTAAATGTGAATTCTTTTCGATGTGTGTGTGCTTGAACTGTCATGTAGGAATATCGAAGTCTAGGGTTCGATATTGTGATGGGGCGGGGTGGGTAACGGGGGTTCCGGGGATGTTTGAATTAAATGTATTGATAGTAATTCTTCGATGACTGTGCTTGAACTCTCATGTATGAATATCGAGTCTAGGGTTTGATATCTATTACGTTTAGTGCTTCGATGTCTGTGCTTGAACTCTCATGTATGAATATCGAGTGTAGGGTTTGATATCTATTACGTTTAGTGTATGATATATGATGTAGTATCGTTATTCTTTAGATAAAAGAATATCGAGAGAATGATTAGGTATGTTTACTGGGAGAGATTTATGAAAATAAATGTAATAAGACATTCTGGTAAGGGGTGTTCCCTATGCAGAATCTCTCCTTGAGCTATTGTATCCAAGAGCGATGTAAAGGTTAAGAAAAGGTTAAATTCCATTCCCACATCGAGGTACGAGAAAATATAAATCTATTCCACATTGAAGTATAAGGGTGATGACGTGTTGTCATTCCTCAAGATTTGTGCATATGTGAGTAAATTCGAATTAACAGGTCTCACCCTGTCCCGCCAGCTCGGGAACGAACGTGTCCTCACTTCACACAAACCCTCCGTACGTTAAGTACAATCGACGATAGGATGGGGAGGGGGGAGACAGGTATGATCACGTTTCATCACCCATCTGCTCACTAGGGAACGAATGCATTCTCACTTCACATCGCAACGTCAAGATGAGTGGAACAACAACACCTATCATTGAAAGTGATACCAGATTCTGGGAGAATCTACGCAATTTCGAAGATTTGCAAAAGCATTGGGTTGAGCACCACGATGAAACGTGTGATGGAAAGATGCATCAAGTGATTTGCAAGAATCCTTCCCATCATGATTCGATCACATCTTATGCTCAATGCGGAAAGAATTGTAAAGTGTATCTCGGGTAAGTAGAATTATAATTGTGCGTTAACGTGAAAGTGTTGTTATGTGTTATATAACTAATGATAAATATGTTTATTTCAGTAAAGCCCAAAGTGAAGATGTGGCATGCCAGTCCGAACAGGATCAAGGTGAAGATGTGTGCGGTCCGTACAATGATCGTCCGTTTAAGGATATCGGTACATCGAAACCCGAGGAGGAAGTCATAGAAAAGTGAGTATAAAATAATAAGAGTTTTACGTTAACAAGTGTATTAAATATTCACGATGTTGAGACATAGTTCGTGTATGTCCGCAGATCCAGTAAGAAAGCAGACAAGAAAAAGAAGAAGACGAACTGCAAACCGAGAATCGTCAAAGCCAAGAAGACGTTCGATCAAGACAGTTTCATCATAATGATGTTCGAACCCTTCACACCCTTCGCAGAAGAAGTAGAGGAGGAAGTTGCGAGTGATGGTAAATAGTGTGTGCATGAACGATAACGACATCTCCATCAGCATTGACTTTCGTGTGAACATAGGATTATACAATGAACTCCCATCACTTTACATTAAAGCCACACATGACGATACGTTTGTGTATATTACAAAAGAGGATTGGGAGGTAATAATGTCAAATTTGTGTGTTTTGGATACGTATCTGAAAGATGGTAAGCATCCATGTGCACCGTACAGTGAAAATATAATACATGCATTTAATATAACGTTATGCATGAATAAGATGCAAGAAATAACGTTTGTGAATACATGTTTAAATGTGGGCAGTATAAATCTGAATAGTACTGCATTCAATGGACTTAAAAGACTAATTCCATATATTGAAAGAAATTTATATCAGTTGTATGATATTCATAAATCATTATGTTCATATGATGCAAAAAGCAGGAGTGCAAGGAAGAGGATATTGGAGATGTATGTTAAAGTCAATAAAAAGATAATTTGAATTTGTAATGTTTTATTTATTACACCTATATGATAGATTGTACAACATGAGTTAATGGTTTATAAGTGAATAATTTATCATGAATAATTAAACAGAATAATGAAGTTTGTGCAGGAAAATTTGACGATGCTTGAACTTCCAATCTGACATTCACTGCCCCCGTCACAGTATCCTCAGGTTGATGAGAGCAATCGATGACGAAGAGCGGTGCATATTTCAGAAAGTCAATCCTTTTCAAAAGAGGGTAATTCTCCTTTCCATAGTAGGATGATTGAAATTTGGAATATTGATCATACAGAGATGCAAATTTCGAATTGGCGAAATCCAAATTCATATCGTGATAGGGGTAAGATTCACTGTTGAGATAAAGTTTCAGATTGGTGATATTACAATTATCAAATAGAGAAGCATCCTTAGCGAGATGATTCAATCTATCCACTTGTGCACCGACTATGACGAAACGTGGTTTTTCAAGTTTAGTCGTGGTTGCAATGTTCCATGTGAACGCTTTAGTTTGAGGTACAGCAGGTTGAGTGTGAAGGTCCAAGGTTCGAAATGCGACGTGTAGAGGTTTATCCGATTTGACGAGTTTAAGTTTATCAACTCGTTCAGTATCTGAAAGTCGAAGTACAGGCATCCTCCATTCGAGTCTAGTTAGTTGTATGGTTGTAGGATCGTTTCCAATGATACAATTATTAGAATCCTTAGATCTAATGAGAATAAGTTCAAACATGCTATTAAGTATGACCTCCTTGTGATCGTCGGCGAAACCCAGCAACATCGAAAGAGGAACGATAGCATTGAAGATACCATTCGATGTATTCACGATGTCTACCACACCTCCAGGATAGATCCATCCAGCATTTAGTAAACGATTCGATTCCAGTTCATTCAGTGCAGCATAGTTACGCATCGTTGATGAAATGCCCGGATTCCTAGTTCTATCAATAGTCGTTCCATTCATATCCAGACGAATCTCATCGAATAGGAATGCCATAGCATTGTTACTCAATTTCGATGTGGCAACGGTGCCGTCGGGTTTAGTGAGAGTCCCCTCAATGTAGAGATAACTTCTACTAGGAAGCGTGTACAAATCTTCAGCTTGACATGGAATTCTAATTTCATCGTTCACATCGAGAGCTGACGTATTGTACGGTAGGAATACGTGTTCTTCCTCCTTACTGATCTTATCATCAAAGGTCGGAATCCCGGTCACGTCCAACACATCCATCATAGAACCTTGAAGCCTAAGTTAGCGAGAAATCTTCGATTAGACGATGTGATTAGCTTGCGGGTCGATGATCGAGTAGAGGTCAATCTCGAGAGATGTTTTTTAATATAGCATCGTCTCTTAAAACTTATACCCATTACGACGTATGTGCAATCGTACAGTGATGGTTTCGTTCCTGAAATCTAACTTATCGCCGTTCTGGTCTGCCACTCTAATGTCGAGATGATCAATGAGATTCGTATCGATGATTGGTAAATATATAGGACTTGATGGTTCCTGCGAAATATGATAACCTGGAGGTACCGATGGAAAAAATTCATACAGAGAATGACCACTTTTACCATTGATGAAAGATCCCGTTGCAAGACTACACTCGATACGTATGATGCTGACCTTGAATATGTTAACCAAATCATTAGACTCGGTCAGCACGTTTGCCGGTACCCTCTGTTTAGAGGTGAAACCGAGAAGTGAAGCAATAGATCTCTCACGACTAAAGTCGATAATATAGGGAGATTGAATTTTTGATTTCATGGTGTTATTATTAGCACGTAGAATAAAGTCGTCACCGATGTCGAGAGTATCTTTGATCAATCTGGCGATATCATCCAATTCATAAGTACCCGGTGGAATTACTATACGTTCGACTTTTCCATCGCGAACGTAATGGAATAGATTATTACTCTCGTCCACATTCAGAATCGAGTAAAAAGTCTCAAAATTCAATAGAGCTATCTCGTAATGTCCGTTAGGATCCAGATGTAATGGTGGATTTAGAAATGTAGAGAAGCTGGTATCACTACCACTCACGGTGATCGTGTAACTCATCGAGGAGAAACTGAAGGCACAAGTGACCGCAAATCACAGAATCGAATTCTTGAAATCTCGTCGTATTATATAGGAGCTTAACACCTGAAAGGTACGTTTCTATCTCTTCCGGAGGTCTCAGATCGCCGAAACTGTCAAAGTAGTAGGCAGCATCACCATCCTTACGTACAGCAACCCAATGTGTACCAGGGTTATTTGATGTATCCAGATTCACTACTATTCTCTCATAGTATCGAGGACGTGGAGGTAGTTTATCGATCATGTAGACACCTCTAAAATGTGGAATGTGTAGACGTCGTGCATACGAATCGATCTCGTTAGCACTCAGGGCTTTTTCCGGGATAAATATAGGCCTCGCCCCGAGTTTTTTGATCGAAGATATAATCCTCTACCCTTACGACGTCTCTTACGGCGAAGACCTTTGCCCTGAGCCAAAGATTCCATGCACTCGTTGTGACGTGTTAATTCCGCAAGTTGTTTTGCATCCGAACGTTTCTTATTGACAGCCGTAGCAATCTGAGCAGCACCTCCAGCTAGACCACCTGCTGCACCTAGAGCTGCTAAAAGTGGTAGCAAAGGTAAGAAACCACCTCTCTTGTTGCGACGTTTACGCATTACAGCGCCTGCTGCCAATTTACCCTTCATAAGTGTAGTCACAAGTCGAGCTGCAAGTCGTTCGCCCAAAGAAGCGTCGGCAGACTTTACACGTCTCCAAGCTTTCTCTACCAACATCTTATCGGCTAGACGACGAGATTCTGTATCAGTACTCTCTGCGTAAACCCGATCGTGATCGAGACACGCTGAATCTAACCCGTTCACCGGTAAGTCACCTCTCTGCAAGCGTTTATGTAGTTTCGTTCCGGGACCGCAGAAACGATAACCCGGTAAATGTGCCTCAAATGGTAATGAATTAATCAAGGAATTAAGAATTCCCGAACCTTTGCGTGCACGTGTAGAGCGCATGTCTCACTATGAAATAAAAAAGGCAAAACGTGCGCTTTATAAGTATACGATTCCTATGACGATTGGCTAAATCCAGTAAAGACATAGATTGCCCTTATCACGAACGAGATAAAAGACAAAACTTATGCTTTATAAGTATTAGTCGCGATATGGAGATAGTAAAGCAAAAGTGTACGCTACCCATACAGGTGTTAGATTTCGAGGACGACATTCGCAAAGGACGACACGGTACGTTGTTTCCGAGTAACGCTAGAGCGCTCATACTGGGCAGTTCAAATGCTGGAAAAACGAACGTTTTACTCAACCTGCTTATTCACGAGAACGGTCTGAGATTCGAAAACCTCTACATATACTCGAAATCGTTGCAACAACCTAAATATCGATATTTACTCAGGTTACTGAAAACTATTCCCGATATAGGTGTATTTACGTTCGATGATGGTGATAAAGTAATTCAAACGTCGGATGCTAGAGAAAATTCGATATTCGTATTTGATGATATGATAAATGAAAAACAGGGTAAGATAGCTTCATATTACAGTATGGGTAGACATCGTAATGTCGATGCTATATATTTAGCACAATCATATGCTAAAGTACCTAAACATTTAATTAGAGATAATGCAAATATGATTATATTCTTTAGACAGGATAATCTCAATTTAAAACATATATACGAAGATTATGTAAATACCGATATGTCCTATGATGAATTTAAGGATATGTGTAAACATATATGGGAGAGTGATGAACGATCCTTTGTTGTTATAGTACCAGAATATCCACTGAACGAGGGACGCTACCGTCACGGTTTTGATCGCTTTATCAGAATGAATAAATAGAATAATCCATCACTTAAGCAATGAGTATCGACAGGTTCGGATCCCGAAGAATCATACCCTCTAGGGGTGTGTTCAATCGATATATCATAACTAGAGATGGATCGGGAAACTATCGATTCAAGGGAAAGCGGTTGTGCAATATTCACGACCCTGAAGAAGGTGACGATGCATCGACTAAACGTTATGTGGATACGCATACGGCTGACGTCGAGAATCGAATGCAGATCTTCAGCGAGCAGACCTCGTATCAGCGTATGGGCGAGTTTGAAGCTATGCTTAGGGATCACATACAAAAATCGCTCGACATCCAATACAACAATTTAATGGAGTACTTAAGTAAATATGCATTTAAACGTGATTCCGAAAATAATGTCATTATAGATGGTATAAGAATGAAAACGCTGTTGGACCCCCTTCACGAACACGACGTTCCTAATAAAAAATATGTAGATGATAGGATTCCAATTCACGACTCTAATGAAACTCTATCATTTCGAATGAAGAGATTGAAGGATTTAGCCGACCCGATAGATGATAGTGATGCAGTCACCATGAGTTATGTTAATCATTTCTTTATACAGAAACATAATGAATTGCAAACGGGTTTAACTGAGACTATAACAAACATTGCCGATACTATTACACGGAAACAGCATGAATTACAAAGTCAGTTAACTAGAACAATCACCTCCGCTAGCGAGACTATTACTACAGCTGTAGAAAAAGAAGTGAAAGAACTAACCGCACGACAAACGGAACTTGATAATAAACTAATCACTATAAATAATGATATTCATACTATGAAAACACGAATGAGAAATGTTGTAAACACTATGTTACAACAATTGAAAGCACAACTCATAATTTCATTGCAAACACGTCCGTTTCGTGGTCCCTCTTTAAGGTATACGTTAACATCGGGACTCGAATACTATAAAGTTCCTGGAAATGGAAGTGTACTCTCGTGTTCTATCGTATCATCGGTACATCCGCATGCTGTAAATGATACATTGTTTGCAATAAACGGAAGATTAGTTGAAAGATATCCTGTAAGAGTTGAAACTGGCGATATTCTATCGTTTACAGCGCCAGTCGGACGTGCTAAAGATGGTCATATATTAAGTATAGAACTGATAGTTTCATATAAATTAGCAGTAGCTGATTAATTATACATTCATTTCGATATGGATGCTGAAGCTATAAGACTTAAGGAATCCATTGCCCGTCACAGTAGGGCAATGAGAGAAAAGTTACGTTCTCTCAAAGGAATGAAATTCGAAACGCAACGAGTCATGTCTGAAGTTCTTCAACCTGTAACCGAACCATTGAAAGTAATAGCGAAAGCACACCAAGACAACAACGACGACGACGACGACGAAACTACAGATGATGCTAACGGATCTGATCTCGTGTCAAAGTATCTACACAAGGTTCGAACTGCCAGTTCGAGTGACATGGACAATACTTACGGCATACGTTACGAGGATAATGAGTATAAATTGGGTAACAAGACAGTTGTGTTTAAATCTGATGGTGTTCAGATAGGAACAGAAACGTATGAACCCACAGCAGGCTTATATGAATTATTATTTAAACGTTTACCTCGCAAGACATCGTACACAGATGATGATTTAGACGTGTATTCGCAAATCTTACAGAATACTCAAGTTTACAGACACGGTTATTCAAGAGATGCACGTTTAAGAGCAAATCGAGGGTTCAAGTATCGTCATATCATTCGTGACCTTGTTAGTAATCGAACTGGATTTGGTTTACGTTGGAAAGAACATGTACCGCAGAGAAAATTAGATTACATCTACTGGAACGATCCGAATGAAATAATAAACAGATTAAGATTATTAGTTGCGTCGAGGGATGCAGGTAATTTGAATCACTCAGCCGAGATAGAAGAAATTATAACAGAACTTAAAACATCAAAAATTATAGCATGATAAAACGTCGCATTGCAACCGAGTTACATGCACCAGCTAGAAGACGATTTTTACGTCGTAAGATCATAAGCAAAGGAATGAACGATTTAGTACAAATAGATCTTATGGACATGTCTAATTATGCAAGAGACAATAGGAATTATAAGTATATTCTTCTTGCATGCAATTTTTATTCCAAGATGGCTTATGCACGACCATTACGTGATAAAAGTGGTATTAACGTTTCGACTGCTATGGAGGAGATATTGAATGAAATGGAATCGTTTCCGAAGAATGTTCAATCTGATAAAGGAAGGGAGTTTTACAATAAACATTTCCGCGAACTAATGAATCGTAATAATATTAATCATTACAGTACATTCACTCACGTTAATGCTGCAGCAGTGGAACGTTTAATAAGAACGATCAAACTGAATTTGCATAAGGAATTTATTGTTCAAGGCTCATATCAATGGATAAACATACTACCTAGAATTATTCATACATACAATAATACTTACCATCGAACGATTCGTATGAAGCCTGTAGAAGTTCGTGATAATTCTCTCCTGCTCAGCGTCTACAAATATGATAGAAGTCTGCGTGAGAAGCGAAGATCTAGACTTCATCGTGTTGGTGACTACGTGAGGATTTTAAGCATAAAGGTGTTATGGAGAAAGGTTATCTACCAAATTGGAGTGTTGAAGTCTTTAGGATACGTACAGTGCAAAGGACACATCCATTGACCTATCTCATCGAGGATCTGGAGGGTAAACTGATTGAAGGAGCATTCTACGGTTATGAATTACAGAAAACTCAATATCCAGACACGTATTTAGTTGAAAGGGTTATCAGACGTCGTGGTGATAGGATTCTGGTGAAATGGTTAGGATTTCCTACCCGTGAATGGATTAATGAGGTGGACATTGTATAAATAAAAAAAAACACACAACTCAATAAAGAAATATAATTTTAATGATATATTGTGTTTTATTTTTTTTTGTTCACATTGATTCCTGACATCTTCTGTAACTGCTAGTTCACATCTCCTTAACTTAAACATGATAATAACATTTTTATACTTTTTTAAAAAAAATCATACATGATTATAGTTGAATTAACATTTAATTGTAGAGATTTTAACATAACGTACATGCTAGTTCACATTGAGTATATATAAATTCACCTACCCTTAACGTAAACATGATAATTACAATTTGAAGTAATTAGTAATATACGTTAAACAAACATCATACATGATTATAGCTGAAATAAGAGCCTTTGTACATGCTAGTTCACATTGATATATATATATAAATCTCCCCTCACCCCTTAACGGAGACATGATAATAACATTTTGATATAATTAGTAAATATATTTTAATAAAAAATCATACATGATTATAGTTGAATTAACATTTCATTGATTTCTGCTATCTAACATTTCAAAACGACATGAATAGGAAAAAATATTCCTTCACCCCTAACATAAACATAAAAAAAAGCAACACGTTATCTTTCAAATGAAGTAAATATGTTATTATCATGTAATTAGTAACACACTTTACAATTATACTTGAAACTCAATTATTTCGTTTTTTTGAAATACGGTAATATGTTATTATCATGTGCCTAGTAATACCTTTTAACTCAGTTGTAACACACTTTACAATTATACTTGAAACTCAATTATTTTATTTTTTGAAATACAGTAATATGTTATTATCGTGGCCTAGTAATACCTTTTAACTCAGTTGAATCTATGCTTTATTGAGAAAAGAAAAAGAAAATTACACTTGACAATTTTCTATAGCATAATGTCCCCATGCTAATGTTGAAAATGAATTATTGGGAATGTATCGTTTTGTATCGATACCACTTAAAGCTATCTTATTAGATTCAATGGTATGAACATCATGTTTATAACTTCTGAAACATGTCTGCATGCTTCGATGTATAGTGTCAGGATGTGTAATACATGAGAGATATTGATCAAAGGTTATGAATCTCATCGAATCTTTTGTTACACCTTTTGATTTTTTAATCACTTCAGTATCATATCGATAACTATATAATTTCGATTTCAGCCCTACATATTCAGTCATCACTCTACCGGCTAGCTCATCCTTGAATAATCCTGAAATTTTCTTATTTGCTAACGGAATACCATACACATTATCCATTGGATAATTAGATGTATCGAATAAATGTATATTGGTTTTAATAAATTCATATATATCGCAGCTAGATTCAAAGAGAAAAGCATCCGTGTCCGTATAGATTAAAGTTACATCTTTCAATTTTTTCTTCAGAATTTCATAATAAAAATCATACATTTTATGTTTGGATAGATCCAGGATTGCTTGTCCTATGTATATTGGCTTATTCATCAATATTTCATCTCTGACCAATTCTATACCTATTAAATTTTCATCAAAAATCATGTACCTTATACATGTCTGTCGAGCTAACAATTTACGCGCTCGTTTCCAGCTGGTAGCTAAATGAAATGAATTATAACGTTTTACATTCTCTATAAATTTTCCATAAACACAATTATTCATTAACTTCCATAGATTTTGACCAAATTTCGTCTTATCTTCAATACGTTTACGAGCGTTGAGTTCAATGTAAGGATTTATCCAGTTAGATTGTTTATAACCTATTACTCTATGTATACGCGATGGAATCAAACCAAGTTTAACACATTGTTGAAAATTGAGATAATATAATACGTATTTATTTTTATCATTCAATGTTGTTAGCAATTTTGTATACTTATCACCTGGCGCGATTTCATTCAAAGGGCATAATGGCAAATCATTTTGTATATCATGAAGTTCCTGTGGATATTTAAAGTCTACTTCCAACACATATCCCACGTCAGAATCACTTGTAATAGACATAAAATCTATTGATTTAATTTCAGCATCAGTTAGCCACCTTATATCAGTGTATGGTAAGCTATTATTTTCCATTGTATATCCATATAAAGAATTGCAGTCAACGTACATTAAATAATTAGTTGGTTGAGTGTTATCATAGCTAGTCATGTATCTGTTATTCGCCTTTGCATACCGTTTGGACACAGTGCAAATTCCACCTCGTATTCCTTTTTCGAAGAAATCTAGCATAGTCTTATCTGTTAATAATGAAATCTGTACACTAGTCGTTCTTAACATTGCATCATAGGCTAACCCGGGAAGTGTGTAATACTGACAGGGGTCGAGTCCGTACAAACCGATACTTAATTCACGGAAGCGTTCAAACACGTCCGTTAGTATTAATGTATCGCACTTAAGATATATATTTAAATATTCACCCAGATTTTTAACATTGAATTCATTCCATACCGTTCTAGCATGACTATAATCCTCATCGCTTACATGATCAAACTGATGTTTGGATGGTAGACTATTCTCGTATAATTTTTCTATAGAATCCACATACGTGTACGGGAAGACACCTTTGCGTTTCATCAGTTGTCTATGCAAAGGATTCGTGTACATATTATTGGTGTAATGAAAATCATCTGCTTCTAACATATCCGAAAGGTTACTAAGTTTTGAATCCAAAAAACGATAGCTATCCAGAAATCTTAGATATATACTCATTCCATTCGAATTTGTATATCTTTTGCTAAAGGATAAGTAATTTTCAGAGGTTTGTGCAATACAGTTGATAGGTTCCGTATCGTAACCTAGTTTCTTTACTATGAAATGAGCATCGTATTTTGACAAGCAATGAAAGAATATTGGTATGAATCCTGGCATTTTCCTATTTAAATTGCAGTGCTTATGAGCTGGGCCAACGTAACTTCCAGTCAAATGACAATGATCACGAACCTTTATACACGAGTTAAGAAATTCACGTTTGCATTTGTGACATCGTGTTGCATTTTGATATTCTAGCTCATCCACATCTCTCATACTTATTTCAATTTTATTAGCATATATATTAATGACCTGATTTGCAATTGACGTTAATTCTTTAAGAAAATTTTCAATTGCATATGGACCTTCAAATGATTTGAAACGTGTTAAATTTTTATCATAACTACAGACCAAATGTAATGCAATTGCATACGCTTCATGTTTATGAATGGTACGTGTCCAACTTTTACTGGATACATCTTGACACGAATCTACCTTACGTAAGATACATTCTATGTCTGCATAAACCACGAATGGAACTTTTAGACATTTCGAATATGCGTTAAATTCAACGAGATCAGTTTTACCAGCCTCGGGCATTCTGATAATTTGATTCATCATACACCTCTTTTTATGGCTATTTAAACGTGATTCTGATGTGAAATACAAGTTACAATTGTTACATAACCATTTTCGCCCATTATGTTTAGTTAGCTACTTTCCTAGCAAACGTGACAAGTCTGTTATCAGACAATAATGTCTTTTATACATTAAAAGATTAACATGATGTGATTTTATCTCTCTTGGTTGATATAAGAGAATAATCGATTTATTTTCAACACCGTATATCGTTATTGAAATATTTGAATTTTGATTCTCGAATTTTTCTACATCTTTCAATGATACGGGGAATGTTATATTCTCAAAGTTAAATTCGTTAAGAAAATCATATCTTTTATAGGAGCTGGGTCGATTCTTGTTACGTTCTACCGGGTATTTGGATGCTAACAGACAGTATGCAAAGCAATATTTATCAGTATTACGAATGTTAATAACAGCTCTCTTCGATTTTATAAAGTCGGGTAATTCAGTATACATCCCTGCATTCAATGAATCGTATTGTGTCACATATATTGTTAATTTCTCAATACTGTATAAAGCTTTTGAACTGGTACGCGATTCAAAATTATCCATATGATCTAGTATAGGTTGTACAATCTTCTCTTCATACCATATAGATTTATCTGTAGATTGCAATATCACCTCAAGTTTACTGTTAAAGTTAAATGTATGAATATTATCGCTCTCTTGTGATATTATGACATATTGACAGGATAAACAGGATCCTATCTTAAGACCTGATTTATATATGTTTAAGCCCTTATCAATTTCATTCAAAATTAAAGGTTTGCATTCTGCTAAGAATATGACGGGGTCAAGTATATTAACACAGTTGTGAATTTCGTAGGTAGCTAACCGATTTTTGAAAGCAGACTCACTGTGAATACATCGTAATCGTTCAGCCTGGGTCACGTTCGAACATGTTTCATCTTGCTGAATCGAGGGTTGTCCAGTGGCAGTATCGGAGCATCTTGTCGTCGTTTCTGAAAAAAGCAATTACAACATTCGATTAACTTTACATACGGGAACATTGATTTACATGTATGTAAGGTGGTAACAGAAATAACATACATGTTAATAACTTTTACATGTATGAATCTCAATTTTACGTAAACTCTATACTTTACGTAGAACGTAACATGCATGTAACTTTTACATATGAAAATAGTTACATAATGATTATGTATTTTACAATTATTGCTATCATCACGTAACTACAATATTCAGATAGTATGTAACTGTTTTACGTAATGCTCTCTCCCTTACATAAATGATAAAAACACACAACGTAAACCATATACATGTAAAATACCGTAACTGAACTACGATATTCACATGTACGTTTTACACATATAAATTAACGTTCTTTTTTCACCTACAACGTTACTTTTACGTGTAACAAACAAACGTAACTAACATGCATGTGAAATAACGTAACTGAACTACGATAATCACATGTACGTAATTATTACACATGAAAATTAACCCTACAACGTTCACTCTCAATTACTAATACTACATGACGTGCGATAATTAACACTTTAAGTTCTAATACAACATGTACGATTTCACATTTACATGCAAGTAACTACATTATCACTTTTGTTATGAAATTTTTTTCAATAATTATACTCACCTTTTGACGACATTACGGGCTGCTTAAAAAAGACAATATATGTCGTTTGAAACCACTTTCTAGTGTTTCCTCGCCATGGTATTGGAGTATGCAGTCACCACGATTTAGTAGATCTTTCTGCGCTGCGGTCATGTGTTTGAATCTCTCCGGGAGGAAGACTTGGAATTCTGATGTTTCGACGACGACCCGTTCACCATATCTGGTCTTCACGGTTTTGACGGATCGAATGATGTGTTGAACGGACTGATCTAATTCACGTAGTTTCTTTGTGGGAAGATGTGTTCCACCTTCAGCTAGTTGATTTAGTTGTAGCATCTCATGATCTGAAACATACATATAAGCACACACGAATCAGTATTACTTCAACATTCTTCGTAAACAGAGATAAAAATGAATTACAGTATACAACTTTTCTATCTTACCTGTAGGATCCATATTTCCAGAGAATCGACTGCCTCCTCACACATCCGTACTGCGGTATTTATTAACAGATGCTCCGCTCCCCCCTCCGTCCGGGAGAGGTGTTACTGTCTACATATTACGCTATATGTTTAAAGTAGTTGTGACTACGTTATAAGTTCGAAGGTATTACTAGTAACTTTATTATCATAGTTTAAACTTTATATAGGTTCATCATTTTTACACCCCCTCCAACCATATCTCTCCTTCCCAAACACCATGTTGCGTGCGCACACTAACTGTGATTCGTTCCCTACATGTTGGAGGGGAGGGTGATATAGTTACACATTTCTTTACACACATACATACTTGTAGAAAATATATTTTTCTGAACATTTGATTTTTTTTACATTTGGTATACTAACACATTCATAGTATTGTTTCATCATTCATACAAATATATAGATTCATTCGTTTAATTTTAAAATATATTCTTTTTTTTTCCTAACGTTATTTGACAAAATTAGACTTCGCTACAGCAATAGGAATGTTTTGATCACCCCTGTCACCAGTCTGGAGAGATTAACTCTTTTTTTTTTCTCTGACCTACATACCAAGGGGGATGTAGTTCAGTGGAGTATTCGTAATACTGAGGGGAGATTTTCTAGACAATTTTTTATATGGAGGGTGATACCTTGCCCTGAATAGTTAGGATATCTACACTATAGACCCCTACTTGCGTATATATATATTATCGTATTGATTGATCAGTTTTGTATTACTCATATCTACTTGAAGATGAGATACTTTTCTCTCGTTATCTTAATCATTTTTAAATAGATGGTAAGTGCTTTTATTTTATTTCCGATGTTATGTTCCACTTTTATCATGCTTAGAGGGAATATTCTTTTTAGGTTATCGTGCTTAGAGGGAGCGTTCCTTTATCATGAAAACCCTTTCAAACAGATTTACATTTGCATTCTTATACTTTTCTCTCAATTTTTTTTTTTATCATTCTTAAAGAGATGGGTAGTGCTTTTATTTTATATACACTTGCTATGTACCACTTTTATCATGCTTAGAGGGGACATTTCTTTGTCATGCGACCCTCTCACATAGATTTACATTTCCATTCTTATACTTCATCAATGTGGAATAGATTTATATTTTCTCGTACCTCGATGTGGGAATGGAATTTAACCTTTTCTTAACCTTTACATCGCTCTTGGATACAATAGCTCAAGGAGAGATTCTGCATAGGGAACACCCCTTACCAGAATGTCTTATTACATTTATTTTCATCAATCTCTCCCAGTAAACATACCTAATCATTCTCTCGATATTCTTTTATCTAAAGATTAACGATACTGCATCATATATCATACACTAAACGTAATAGATATCAAACCCTACACTCGATATTCATACATGAGAGTTTAAGCACAGACATCGAAGCACTAAACGTAATAGATATCAAACCCTAGACTCGATATTCATACATGAGAGTTCAAGCACAGTCATCGAAGAATTACTATCAATACATTTAATTCAAACATCCCCGGAACCCCCGTTACCCACCCCGCCCCATCACAATATCGAACCCTAGACTTCGGTATTCATACATGAGAGTTCAAGCACACACACATCGAAAAGAATTCACATTTAATTCAAACATCCCCGGAACCCCCGTTACCCATCCCACCCATCACACATTACACATCACACACACACACAATCATCATCATCATCATCATCACCCCAACCCTCAAAAACATCTCACTGCACAGGGGAGAACGGCACTACGCCAACACTCCCCTTCTTTTACAACTCGATTTTCATATAGGAGAGTTCTAAATCAATGAGCATTCTACATCACTCATATATTAACACAGAGGAGAGTTCAACATCTTATCTACACTGTGCTGAAACGCTCAATTGTATACTACTCACTTCATATGACACTTTAGGTTGTAGAGTTGTTTTCGAACACATTTAAAACCTCCATTTCTTTATAGCCCATGAAAGAAGACAGGTATGACTGACGCAGCTGCGCGGGTGGAAGAGCTGAAATGGACATGGGGAGGGCACATTGCCAGAATGGACCCCGACAGATGGACCCAAAGGGATCCCAAATAGGACCAAGATCTTCGGAGACCGAAGACATGGTGGGCAGTCGACTTTAGGAGGACAACAGCAACACTATGGATGAGACAATCTAAGGACAGACAAACAACTGGAAAGAGCAGCCACCCAAAATCCATCACCTTGAAGTTTGCAGCAGAATTGTCTGTCATAGAACACTCATCAGCAGACGTTGTATCCCGTACACCTTAGCAATCAATGTACGCGCACAGGTACTATACAAGGTCAGGTGCGACATCAACAAACGTCTGTGTCAACAAGTATACCGAAGCCCTGTGTGTGTACAGTCCGGTACGGATACAAAGTGTAAATATGTCATTCTCATTGCTTTGTAACGAAAATACTTAGCTGTGGATTTGAGGTTGGTTAAATCCCACGTTGCGTAGACAACATGCATCGAATTTATGCAGTTACCTGACGTTCTGGAAGTATTACCTCGTCCACGGTTGCTCTGATGTTTGCATAAGATTGTTTTTCCCAGGACGGGACGCGGATGTAAAGAAGATGGTGGATTTTTAAATGAAACACTATTTTATCGAATTACTTTTGAATAATCTTTTAGATTTATTGATAATTTGACTTTTTAACACTTGATAATTAAGATTTTCGCTATAAATTGATAATTGTTACTCGTACCACTATTACAATTATACTATAACAACTTCAGTCGACAGCGTCCATTTTACAACTTGACGAGTACGTCTTACTCACACAACAGCTTCATAGAGGAGAAGAAGAAGAAGAAGAAGAAGAAGAAGAAGAAGAAGAAGAAGAAGAAGAAGAAGAAGAGGAGGAAGAAGAAGAGGAAGAAGAAGAGGAAGAAGAAGGAGAAGAAGAAGAAGAAGAAGAAAACAGCTTCATCTCGTTCTTATATATTAACTGGGTCGTTGCTATGGCGACGAATCAACATTATTCAATTTTTACAATTTTTATTGATGATTTTCTCATACTTTTTCCAGATAATTCCATTTTATAATTTTTAACATTTAAACATATTTGAATAACCATTTTAAATCGTCTCAGCTTTCGGTGTGGGAATTACAGTGAACAACCATGTTCATTCGTAAATTGTCGAATGTCAATTTTCTGCGCCGCTCACTGCCAAAATATAAAAATATTAGGAGAAAGTTCGTTCAATGTCACATGACGTTAATGGTGCATATGAGTAGTAGAAATAATTTTCGTATGCTTGTCCGAGACTAATTTGTTTCCTATATTATGCAACATTGGAAATCCAGTATTTTTGTGTTGAATACGGGACAATTTACTTTTTGCTCGTTTGTTAGGTGTTGCATTCTCTATATTGTTAATTTTTGCAGTCACCCTCTCGCCTGCTTTTACACAGCTCGAAAGTACATTCTTCAAGCTGTTTAATGGTTGTTGATAATACCCAAAACTTTTGATTTATAAAACAGAGATTGTCCAATAATTGTTGTGAAAGTAATGCTATTAACACAATATATCAGACACCTTGTACTACCTGCGGGGAGAGCAGTAGTTGTAATGAAACTAAAGCCAGGCGTTGCGAACCGGACTATCCCTGCGTGCTATCCCCGGGACTGACGTCAGCACTTATATATTTCGAGACTCGTAAACTTCATATCCCTTTAAAGGTGTACGGGCTCCGAAGTCTGTTCATCACAAGAGTTAAGGAGGTACCGACAAGCAAGCATGAGGTTCTCAGGAGCTGCTACCCCAATGAGAGCATAGCAGCAACTCCCTGCACTAGCAGGAGTTTTTTACCATTTAGGGATAATTGGCTATTTATTATTATTTATTATTATCATGTCACATAGAAAAAGTACAGAGTTAAATAATTAGAACATGTTTCTCATCTTATTTCCATAAAGCTTTCGGTGTCACAGTTGTTGATGTAAACGTTTCAAATATTCAGTATAAAGCTTTTTCAATTGTTATAAAGGAATATTAAATCCACTGTTTGGAACCAAATATTTTCCATGATTACTGAATGCGACTTACTAAGCTGTAAGTACTTAAATCCCAGGCTTCATAGTTAAACCACTATGTTATTCAGGTAAATTTATCTAAATAATCATTTCTTCCCACTAGCCATGTGTAGGCTAAGGTTTGAAATTCTATTTACTGTCATGTCGGCATGTTGGCCATAGTAGCTCAGATGGTTAGAGCATCCGCACGGAGAGTGGGAGATCCGTGGTTCAAATCCCGGCTATGGCATTGAATTTTTCAGTCTGGCTTTACTCATTCATACCTATTAATATTTATCAAAGTCTACACAATAATGTCTTTATATTCATTTTCACAAAATATAAAAATTAATTCATGATAGGGTGTCACGTTTTGTACTAATGTGCCAAATACGATTAGTTATAAAAAATGCTTATACTGCAGAAATGGTTTGGCAAGTTATTACTATTTTATGTGCTTCTTTTGTTTTATATTATTTAAGCGTACAGTTATCAAATGGAAAATAATAATTTGGTTTTTATTTTTTACACATTAATTTAATTTTTTATAATTTTAAATGAAGTATTGGACGTTTTTAATACAGAGTTTGATAAATAAAATGAGGTCGCGCAGAGGCTCAGTGGTTATAACACTTGGCTCTCACCGAGGCGGCCCGGGTTCGAGCCCAGGCGACTGCAAAGTGACATTTGTTGTGGACAACACGGCGCTGGGGCGGGTTTTCTCCGGGACCTCCGGTTTTCCCGCCATCTCATTCCACCGGTGCTCCATCTTCATCTCATGTACCATCAGTGTCACCGCCTGCGTTGCCGTATGTAGTAAAAGCGGGCGTTAAACACTACACATTTCATTTAAATAAAATAAAGTTAAAACATTTTTGAGATTTTCTTTATTTAAAGTTTACACACACACACACACACACACGCACACACACACGCACACACACACACACACACACTCCTGGACTGTTGTCACCTAATTTGATTTTCTTATGATTTGATTCTTATGATTCATAAGTTTTGTTAATACTGTGTCCGTTCGCTTTCCAGTGGTACTTGATATTTCGCCAAAGCATTACAACAACCGTTAGTCGTATTTTATTTGGTTTAAATGACGTGTGAAAAAAATATTCATCTTTCAGATAAACTAGAGGGTAGGATAGGCTATGGGTGTTTACAATGGGAAGCCGGTTGAGTTGCGTGACCTAGTTCGATCTGATTATATTGCTGTCGAGTACTTCATCCACATCACTTCTATGGAATCGTGTTGCGAATATCATTTTAAATGGCTAAATATTTAGAAACCTAAAGGCGATAGAGAAAAATGTGACAACTACAGAGGAATTAGTCAGCTGTGCTCAGTGTATAAACTATATGCTAAAAGAGTTTAAAGAAGAATAAGCATAATAGTGGAAGCACGGCTTCATGAGGCCTAAAACGGACTTAGAAAAGGAACACCATGCTCGGATAGTATATTTATAATGCAACAACTAATTGAAAAACACAAAGAATTTAATGTTGACATATTTATGCTTTCTATTGACTATGTCAAAGCCTTCGATTCGGTTTTAAGGGATAAACTTTGGATAGCGATTGAAAATTGTGGAATACCAGCACATTTAATAGGGACTGTAGAAGGTATGTATAAAAACACTACAATAACAATAATATAGAATGGAAGTAAAACAGAAGCAGTGGACATAAATAAAGGAGTACGACAAGGATGCCCTCTATCACCTATATTCTTTAATGCGAAGCATGTTTTTAAAGTCAGTACCGTTTTACGATTCCGCCGCCGCAGCGCTACGGTCCACGCATGCGCGCTGGTTACCTACTTCTCTTGTCTAAGCACTGACGCCATTACAGTCTGATTCTTCATTGTATACGTTGTTTACTGAGTGTTTAAGATGCCCCGCCAATCGTGATTCCCGCCGATTGTGAAGTACGGGCTGTTATACGCTTTCTTAATGTTAAAGGCATAAAACCGAGCGATATTCATCGCGAGATCTGTGAAGTTTATGGAAAAAACATTATGAGTGATGGAATGGTAAGGAAATGGGTGAGAGCATTTAAAGATGGCCGCACAAATGTGCATGATGAAGAACGGAGTGGGCATCCTTCGGTCCTTACTGAAGATTTGGTGCAGAAAGTGGACGAAAAGGTGACAGAAAAAAGACGCTTTACAATTTCATCATTCTGCGACTATTTTCCTCAATATTCTCGTAGTGTTTTGTTGTGACCGAGAACTTGAAGTACCGGAAATTGTGTTCACGTTGGGTTCCGAAAATGTTGACGGATTTGCACAAAACCCAACGTTTAGGCAGTGTATTGACTTCCCTTGAGCGGCATCACAATGAAAGTGAAGAGTTTTAGACCAAATTGTTACTGATGACGAAACATGGGTGGCCTACGTCACACCAGAATTGAAATAACAATCCATGGAATGGGGACATTCATCATCACCCACAAAAGTGAAGTTTAAGCAAACAATTTCTGCCCGGAAAATTATGTACACTGTTTTTTGGGGGACAGGAAAGGAGTATTGCTAGTGGAGTTTCTGCCTCGTAATGTGACAATCAATGGAGCGTCTTATTGTGAGGCAATGAACAATCTGCGCCGTGCAATCCAGAACAAAAGACGTGGCAAGTTAAGTGAGGGTATCGTTTTGCTGCATGACAATGCCCGTCCACATGTGGCTAATCGGACCAAAGATCTCATCAAATCTTTTCAATGGGAAGCTCTAGATCATCATCCATACAGCCCTGATATGGCACCCAGCGACTATCATTTGTTCCTGCACTTGAAGAAACATCTGGGCGGTCAGCGGTCTTCAAGACGATAACGAAGTCAAAACAGTTGTGATACAGTGGTTAACACGTCAGGCGGCAGAATTTTATGAGGAGGGTATTCAAAAACTGGTGCCACGTTATGAAGAGTGCCTCAATATTCACGGAAATTATGTAGAAAAGTAGATTAAGGTACAGGCTTTCATGTAAAAATAAAATTATCGCGATATATATGCACGTCTATTTTTAATTCCAAAACGGTGCTGACTTAAAAAACATGCCTTGTATATATATTGATAATATGGTACAAGAATGGAAAAATGTACTGAATGTAAACATAATTTTAAATACAGTATTATTTGCTGATGATCAAGTGATAATATCCCACTCAGAAGATGACATGCAAAGAGCAGTATATAGTATAAACAACATAGCGGAAACATATAACCTTTCAATCTCGGAACACAAAACTAAAGTAATGGCTTTTAGAGGATATAACAACACAAGAACAAAAATAGATATAAACAATAAAATAATAGAACAGGTTTATAGTTTTAACTATCTAGGCTACATAGTAGCAGTAGCAAATAACAACAAGGATATGGAGGTGAAATTAAACAGATTCAATCAAATGTGTGGGACTATAATAAGAACACTGAACAGGAAAACATGAAAGGAAACACAGATGAAATTTTATAAGATAATGGCAGTCCCAACGTTAACATACGGTTCCGAAATATGGACACTGTCAAAGAACCAACGCAAACAGCTAGAATCGGCAGAGATGAGAGTTTGTGCAATTGGACTTTTCATTTCACGAACGCACAAAGTCACAGTGTAAGACCTGCTGATATTTAAACAAAACTTCAGGATCTTTACGGTGATGAAACTCGCAGACGTAGTAAGACATTTGAATGGCGTAAGCGCTTCCGAGATGGCCGTACCTCATCACTGACGATCATGTTCGTGATGGATCACAGCCCACGATAGTCACTCCAGAGAACATTCAGCGCGTTAAGCAGCTGATCCTGGACAATCGTCGCATAACCTGACGTGAAATGTCAAGGGTATACAATCTGTCGTTGCGAGCAATGAACACAATAATTCATAATGATTTGTTGTTCCGTAAAGTGAGTGCACGATGAGTCCCAAAGCAGCTATCTGCTTTTGACAGACACAGAAGTGTTGAGCTCTGTATAGAAAAGAAGTACCGCTATGAAAGGGAAGGCCAGGATTATCTGAACCACATCATCACATGTGATGAAACATGAGTTCACCATATCACTTCATTTGTTGATCATAAAAGTGGAAACATTCCAAATTTGAAACAATGCGATCTATTGTAAAACTCCTGTAAGGTTTCCGAATATTTCATATTTGAAATGTGTTAAAACATACCTGGATGCATGTTGTTGATACATGTTGAGTGCGACAGAAAATCTAGTGTGTAGCGGTATGGACAACATAAGACTAAAATAACAAATGAGTGTTAGGTGGGAGAAAGGTTAGTTCGGATTGAGCCGACTCGAGCCGACTTCACCCCAATGAACGTCACATATTCCAGCGTGACGGCTCAGCTTAATACACTACCCCAAAAAAGTGCTAAACGCACCCAAAGCAGTTTTCACTTCAATAAAGAGATAAATTAATTTTCAGGTGTGAAAAGATAGAGTCAGACTGAAAAATTCAATTCCATAGCCGGGATTTAAACCACAGATCTTCTGGTCTCCGTCCAGCCGCTCTAACCATTGAGCTACTATGGCCAACGTGTCGATATGACATGAGATTCTCCAACTGACTAGTGTTTTTCCTGGTAAACCACTTAGGAGTTCTCATAAACACATGAGACAACTACCTTAATGGCGACTTACAACGTGTAAGTACTTTAAGGCCCGGGCTTTATAGTTAACCATTATTATGTCAATTAATGGAAACTAATTGTTCTTTCACAGTGGCCGTGTGTAGGAAAGATAGAGTCAGACTGAAAAATTCAATGCCACAGCCGGGATTTAAACCACGGATTTTCTGGTCTCCGTCCAGCCGCTCTAACCATTTGAACTACTATGGCCAACGTGCCAACATGACATTAAATTCTCCAACTGACTCGTATTTTACCCGGTAAACCACTTAGGAGTTCTCATAAACACATGAGACAACTACCTTAATGGCGACGTACAACGTGTAAGTACTTTAAGGCCCGGGCTTTATTTAGGCCAATTAATGGAAATTAATTGTTCTTTCACACTGGTCATGTTTAGGCTTAAGTATGGAAAGAGAGTCAGACTGAAAAATTCAATGCCATAGCCGGGATTTGAGCCACGGTTCTTTCTGGTCTCCGTCCAGCCGCTCTAACCATTGAGCTACTATGGCAAACGTGCCGATATGTCATGAAATTCTCCAACTGACTCGTGTTTTTCCCGGTAAACCACTTAGTAGTTCTCATAAACACATGAGACAACACGTTGTAAGTCGCCATTAAGGTAGTTGTCTCATGTATTTATGAGAACGCCTAGTGGTTTACCGGGATAAACACGAGTCAGTTGGAGAATTTAATGTCATGTCACGTTGGCCATAGTGGCTCAATGGTTAGAGCGGCTGGATGGAGACCAGAATATCCGTGGTTCAAATCAAGGCTATGGCATTGAATTTTTCAGTCTGACTCTATATTTCCATACTTTAGCCTACACCGGCCAGTGTGAAAGAACAATTAATTTCCATTAATTTTCACGTGGTTGCAACTGAAGGAATACCTCACACACTAGACTTACACAGTACCATAGGCTCAGATTTACACGGAAGTTCCTATCAGTTTCAGGCTCAAAGACCTGTCCCACTCCTGAAGCTGCCTAGAGAAGGAGATATGGTATTTCTAAATGAAAATGCCTTATGGCATCAAGAAGCCAGCATTCGTATCATCTGCCCGGCACCGATATAAGCCATGAAACTTAAAAAAACAGATGAAAATTGAAAAGGACGCTTAATCAAAGGATTTTGGATAGACAATCGTGTCATATGAGGAAACTTCACCATTCATCTATTGAAAAAAAGGGGGGGACATAATAAGGTCAGGGAGAGCAGTCGACGGAAATTTAACCTGGGATACCCGAAATGTGAGTCTTTTAGGTGTAGATAATAGCAGCCAATCAAAAACGTTTTTCTATTCGGTGTCTGTGGAACGAATTAACAGTAATTGCTGTTAGTTAATATGCTAATTAACGCATTCCAAATACGTAAACCGGCATCTATGTTTACAGCGAAAAATACTCGTTCGATTATCGAAGTAGATCGATTGTTCGCGAGTGGCTAGACACCGGCGAACCCTTGCGTTTAAACTACAGAATACAATTCCGAGCATGACACAACGCTTCGCCGCCACGCCGCGAATTTCCATGTGGCGCTACGGTAGCCGGCCGGCTGACAGTTGAGGTCGATCGCTCGACCTACCCTGACAGGCGAAGGAATTCCGGGGGGTTAAGAAAAAAAGAAATAAAGTAGTGTCATGATGCACGGGTATGATAGAGTTGAGGGAATAAGGGCTGATGGATGGTAGAGGATCGGCGTGTGATTGAAAAGCGGCAGGTTGAAGTGTGCAGTGTTGTGAACGGGGTGCATTTCTTCAGCTGGCATTGAGCCCAGCCACTATAGTGTGGGCGGGTAACAGTCCGGCATGCGGTGAGGTGAGTGCAATGCGGCTATTAACTTATACCTTCCACAGGTGATACATGTCATTTAGCAGACCTCCCCATAACCTATGACCACTTATCGGGACACATCAAAATTAAAGTGAAGTGTATACATTTGTGGTGAGAATAATTACAATTTCATACGAATAACTTCCCAAAATTAACATCATGATGAACAGGAAATTTTAAACAAGTGCTACTTCCACTTCCTACTTTTCTATAAACTAGAAAAGTTTCTAAACTATTCTTTCGAAAGCATTTTCTGATTTCTGTTTCACGTTATTCCAGATAAATACGTTTACATAAATTGCACTCTTAAACATTTTGTTATAGGTGCAAGTGGAATATTGTTAAGCTATGATTATATTAATGCATATAATGGCGTTAAAACACATTTCCGGTCTCAATTGTTTAAAAAAGTGTATGAAATATTTAACCATTCAAAACAATAACAAAGAAGTGACACAAAAATTGTGTCTGACCTACGTTTGTGCATTGACACCTAAATAGTTGTATATAAAGCTGAACTTCAGAATTACAAGAGATAAATTAAAAAATAAATCAATGTTTTGCAGACGAATTAAACTCTATTTTCAGAAAGTTCAAGATAGTTTTATTTGTAACTAAATATATTAGAAGAACTTTTGAGAGACATTTTTATAACACCAAAAATAACGGACATTATCCTGTATGGAATTGACTTCGAAAATCTACCTATCACATGCAAACACCAAGAGAAGTTTGTTTTTAATGCTACTGTCTTCAAATACACACAGACCTTTTCAAAACATTTCACTTTTCATATTTACAGAACCTCAAGAATATATATGATTGAAATTTCATGAAGTTTTTAAAAAAATCACGTTTTTCTCGTTTTGTCTATAAAATAGTGTAAGCATTTCTGAATCCAACGAATGCTTACATAGCCACAGGA
Organism: Mantis religiosa; assembly: GCA_030765055.1. NCBI lineage: Eukaryota > Metazoa > Arthropoda > Insecta > Mantodea > Mantidae > Mantis > Mantis religiosa. The sequence continues at coordinate 33,558,583 of CM060959.1, forward strand.
ATTCATTTTTAAATGCTCTAATCTAGTTTGAAAGTTACGTGAAAGCTAGTGTTACATATGAACTCTAATTCTTTAGTCTTGTTTTCTCTCTATTGAAAATTACATCATTTTTCATCATTTAAGATGCTCCATCGTCTCAGTTTTAGTGTTAGACTAATGAAACTTTATACACACGTTCATAGAGACACACTGGGTTTTGTTGTGAGATGCATTTAAGTACACTTTCTTTACTTCAAAACGTTTCAAATTTTGGGCAGAAAAGCCATATTCATAGCTTTAAAAGTTTCTGGAGCCTAAAGTTAATAGGACACAGGGGAAAATGGATGTATTTGGATCCTGTTGTTAAAGTATTAGACAAAAGTTAAGCTATTTTGTCGCAAGTAACTTTTTAGGCAACGTAATAAAAAATAAATACGTTTGACCACATTTTCCAACATATCAAAGTGAAACTGACAAAATTTGAGCTGTAGTTAGCGTAATTAGTTCAGGATTTCACATATCCTTAAAATGCGTATTTTTTGCTGAAATTTTTTATCTAACTTTTAGGTTTATTACCATAATTTATCTACTTATTATAGATATGTGACTATTAGACAGGTATGAAAGCATCTGCGTACTCTTTCTCGATTTTCCAAAAAATTACGGTAGAGTTTGAAGGACTTAAGCTTAGAGTTGGAAAGCTTAGACTCACAAACTATTCCTTTTACTGCATTATGCGTATATCAATTGTTTTGTAATAATTATAGAACATTTATTTTTCGTTAAACACATGACATTTTGAAAGAATATATAGTGGGACGTGACTTACTATATCGCTGTAGAGTGTGCGTGTCTCCAAATTAGAAAGTTCTAGCAGAGGATTGAGCTGAAAGGATAATATATCCGCAAAAAAGTACAAGCAGTAAGTTAGTTTTCTGTTGATTATCAAAATATTTTTAATTTTATAATTTTTTTTAATATTACACCAATATTTGGTTTTGTTACTTTATATGTTTAAGAAACAATTTGATACGCACTTAGCAGAGCAAATGAATTAGTATACTAACTGAAATTATGTTGAAAAGTGGTGTTGATTAGAGGACAAAGCCTTAAAGCCAGCCTATATTCGTTTAATGAACTTCCTCAGTAATGCCTTAACGTTTACAGACTACGTTTGCCATATTTTAAACAATGTACGTGTCCGACTGTTTGGTAACATATAAAAAGGCCTGAAGTATTAATTTTACCTCAGAATCCGTATTCCCTCTGCCACAAACTATTCATACAACGTTTATCAACATAGCTTCCTTTTAGTTCAGATGAACTTTCAATTTATATTTACTCATTTCAGAATAGGATACGACAGATCAGGCAACAATGAGATCCTAAGAGAAACTGTCGCTCTATGTTGACTTTGGAAAGAAGTGTTCTTTGAACGACTACGAGGGGCGGAAGTAAAGAAAAGATTTAATGTTTATAAATTAAGAAAAAATATCAGAAACACTCATTTCAGCATGAACAAGTTACGCGGTTTGCATGTTTTAAGGACATCTATATTTATTTTTGTATAGTTATGTTTTGCGTGTCCACTAATTATCATCATCACTATAACTAATATTATTATGTATCAGACTAAATAATTATGAATTTCCAGTTCAAAATCAAGATATACATTTAAATTGTCATGGAAATGACTTAAAATGTATCATTTTAATAAAAGTTATTAACATCATCAACTGAAACATAATAAAATATGTCCATTTAAAGTATTTGAAAGGTTGAGGTTAATACTGGAACTCTTTTAAGTCTCTTTTAAAGTCACTGAACTTTAATACCATGATTTAAGTCTACCTATTTACACATATAGGCGTTTTATAAAACTTCCACTTTTTGATTCATGGAATTTTAAAACATCTATTTTTAATGAAATTTCACAATATGAATTTTTGTATGAAGTGTAATATTGTTTCTACTTATATAGAAAGTAAAAATTGCTGCAGTAAATACTAAAAGAATAATTGTTTAAAAGCATTTATGAAAAATTAGAAAAATCTTATGAAAGTTTCACAAAGAGTATAAAATTAATAAACTGAAAAGACTTGGGGGTAAAACGCCTGAGGTCGCAAACTATATTATTGTTAATATTAAAATGCCTGTCTGCTATAATTACATTATTATATACATAATGTTTGTAGTAAATACTCTTTGCCGTTTTGCTTTAATTGTAATATGACCTTGTTAGCATTTGTTTCTTTGTAGACATTGTGAACGCTGCAGTTACGCTGCAGGCGTACTAAGAACGTAGATATTAAAATTCCCTTACTAGATATACCCAAAGTGAAATTGTTATTAGGAAACATTAAAGAAATTATCAATATGAATTTTTGTCAAGAGGGGTAGACAAAGCTGTTCATCTATATAACAGCATTAATGATTTGTTATTACTTTTTAATTACCAATGTCTGCAAATGATTGTTTAAACTGACATCTTGCGTAACGTTTCTGTTTGGCTGACAGGATTTAATGACCCAATTTTTATGTAGTTGATAACGATTTGAGTAAAATATGCTGTTGTTTCAGATGGAAGGATAACACTGATTTTGCGATGATTTATTACCATAATTGAATATTGTGAATGCATCATGTTTGGTTCAGTTTTAATTAATTACCTTACTGCTTTATTTTAATAAGATAATCTGTTCCATGACATTACTTGAATCCCAAAAGAGCACCTTTAGAAAAATACTTCTCTGTGCTCGCCTGAATTGCAGAATTTAAATTAGTATCGAAAAAATATCAACCTTGATATTTAAGTTCAACTTCTTCCCAAGAATTGATACAAGGATTTTTAAAGATCTCTCTTCTACTATAAATTACCCCCTAGATAGAAAATGTTTCGTAATTTTTTACTCCCTTAAAAAATCTTAGGCTTTTGATTACAATACGCTATGTTTCAGATATCTGCGTGTCATACGAGGGATATTCAATAAAGCATGGTCACAATATTTAATTTTGACAACGTACCTTTACTCATCCTCATAATTTTGATGGTTCTTCTCAAAATATTCTCCCCTGAATACGATACACTTGTCCCAGCGTTTCTGCCGGTCTTCAAAGATAATCTGTAAACCATTTTTGAGAGATCCTTCAAAATCACCTCCGCGGCCTTCATCACTGCTTCTGATGATGGATAATGCCTCCCACGGAGGCGTTTCTTCAAGTTAGGGAATAGAAAAAGTCACATGGGTCTAAATCCGGACTATAGGGAAGGTGAGGGATACACTTCACGTTAATTTCTGCAAGATATTCAGCAACAACATTGGCAATATGCGGCCGCGCGTTATCGTGGTGCAGCATACAGCCTGCGTCACAAAAATGTGGCACCCAATGAAGTGTTCAGTACTTTAGAAAGTGATCTTAAGGTAATTCGTCAATCCTCTCTCACAATGGCAGCAGCAGTGTTGATGTTTTCTTCCGTAATAGCAGTAACTGGAGCACCGGGTACACCTTCCTTCTAAATTGATTGCCTGGTCTCCTTAAACATCTTAAACCACCTTCGAACTGTGCTGTAGGGAAGAACAGACTCTCCATAGGCCTTCTGTAACATTGGATAGGCCTCACCTGAAGATTTGTTGGGACGAAAGCAGAATTTCAAAGGCGCATATTGTTCCTTGTGTGTTACCTCCATTGCAGTGGTAGGCGGTACTAAAAATGTCGGAACTACCAACAATGAAACTACTACGGCATGTCTTTCTCTCATTAAGCTAACAGAATATAATAAGGTTGAATTTTAGTAAAAAAAATATGATCATTCTTTATTGAACAGCCCTCGTACAAAACGTGTATCTTGAATTTTTCAAGGATAGTCTGTGAAATATGTTTCGTGCATCTGATAAACCGTAAAATAGAGATAAAATTACATTACACAGAAATATCAAGTATTGTTAATACACACACAGTATGTCAAATGTTTCTGTAGTATTATTATATTCTGAGATATTCATTTGTTTCTTCCTTGAATGTTCAAGAAATGCCTATATTTTAAGAGGTCAATTGCTTATTCTGTAGTCATTCAGGGAATGGAACTTACGGTCTATTGCATTCTATCGCACATGCAACGAATTAGCTTATAAAACCAAGTTTGTCTCGATTATTATGAAATAGCAAGAATAATATTACTTAGAATTTCTTGCTAAAAAGTGCTTCTTTTTCATATAAATTTAGACATTCGTCAAGATATCTTGTCAGCAATCAATGCAATTCTTAATAATGAATCTATTACTTTAATGTATAGCTAAAAAGGAAAACTGCACACTACAACATATATTAATTCCTTAATTTACAGCAGTAACATGTCGTTTAAGGTTAACGTAATATGATCTCAGTAAAAGGAAGGGATATAATTTAAATACGGTGACATATTATGAAGCAAAGAATGTTTCTATGGCATTGATGTTAAACGTTCTTAATTCTCTAAATGAAAAGCATGTTCCGATATGAGAACATGTGGGGAGTTTACTGTGTTGCATAATTTATTGAAAGTTGAATCTAATCTTTCTGAATATGGCTGAAAAACATCTGAAAAACTGAATTAAGCTGCTGGACTGTTAAATATTTTCTGCTTTAATGCTGTTAATTATTATTAATTAGATCATAGCCTTTTATTACCTGAAATTAAGAAGTTTGTAGGCTTTAGATTAATTTGGGATTGTACTACTAGTAATAATTTTGTTTTACACCTGTTTCTTATGTTAGTACAGTTAAGTCATATCGGACGATGAATGAAATGGGTGAAATTATGTTCAAGTGAGCCAAGAGTCCATAGAGCTTAGAGTTACCCAACATTCATCTTTCAGGATAAGGGAAAACTCCGGATAACTTATCCTGAACGAGACTGGTACTCGAAACCTCTTGACAGAGAGACGGACACGCTGCTGGACATTTAGTAAAGTGTATGCTTAGTGTAAGATTAAGCCTCATTTCTTCTATATAATTATATACCTTTTAATGTCTTTACAATGTTCAATAGGTCAGGTTATCCAACGTCTCACAGTTGACATTTTAAGTCATGATTAAGGATATATTAAAATTCATTCTCCTCTGCCCCATGCATCCTTTGACATTATTGTACAAGGATTTGAAATATCCCTTTATTCTCTTATATCTTAACAGAGGTAAATTGCTTATTGCATAGAGCGTTTAGGCCTATTGGCCTTCAGGTGTACAGCGCTGTGATCGTCTCTTATCGAGTATTATCTAGTCGATTAGAAGAGTGAAATATTAGTAAATTGATGTAGAGTAAGTTACGAAACACAAATAGAGCGATTGGAAGCTGCGCGTGTCTATATGACATTTTCTCGCACCTGCCGAGGTATGACACGTTGCTGTCTAGAAGACATGATTACATCTGAACAGACTGTACATATTACTCGACAGAGCGTTGAGGCGTATAGACCCTCAGGTGACCAGCGCTGTGATTGTCTCTTTATCCGGTCTTATCTGGTCGATTAGAAGAGTGAAATATTAGTAAGTTGATGTACAGTAAGTTATGAAAAACAAATAGAGCGACTGGAAGCTGCGTGTATCTATATATGTTTTCTCGCGCCTGCCGAGGTATGACACGTTGCTGTCCAGAAGACATGATTATATCTATACATACACTGGACTCGCCGTGTATTTGCGCTAAGTTGAGATAAATATCTCTGTGTTACAAATTTTTCTGTTACGCCTTCTTGCTTTGCCATGACAACGTGCTATGCCATTCTTAATAATATAGAAGTATTGACAACTGTATTGACTTCTTTACTTTCCACACAACAATATTATAAATTTTGAAAATACTTAACGCTGGTATTTTCAATTCATAGATTTAGAAATCTATTCATTTCTCACAGTTATAAGTTTGTTAAAACACGCCATGCACATTAAAATAAACTGCATTTGCAATCTTGATGTGCAGCTCAGAATGACACGTATAGCAAAGAGTAACAAAATACAATGTAAAAAAGCCATTCTCTACAACTTATTTGATTTTACAAAATATTTATATTATTCACTTGAAATTAATACACTTATAAAATGACTTTATTTTAACACACGTCACTGCAGGTAAAATAGGAATTAGAAAGTGAATTGTCTGTGGAAATCTACCCTTTGCATTATGAGGCGTCTTCGTAAAATAAGGTCTCTAATTTTATTTAATATAGAAAACGTGTCTATTGTCAGTAAATGCTACATTGATGGAAAGGCGGAACTTACAGCTATTTTTCAACGTAATCACCATTGCGATCGATTGAATTTTAAATACGTTGTGGTAGTTTCTGTATACCCTTGTCATAGCACTCTCCCGCCAAGTTGCGCAGGCAGCGCTCAACCTCGTTTTTCAAATCATCGTCGGTCTGGAAATATGTTTCACCCAGGTGTGACTACAAATCAGGAAACAGATGATAATCACTAGGTGCTAAGTCTGGACTGTAGGGGGGATTAGTGCGGATGTCCCATCCGAACTGGGCCAGAATCAGCCTTGCGATAATGCAAATACTCGGTCAAAATCTTGTCAATCCTAGTCTTACTGACATCAGAGATAAGTTCCCACAGTTTGCGAACTGTCACACTCTGATCTTTACGCATTTCTTGCTGCACTTTTGCAATTGTTTGGGTTGAAACCGAAGGCCGACCAGAACGCTGTTCGTCATGGACGTCTGTACGTCCGTCTGGAACTCTCTGATCCACTTTCACACGTTTTTTGACATCCATACACTGTGGCCCATAGACTTCGCATAACTGATGATGAATCTAGTGGGGGTAGTGCCCTTGGCACTCTAAAAAAATAACTGCACCCATCTCGCACTTGGCAGCGGAAGTGATAGGAAGCTCCGTCACAAACGGCTGCCCAGCCAAGGCTGGTGGTTGCAACGGGTTCGTTGTGGTGGGGCTTGGAAGGGGTGAAACCAAGTTTCACGCCTGTGTAGCCGGATCTCGCGTAATAGCCTTCCTCACGGCTCCAGCTCCTTGTAGACCTTATTTTACCTAACTGGGGCACTTAGAAAATTCGGTGGCGTATTTCAATTTATAACTAATAGCAAGAAATACTTTAAAATGTTAGTGCCATGAAAATAATGTAGATATAAATTGTTTTTCAGTGAGATAAGCACTTTTTGCAGTAAATTTTATTGACAGCTTATGAATTTTCAGTTACTCAAAAATTTATAAAATGCATTCATAATGAAGAATCAATCACTTATTCTTCTAAGATTTGTGCTAATACGTTATAGTTGTTGTACAAGTTTATTATACTTCATAATTTAATGGAAATTATTACATCAATTTTAAGCACATTTTCCTATAAGTTAGTTTTTGTTGTAGGACCTCAAAATTGTATTTATAAATTACTTACTATGAGTATGAAAGTAACAAGTAGTCAATGTGATTCATGGAGGTGTTATCTGTCATTCCAGAGGTCGTAAGCTTGAATCTCAGCACATGTCAAGCTGCCTGCTAAAGGATTTTGTTCTCTGCCCCCCCCCCTTATCTTTTGGTTCCTGTACAAAACGAATAAGCTACCCTTAAACCTCTGCAGTGTTTCTATTACGAGTTTTCTCCGTGGACGCCCACCCAGTATTGCGGACGCTGCACTATCTCGCTACTATCTCAACGCGGATTTTCCAGCTGTACGACGATTGCCCTTACTCTTACTGGGTTTTCGGTATCTATACCACGCTTTTCCCTTAATTTTGAAAATTCCCTGTCTTCCGGGGTTTCAATGTCCATATGACTTACACTTCTTGAATGTTTCGGTGCATTATCTTCCTGATCACATCCTTCGGAGCCCTGACGTGAACGTCGCCCTCTCTCATTTCTTGCAGGTTACATGGCCAGATTTCACCACGATTTACACCGACGGTTCTAAATCTGCTGATAGTGTAGGTTATGCATACGTCTGTCCTTCTACTAATGCCCTGGCTCGATACCGCCTACCTATGGAGGCTTCCAACTACACTGCGGAGGTTCTGGCCATTCGTGACGCTGTGCAATATGGGATTTCTCAGGGCTTCCCCAAACTGCTGATCTTAACCGATGCGCAGATTGTGCTGCAGAGACTCTCATCTCCTCGTTGGACGAGAGATATGCACAGTTATCTTCACGAGATACTGACGTTGATGAACAACGCTACCATAGCCGGACATCAAATTCACTTCCTTTGGATCAGAGGGCATGTCGGAATTCGATACAATGAAGTCGCCGATCGCCTGGCAAAAGAGGGACTCACCCAAAGCACCTTCCAAGGCATCCAACTGCCCTACACGGATTTCTTCCCGGTCCTTCATCGTGATGCCTATTGTCGCTGGAATGACGCCTGGATTCGTTCGCAGTCCATCAAAGGCAAACACTACGCCGCCGTTCAGACGCATCTATCCACGACCCCTTGGTTCTCCAGCTTTAGTATCGCATGTCGACACCTCACCTCCATCATTAGAATGCAACTTGGACATGGATGTTACCCTGCGCATCTACACCGACTACGTCTCATCGATTCCCCTGTATGTCCTGATGACCCAGGTGAAACCGCTGACCTCAATCACCTCCTGTTCAGTTGCTCTCGCTACCGAGCCCACCGTTCTTCCTTCCTCCGCCGCCTACTTCAGCAGTCTGTTCCTTTTCCCGCTAGCGTCAACACCATATTACAGTTATGCCACAAACCTGTATACCAAGCTCTTCTGCAATTTCTTAAAGAAAGTGATCTACAGATCTAGTCTCCTCCCATCCTCTTAATTTTACTTACATTATTTTTCTTACTTTTCTCTACGATGGCCATATGGGATTTTACCGAAGGCCAAAAAAAAAAAAAAAAAAAAAAAAAATAAATAAAACAACCCTGCATTGCTACAAGAAGACAAGGCAAGCGCAACAAATGGCAATGCAGCCGGCAACCTTATAAATAAATCTAGAACGTAGTGTGTGAACTTCACCTCATTTCACCTCACTCTTAGTTCTGTGTTTGAAACTTGTATATTATTTTGAAATTATTTGTTAGATGTTTCCACTGTAGACGATATTATCAGGCTGAATACGTTATATAATAATTACGTAAAGCATGAAGCACACAAATATATACAAATATAATATATACAGTTATAAAGTTTAGCTCAAAACACGAACGGACTGTTATGGTCAAATATCGGTTCTGTTGCGTGCAACGATCCAGCGAAAACCTTGTAGTCGCTAAAGCCTGGAAATGACACTTTGTGGCACATTCAGGACCCGAGAGACTCTGGCCTGTGTCTGATCTGTTTCTAGACGTTCGATGAAAGTACTACGAGGGATGTTCAATAAAGGATGACCACAACTTTTTTGACAGCGTACCTCTACTCATCCTCAGAAATAGTCTCCCCTGAATGCGATGCATCAGTTCCAGCGTTACCGCCAGTCTTTAAAGACCTGCTGCAAACCGTTTTTGAGAGATCCTTCAAAATCGCCTCCGCAGCCTTCACCACAGCTTCTGATGATGGATAATGCCTCCCACTAAGGCGTCTCTTCAAGTTAAGTAATAGCAAAAAGTCACATGGGGCTAAACCTGGACTATAGGGAACGTGGGGGATGCACTTCACGTTGATTTTTGCAAGATATTCAGCAACAGCATTGGCAATATGCGGCCGCGCATTATCGTGATGCAGCATTCAGCCTGCTTCATGGAAATGTGGTCTTTTGTGCCTGATATGGACTTGCAATGTTTTCAGGACATCCCTGTAGCATTCTCCAGTTACTGATATGTCTGCAGGTACAACATGCTGATAAACCATTCCATGTATATCAATGAATGAGATGACCATAACTTTCCCAGCAGAAGCAAACACTTTGGCTTTTTGAGGGGTTGGTCATGAAGGAGATTTCCACCCTGAGTTTCGCTGTTTGCTCTCAGGATCAAAATGATGTAGCCATGTTTCATCAGCAGTGATTACGTTTGAAAGAAACTAAGGATCTTCCTCTAAAATCAACTTTAACTGCATGCAGACCTGCATGGTAATGCCCTTTTGTTTGGGAATCAACAGTCTTGGAATCCATCGCGTACAAACACGTCTCATGTGTAATGTTTCTGTCACCAACGTCTTGGTGGCACCCAAAGGAATTTTCAGTAGTTTAGAAAGTGATCTTATGGTAATTCGTCAATCCTCTCTCACCATGGCAGCAGCAGTGTTGATGTTTTCTTCCGTTAAAGCAGTAACTGGAGCACCAAGTTCACCTTCATTTGAAATTGATTGTCTCCCTTCTTTGAACATTTTAAACCACCTTCGAGCTGTGCGGTAAGGAAGTACAGGCCTCCTGTAACACTGTATAGGCCTCAACTGAAGATTTGTTGAGACGAAAGCAGAATTTCAAAGCTGCATATTGTTCCTCGCGTGTTACCTTCATTGCAGCGGTAGGCGATATTGAGCATTTCTGAACTTCTCTGGATCTCACAGGCGAGAACCAGGAGTACTAACAATAAAACTAATACAGCGTGTTTGTTTCACATTAAGCTAACAGTATATAATATGGTTGAATTGTAGTTCTCAATATTATGACCCTAAAAATTATGATCTTTATTAAACAGCCCTCGTACTATTAAAACAGGGGCCTTACTTAGGAAATGAAACTAATTTCTAATAGCATACGTTCCCAATCAACACTTCATTCCTTTGCTACAGCATGATTGGATAAGGCAGAGCAGTTACAGCTTTAGTTTGGCACTTGTTTCACTGTAAGCATACAGGAATTTACGAACAGCTGAACGTATAGATTATAGATTTCCTGTAATATTTTAAAACAATCAATACACATCAATTTTCTTGTAAATCAACAAATATTGCACAATTTTTACGGATTTTTATGAAGAGATGCACTAAATAGAGGCTTATAAGACAAAAATGTTGCAAACATAACTTATATGGTAGTATAATCCAGCAATTATCCCTTCATCTGTATCAGTATAAGCTTTGGAATAACTACAACCGTACTCCATAAGTCCAATCAAGGCTTTTAACAAAAAAATTCCGCATTTATTGTTGCAAGCATTTCAAAAATATAAACTGAGAAATCGAAGTTGAAGTGTGGATACTAATTTTCATATTAGTATCAGCTGTAGCGAGGTAGTTTATAAATTCCCATACACTGTTCACGCACTGTTGGAGAAAACGTACGCGTAGCGTAAAATTATTCTTTGCTTTTAGGTGCATTGAACCACTGTGATATTTACGAAGGCACCATGCGCAGAACTATGTCATTTTGGAAAGTGTTGTACTGTAGTCATTTGCTTGTCGTCTAAGCAGGATTTTGTTTTACATTTACTATCGCAATAAAAAGTTTGAACTGTGTACAAATATTTTTGGGGAAATAAATTTTATTACGTATTTTCTATGAGGTTTAGTGTGTACAGTTAGAAATGTGCTGAATTTGTAACAATCCTTCAAGATTTGTTAGTTTAATATTTTGCGCTTCATTCTATCATCTCAATAGGTAATTGTTTTATTTTGTCTATTATCTAACAATATTCTACACAACGGAAGGTACCTATACCTATATAGATCCATTGTAGCTACCTCTCCAAAGCCCAGAGTTGAAATTTCGGTCAGAACCCGGATAATACTTCTTCTGTTCTTTTTCTCCTAATTATAAGTTCTATGGACCCGGGGATTGTTTCAGAATCATTTCGCGCATTTCAATTACCCTCCAATATGACTTACCTCGCAGAATGCTAATTAAAAGAAAACACCCCTTCTGGAAAAAGCATTAAATTAAAAAACCATAGGCTTGCCGCAGGCTTAGAAGCCAAAGGTATTCGTTGAATATCCTCAATAATTATAGACGAGAACGCCCATCCTATTCAAATAACAAATAAACAAAGATCTATAATATCATACTCGGAAATTAGTCTCTAAACTCCGCTCAAATATTCCGATATTTTATAATTTATTTCCAAATAAAGATTTAGAATTCTATTTACATACATTATTTTACAAATTAATATAAAAGCAAAACAATAAAAACTAACTACACCTCAAAAATATAAATAATAATGCAAAGGTAGAGCCAGAATGAAGAATTCAATGCCATAGCCGGGAGTTGAACCACAATCTCCATGCTGCTGATATAAACCAGTTCTTGAGGTTTAATAGGCTATTTTGAAAAGTGTAACATTTCGTTAAGAGTAGCAATATCCGTTATTTTCTATACATAAAAATATTAATAGCAAACATTAAAACAAAAAATTAGTAAACCTACACTTCAAATAAAATAAGGATGTTTTCTTTCCATTATTTAATTCTTTAAATATTACAGCGTGTCTTTAATGAGTGATAATACAAGGCTGTTCAATAAAGAATGATCATAATTTATAGGCTCATAATTTTTCGAACAAAAATGTAATCGTATTATATTCTGTTAGCTTAATGTGAAGCAAACTTGCCGCAGTAGTTTCATTGTTGGTACTGCTGTTTCCCGCCTGTGAGAACCAGGTAAGTTCAGATAAGTTCAGCATCACCTTCCACTGCAAGGGAAGTAACACGCGATGAACAAAATGTGGCTTTGAAATTTTGCTTTCGTCTCATTAAATCTTCAGTTGAGGCCTATACAATTTTACAGGAGGCCTGTGGAGAGTCTGATCTTCCCTACAGCACAGCTCGAAGGTGGTTTAAATCCTTTAAAGAGGGGAGACAAAAAATTTCAAAGGACGGTAGACCCAGTGCTCCAGTTACTGACATTACGGAAGAAAATATCAACACTGCTGCTGCCATTGTGAGAGAGGTTCGATCATTTGAGATACTTTAAGATCACTTTCTGAAATACCGAACATTTCATTGCGTGCCACCCACACTTTGGTGACAGAACACATGAGACGTGTTTGTGCGCGATGGGTGTCAAGACTGTTGTTTCCCGAAGAAAAGGACATCCACCTGCAGGTCTGCATGCAGTTGATGTTAGATGAAGATCCGGTGTTTCATTCAAACGTAATCACTGCTGATGAAACTTGGCTACATCATTTTGATCCTGAGAGCAAACAGCAAATCTCAGTGTGGAAATCTCCATCACCAACCACCCAAAAACGCAAAAGTGGTTGCTTCTGCTGGGAAAGTTACGATCGTCTCATTCTTTGATATTCATGGAATGGTTTATCAGCATGTTGTACCTGCACACACATCAGTAACTGGACGAATCTACAGGGATGTCCTGAAAACATTGCAAGTCCATATCAGGCGCAAAAGACCATATTTCCGAGAAGCAGTCTGGATGCTGCACCGCGATAATGCGCGGCCGCATATTGGCAATGTTGTTGCTGATATCTTGCAACAATCAAAGTGAAATGCGTCTCTAACCCTTCCTATTGTCCGATATAGCCCCATGTGACATTTTTATATTCCCTAAATTGAAGAAACGCCTTCGTGGGAGGCATTATCCATCACCAGAAGCAGTGGTGAAGGCTGCGGTTGTGATTTTGAAGGATCTTTTAAAATGGTTTCCAGCATGTCTTTGAAGACTGGCAGAAACGCTGGGACAAGTGCATCGCATTCAGGGAAAACTATTTTGAGTATTGCCATCAAACTTGTGAGTATGAGTAAAGGTATGCTGTCGAAAAATGTGTGATCATTCCTTATTGAACAGCCCTTGTATTACTCACAGAAACTATTATGCTTTAAAGTTTTAATTTTCACCTTTTAAAAATTCGATAGAGGGTTTGTGTTTGTTGGCTCTTCTCTACGTAGTCACCATCCAGAGTTAGACACGTTTCCCAGCGCTTCTTGACCTTTCGAATACCTTGATTGTAGAACTCTGCAGAATTCGCTTTAAACCGCTCTTCCGCTACATTAATGACGTCATTTGTGTAGTCAAATCTGTGACCACGCAACGGATTCTTCATTTCCGGGAACAAGAAAAGTCACTTGGTGCGAGATCGGGCGAATAAGGCGGATGATGTATGGTTTCAAAGCTATATTCCCTTGTTTTGTCAACTCCAACTTGAGATGAATGAGCTGGTGCATTGTCAGCTAAAACACAAAGGGTGCATACCGCGTTGTTTCTTAATCAGAGCTGCTAGTATCTTGTCTAGAAGATTGTAGTGGTATCTGCCAGTGATGGTTTGACCCTTGTCAAGATAATCTTTAAGGATGACTCCAAGACAGCTCCAGAAATCTGAAAGCATGATCTTCCAAACTGACTTTTGCATCTTTGCCTTTTTGGGAGGGGGGATTGGCATGTTTCCATTCCATGCTCATGAATTTTGTCTCTGGATCATACTCATAGATCCGGGAATCATCCATGGCTACCAGATGATAAAAAGTCATCTTCATCTTGTTCCAACAGCATCAACATCTGTCTTGAAAGATCACGCCGTGTTTTGTTTTGGAAAGGGGTTAGCAAATGTGGAACCTACCGTACAGACAGCTTAGACATGTGCAGTTCATCATGAATAATTTTCCACACACTACCGTAACTAAGATGTGTTTCATTCATGTTCATTTGGATGGTTGCTCGTCTGTCTTCCAGTATTAAACACTCCAATTTCTTCATTGTGACAGCATTGTCTGTCATTGACGGTCTACCAGCTCTTGGCTCATCTCTCAGGGACATGTGACCAGTTTTAGAATTCATTTTCACCTCACAATAGTTCCATAGGTTGGGCAAACATTTCCATAAATAGCCATTATCTCATCATGGATTTTCCGGACAGTTGTACCCTTCAAATGCAGGAACTTGATCACAATAGCCCAATTTTCTCCATGTTACAACTCCGTCACTTCTGGCACTCACTGTAAAAAAACAAAAACACTCAAGTCACTGAAATTACCAACATTGTGCCCCGTGGAATCAATGATGACACTAAAAAACTTTCACCAATCTAGCTTAAAAACCAAGGGTGATAGTTAAAACTTTACCAGACACCCTCGTAAACAAAGGATAGCGCTTTATAGACACCCCCGTGACAGTTCAACCTGACAGTAAATATTTAAAACAAATCCTAGCACTATAAAAACATTTGACATAAACTGCATATTTCAATGACATCTACAATATTCGTAAAGAAATATTGAAAGTGATAATAAAGAGTATATAATTTATTCAGAATTTTGAAATCACGGATGTCAACAAAGACATTTGAAATAGGTGGTTTTAACCAGGTAAAATATGAGGGTCGGCTAATAAGTCCTAGAATATAGATAGTGTTGGCAACACTGAACTAGTTTCACGGATAGTATCATTTAGTTTATCTCAAGACTAGCTTGTATCCATAGTTACATGTCAATAGCCTGTTTAGTTTTTGAATGACAGCGTTTTAAACAAGACAAGTTCAGAGGTTTCACGAAAATGGAGGATTTGGAAAAATAAGCAGTAATTAAATACTTCCATTTGAAACGCTTAACATCTAAAGAAATCAAGGAGGTAATGGACAGTAGACTGAAAGGCTCTGCCTCTTCATATACATGCAATATTTTTGAGTAGAATGGCTTCCACTCCCTGCTCAAGGTTAAGTGGCAGGAGAAAAGGTAACAAAAGTGTGGGAATTTTCAAATGTCATAGATGGTTTAAACTATACTTTCTGTATTAACCACATGTTCCAATAAGAAAACCAAATTTACTTAAAATATTACAAAGCAAATGGATAGTAAACACTTAAATGTGACTTACAGAGCAATGAAGGATATGCTAACGGTAAGCAGATGACCGTAATGCAGGCTCATGTCTTTCTGGTATTGATAAAACCTCCACAGGTAGTTGAAGCTTTGAAATATTTATGAACACTAGTCAAACAGGAAGGAGACATGCAGGCGCAACAAAGAAACTCGGGGATTAAGAAGTGTTGCATAACCGTTTAGGGTCTGCAGTATCGATTGCTACGTCATATCTTTCAGTACGTTACGTCGCATTGTAAGTTTCTGCGTTATTACCTTTGAAATATTGTTTCGGTCAACCTCTTTGCTTCCATTCATGCATGGTTAGAGATAATTTGCTCCATAAATGCGTAAGTTGGGCAACAGGACTTATAATAGGTCAGTTTCAAAAATAATATCTTATTTGAAATTATCTTTTTGCTGTTGTAGGCACTGTTTAGGAACAATTTAGGATTATTAATAATAATTGTTAAATTTAAAGCGCCTGTTCTTTTATCTACTTCTTTTTAATCAACGCAAAATTTTTTTTATATGCTTACGCCAAAGTAGAGAAGAATTAAAAAGGCTAAAGTGATAGTCACCCTTCTTTTATTTCTTTCTCTCACAACAATTGAGCATCTCTCATTCAATTTCCGTTTATATGCCTTATTTCGATCATTACGATTATTTGATTGGAATAAATTGTTGGTCGATATAAGCAGAACATACTTTTATTTGTCAACAATATGATTATCATCAAATTCTTCTTCTCAAAAATCTGTTTATGTCTAATCGGCTCTTTGAACAATAAGCTGTTTAACTATCCACTACAGAAACAAAAACTAATACAATTTTAAAGAATATAACTCCTAAAAACGAAAATAATAATTAATATTTAAATGTTAGAACACGTCGAGCACTGCACTTGTTCAGGAAACGTTTTAGAAGATTAAATTGCAGTTCCAGGAGATAAAAAAATTAATAGAAGTTAACAACAAGAACGTATCCAGAGAGAAAGAGGTAGGGAGGGAGTGAGAAAATGAAAATTTTATAAATTCATGGAAGCATGTGCAGTTTTATGCAAGAGAGCTGTGATAATTAACAAAGAAACAAGAAAATGAAATGCACGTTTGCGAATTTAAATTTTCAAGGAAAGTTAAAAGTTGAATAAAATTAGATTACATAAAAAATGAATTAGAGAGGAATTAAACACTTTTAGAAGAAATAAATATTTAAAAATATTAAGCTACAAGTGAAAACATCATGGAACTAATAAAAAACTACCGAAACAGATATGATGACGCAATGCTACAAAATGAAGTCCTGTATGTAGACCTAGAATGAGTTGGCTGTAGAGTTTTTAAGGGATTGACGTACAATTTGCTGCTAAGATATCAAGCTTCAGAACAAAAAGAGGAAAGAAACGGAGTTCAAAGGCAGTGTTTTAAAAATAATAAACAATACATTTATTGGGCAGGGGAAAATAGTGTGTAGAATATTGTAAAATACGAGGGCTGTTCAATAAAGAATGATCACAATTTTTTGACAATATTCCTTTATTCATCCTCATAATTTTGATGGTCCTTCTCTAAATAGTCTGCCCTGACTGCGATGCAATTGTCCCAGCGTTTCTGCCAGTCTTCAAAGACATGCTGTAAACCATTTTTGAGAGAGCCTTCAAAATCGCCTCAGCAGCCTTCACCACTGCTTCTGGAATAGAAAATAGCCGCATGAGGCTAAATCCGGTCTATAGGGAGGGTGAAGGATGAACTTTACGTTGATTTTTGTAAGATATTTAGCAATAGCATTGACAATATGTGGCCGAGTATTCTCGTGGTGCAGGATACAGCCTGCGCACTTTTGCGCCTTGTATGTATTTGCAATGTTTTCAGGACATCCCTGTAGTATTGTCCAGTTACTGATGTGTGTGCAAGTACAACATGCTGATAAACTATTCCATGAATATCAAAGAATCAAATGACCATAACTTTCCCAGCAAAACCAACCACTTTTGCTTTTTTAGGGGTTGGTGATGAAGGAGATTTCCCAGCGAGTTTTGCTGTTTGCTCACAGGATCAAAATGATGTAGCCTAGTTTCATCAGTAGTGATTACTTTTGAAAGAATCTCCGGATCTTCCTCTAACATCCACCTTAACTGCATCCAGAACTGCATGCTAATGTCCTTTTGTTCGGGAATCAATAGTCTTGGAACCCATCGTGCACAAACACGTCGCATGTGTAATATTTCTGTCACCAACGTGTGGGTGGCACCCAATGAAATGTTCAGTATTTCAGAAAGTGATCTTAAGGTAATTCGTCGATCCTCTCACATTGGCAGCAGCAGTGTTGATGTTTTAATCCGTAAGAGCAGTAACTGGAGCACCGTGTCCACCTTCCTTTGAAATTGATTGTCTCCCCTCTTTAAACATTTTAAACCACCTTCGAGCTGTGCTGTAGGGAAGAAGAGACTCTCCATAGGCCTCCTGTAACATTATATAGGCCTTAACTGAAGATTTGTTGAGACGAAAGCAGAATTTCAAAGCTGCATATTGTTCCTCGCGTGTTACCTCATTGCAGCGGTAGGCGATACTGAACATGTTTGAACTTGCCTGGTTCTCACAGGCGGGAATCAGGAGTACAAACAATGAAACTACTACGTCGTGTTTGTTTCACATTAAGCTCACAGAATATAATAACTTATGAACATAAAAAATTATGATCATTCTTTATTGAACAGCCCTCGTAGAAATGCAGTTACAAAATTTGAGGATAGCAACAAGGGATCAATGATGTTTTCTAATTGAGATAGAGGCGATTAAATTAAGTTCGTCATAAATACGTAAAATAAGAAGCGATTAACAGTGAAGTAATCAAATACACTCCTGGAAATGGAAATAAGAACACATTGACGCCGGTGTGTCAGATCCACCATACTTGCTCCGGACACTGCGAGAGGGCTGTACAAGCAAGGATCACACGCATGGCACAGCGGTCACACCAGGAACCGCGGTGTTGGCCGTCGAATGGCGCTAGCTGCACAGCGTTTGGGCACCGCCGCCGTCAGTGTCAGCCAGTTTGCCGTGGCATACGGAGCTCCATCGCAGTCTTTAACACTGGTAGCATGCCGCGACAGCGTGGACCTTAACCGTATGTGCAGTTGACGGACTTTGAGCGAGGGCATATAGTGGGCATGCGGGAGGCCGGGTGGACCTACCACCGAATTGCTCAACACGTGGGCCCTGAGGTCTCCACAGTACATCGATGTTGTCGCTAGTGGTCGGCGGAAGGTGCATGTGCCCGTCGACCAGGGACCGGACCGCAGCGACGCACGGATGCACGCCAAGACCGTCGGATCCTACGCAGTGCCGTAGGGGACCACACCGCCACTTCCCAGCAAATTAGGGACACTGTTGCTCCTGGGGTATCGGCGAGGACCATTCACAACCCTCTCCATGAAGCTGGGCTACGGTCCCGCGCTCCATTAGGCCGTCTTCCGCTCACGCCCCAACATCCTGCAGCCCACCTCCAGTGGTGTCGCGATAGGCGTGAATGGAGGGACGAATGGAGACGTGTCGTCTTCAGCGATGAGAGTCGCTTCTGCTTTGGTGCCAATTATGGTCGTATGCGTGTTTGGCGCCGTGCAGGTGAGCGCCACAATCAGGACTGCATACGACCGAGGCACACAGGGCCAACACCCGGCATCATGGTGTGGAGAGCGATCTCCTACACTGGCCGTACACCTCTGGTGATCGTCGAGGGGACACTGAATAGTGCACGGTACATCCAAACCGTCATCGAACCCATTGTTCTATCATTCCTAGACCGGCAAGGGAACTTCCTGTTCCAACAGGACAATGCACGTCCGCATGTATCCCGTGCCACCCAACGTGCTCTAGAAGGTGTAAGTCAACTACCCTGGCCAGCAAGATCTCCGAATCTGTCCCCCCATTGAGCATGTTTGGGATTGGATGAAACCTCGTCTCACGCGGTCTGCACGTCCAGCACGAACGCTGGTCCAACTGAGGCGCCAGCTGGAAATGGAATGGCAAGCCATTCCACAGGACTACATCCAGCATCTCTACGATCGTCTCCATGGGAGAATAGCAGCCTGCATTGCTGCGAAAGGTGGATATACACGGTACTAGTTCCGACATTGTGCATGCTCTGTTGCCTGTGTCTATGTGCCTATGGTTCTGTCAGTGTGATCATGTGATGTATCTGACCACAGGAATGTGTCAATAAAGTTTCCCTTTCCTGGGACAATGAATTCACGGTGTTCTTATTTCAATTTCCAGGAGTGTATATACAACTATAATAATTTGTAACATAAAACGTTACTTATCTTATAAGATAAAGGTTTTCTTATTAATTGAAAAGGATTACCAGAAATGTCTTAGCAAGTGATAATGCTCTTCCATCTGCTCTTGCTGATCTTGTTCCGGTTAAACACATAAATGATGTTACGCAAATATAACTTGTAACAAAAACTTCACTTTCTTAAAGATATGATGTTAATTTTCCTTTTTAAATTGAGATCGATTTCAAAAACAAATGCTTGCATCGTCAGTCCATCAACAACTCGTCGTCAAGGATTCCGGTTACCACGTGATCATGTTTTTTTTTTCAGTATTACCAAAATCTGAAATAGAAACAAACCTAGAAACAGAATCAGCTGCTGGTATTTCAAAATTCACTACAGGATGTTTACTTTATAAAATAAATATCTTTCCACAAACCATTAAATCTATCGGGACATTTAATTGTTTTAATAATTTAACTTCAGGATATATTTCATGCACAAATGACCAAAAATAATCTGCTACGGCAGATTTATCAGTCTGTTTATACCTAATGTTACGAAAATGTTCTTTCGTTCTGGTTTTCCAATTGCGTTTCGTATTTTCAATGTAAGCCTGATCACAATCTAAACAATTAAATTGATAAATACAATATTTTTATTATTAGGAATTTTATCTTTTTAGAGACATTTAGTAAATTTTATATTTATTTTGAGGAACTAAAATTATACTAACTTCTTTAAAAAACTTTGGAAATGTTTATTAAATCAAGGATTGTAATTTGTTTAAGATTATAATCGTCTTTTGTTTTTTCAAGGGTAGAAATATCATTAAAAGCTTTTTATATTTAAATTTTTCAATCTTCTTTTGTATAAACTCTTTATTAAAACCATTAATTAAAGCAGTATAAATAATATGTTTATATTGTTTATTAAATTCTTCTTTATTCAGGGGTATATTTATTAATCTATAAATCAAACTATTAAAAACAGCAACTTTATTTGAATAAATGGTTAAAACTATTATTATGTAATTATCGATATGAGTAGACTACCTATAAATACCAAAATCTAATTTACTATTGTATTTTGTTATCTTGAAATCCAGAAAAGGAATAAATTCATTAATTTCAGTTTTTAATGTGAATTTTATAGCTTCATGTTGTACATTTAGTAGTCTTAAAGCATCGTTAATTTGTTTATATTTATATTTTACATATATTATTTATATTTTACATAAATGATGCTTTAAAATTACTAAATTTGCAAGATAAAGCTATATAATTCACATCAGAGACTGAAATTAATGCATTTCTTCCTTTTCTAGATCTAAAGTAAATATTAAATAATTATAAATTAAACTTTGGTATTTATAGGAAGTCTAATCATATCGATAATTATATAAAAATAAAAGTTTTAACCCTTTTCACATAAATCTTCTGTTTTCAATAGTTTTATTTATAGATTAATAAATATAACAATTAATAAAGAGGAGTTTAATAAAGAATATAAGCATATTATTAATACTGCTTTAATTAATAATTTTAATAACGAATTCATACACAAAACATTGAAAAATATAAATATCAGAATCATTTAATGACATTTCTACGCTTAAAAATTAAAAGACGATCATAATTTTTAAAAATTTACTTAATAAACTTTTCAAGAAAATTTTAAACAGTTTGGTATAACTTTAGTTCCTCAAAATAAATGTAGTATTAAAATGTTTTTCATTTCTTTAGAAAAAGATAAAATTCCTGATAATAAAGAATGTGGTATTTATCAATTTAATTGTTTCGATTTTAATAAAGTTTATATTGGAAAGAAAAAAAAAACATAATTTGGAAACCAGAACGAAAGAGCATTTTCATAACTTTAAGTACAAAAAAGTTGATAAATTGGCCGAGGGAGATCAATTTTAGTCATTAAGCCATGAAATAAATCCAAAAGTTAAATTATTAAAACAATTAAATGGTCCGATAGATTTGATGGATATGGTAAAGATATTTATTTTTAAAAATGAACATCGCGTAATGAATTTTGAAATACCATTACAAATATAATTGGTACAAAATTATTATATTTGTATATACATTGGTCATGTTGGAGAAAGATTCCGATTAAGAAGGCTGATTTGACGTGTCAATTGTAAACAAAACACGTACTTATACAGTGTTAGGCATCGTCGCTAGGAGTCTCTGATGCTGACTGCTACATTTGTTTTATGAAGCATTATACTGAATGCCCAGCTTGTTCATTGCAATGAATCCAGCACAATACGTGCAGGGTTAATGCATCTTTCTATGCCAAAACACAATGTGCATGTTTCATAGGTCAGTTACATTGATTCAGCGCTACTGTATTAAAAATAAGTGAAAGAATTATTTACTGTGGATATTCCAAAATTTTACAACTTACAACTTCAGGCTACATTTATTTGTCTTTAACTTGTTGCTACCTTGGCTTACATGACACCCTGATTTTCTGCTCTGCCAGATAGCTCTTAATCTCCATGCCTCCTTGTTGCTTAATTAGCCCCTTTCTTCCCCCCACATCTTTCTTTCTTATATTCTTTAAATTTCTTACCCATTTTCCTCTTACTTTCTGTTAGAACTGACCAATACTTATCTTCTTTTCCTCCTTTCCTGTTAAGTTTCATAGCTACTATCCTCCTCTACTTTCTCCCATTTTTCCTCCCAAACCATTTCTCTCCACATAGCAGCCTCCTCGCATTCTGTTACATGATGTTCTTTGCTTTCTCCCCCCCTCCAAACAATTCACCAATTCCCATTTTCCCACCCCTTATTCCTTTTAGAAATATTGTTCCTGTTCTCATCCGAGCTAGCCCTTCTCTCTCTTGCTTACTGTATTAATCTACATATGCTTCACGTCCCCAATTTCTCTTTATTTGTTTATAAAATTGTAATGATTTAATATTTTCTATATTTCCTTATATTTCCTGTCTTTCGATATCTTCTATTCTGCATTTTACCAATTTATCCACATCGCTTGTATTTCTTTCCTCTAGTCTCCATATTTCTCCCATTTCTATTTTTTTCATAGTTCCTCCTACCTTTGCCCACCAACTATTTGGGTTCTCTTATCTTTTTAGCTTATTCATACATAATTTCATAATTTCTCCTTATTTGGCCAGACACCTATACCAAAATTTTATTATTATTTCCATTATTATTCCATTTCTTCTCGTCTTTCCTAATTGTACTAGAGCTATTTCCTCTTGATGAGCTTAGTAGTTCTTTACAAAACCTTCTGTAGATTTTGTCCACTGTTTTGTTTACCTCTGTGCCCCCCCCCCCAGATCTCCACTGCATACAACATTTTGATTCCACTGGTGCATTATACATTCTTTCTAACCACTTGGTTGTCATTTATAGCTTATATTTCCATATTCTTATCCCATTCGTTGCCGCCCTGCCTTTTGCTTCAATTTTTCTCCTGTGTGCCCCCCACTTTCCATTGACATTCAAACTCACTCCTAAGTATTCAAATTCATTGACCACTTCTAACCTTTTGCCATTTAGGACCCAGTTTTTATCATTTTTAGTTTAAGCTTTTGTGTTACCGATACTGTCAATTGCTGCCAGTGTGCCGGAATTTTTTTCCGCATGTCAGTAAGTCCCTGACATGTAGTTGTCCCCTTTAAGCACACTTAGCAAGTGTCCGGACCGGGCTTGAACCTACGTCTATTGGATCAGTAGGCTAGCACCTGATCAGCTGAGACAGCCAGATAGATAGCGCCATATAGGCATCTGCGACCCCATGCACAACTATAAACTCAAGTTAGAACAAAGTGAACTGACGGGAACGCTGGAGGTTTACGTAACAATTGTGTGTCATGACAGTTATACCTGTTTGACTAGCGTAGAATAATCATGAATACAACTCCTATAGTTTCGTGTCGTCGATGAAGTCACACCATTTCCGAGTACTTCGATGCTTCCTTTTCTCCATATTCTACCGTCTTTGTTTCGTGTTATTACGTCCCCAGTGAGTTTTATTTCCCTTCGATCGCATACAAATACAGAGACTGAACGAAGTGCCCCGCGGTAACGTGAGCTACACGGGGTTGACCGTGCATCTTATCTTGGATTCCCATTTTTATATTTTCCCTCCAATTCATTTCCTGGCAATCCTTCAGGTGTGCAGCACAGATGTGGCAATTTAAATGTACTTCAAGGCGCTGAATGGTGTTATAGATTTGCTCTCTACACGTTGGGAAACGACGTTTGTAGACCCCTGAGTACTGTGACTTTGTGGGTTCGTAGAAATAAAAGTCCAATTTGCCGAAATTCTAAATTTCCTTTACTTCCATCGAAATACACTGTTCAATTCTCACGTAACAATATTACATCACCAATACAACACAATCTACAGCACCAAGGTCGATCAAAATAACAAACAATGACAGCAGATTACATACTTAGCTCTCGTTACAACAACACAGCTGACTGTCTCTCATTTCACAACACTGTTTCACAACTCTACTACATTCCTGGCCAGTCGTCGCCTCTTTAAATATCTGCATCGATAATTCTAGATTGTTCTAAACTAAACCAGAACCCGAACCATCTCTATCAGTCCAGAAATTTCCATTTATCTTAGTTTGTTTGCCTCGGCAGACCCTTATCTGCCTGTTATCTTTGTCCGCGGGCTCTTGGTTTTCACACTGCCTTCCTATCAGTTCCTTTTGCGTAAACAAGGCACGCGATTGTAGATACTGGTTCGTGACAGTATCGAAGGCGGTGAAGAAAGTCCAGGTGCCTAATAGATAACTAAGAGTTAATAAATTACTATTTGTTTTTCTGTAACAGACAACATTTGACTGGTGAATTACTATTACAAAATAAATTAATCCCAAGAATTGCATAACAAAAATTAAGTATAGTTACGATTGCAATTTTAGCTATTTAATGTTTTCTTAATTGTCTGTTCACGTAGTGATATATGCAAATTATTTCTTTCTCTCTGTAAAACAGTTTTGCTAATTATGTATTATCCATATATATTTTAAAATGCCTTAAGACATCTTCGTTAACATTGAAAGGGAGCTGAAAGAGAATTAAAAAGGAATCTAAATCCTTTCATGGAAGTGCTGAAAACAGTTTTGTATAAATTAAATTAATTGTGAGTCGATTAATGACACTAAACAACACTTACTCTTCCCTCTATCTTCAGCCGGACATCGACTTGTTCTCATTGGTGTAGCTGGCAATATTTTGTCATCGGTCTCCTCTGGTGGCGGTTCGAGGAACTTGCTGAACAAATCTTTCTGGGGGATATCGAAATTGAATACTTTGTTCCTATTTTTTTAAATAAAGATTTGTTCCCATGTGGACAGTTCTTCTTTTCCTGTTGTATGTTTTAGTAATTTTGTTTCTGGATTTATGTTGTGGTTTTTTTCCCCAAAAATGCGTGGCAACTGCTGATTTTTCTAATTATTTGTATTTTATGTTCCTAAAGTGTTCCTTTGCTCTTGTTTCTAAATTTCTTTTGGTTTTTCCAATATAAATTTGACTACAGTCACAGCATTCAATTTGATATATACCAGATTTTTTGTTAGATGGAAAGGCATCTTTGATGTTTGAACCAATTAGGTTTTTTTAAGGAGAAATGGTTGACTGGTGCTAGTTGAATGTTTTGTGTTTTGAAGACTTTTTTGAATTTATCAAAGGCCCATGGATGGTAAGTGAATTTTTTGAAAATCATTT
Organism: Mantis religiosa; assembly: GCA_030765055.1. Taxonomy (NCBI): domain Eukaryota; kingdom Metazoa; phylum Arthropoda; class Insecta; order Mantodea; family Mantidae; genus Mantis; species Mantis religiosa. The sequence goes on from CM060959.1 coordinate 33,584,211, forward strand.
TAAGTTCTGTAGCTGAGAGGGTTGTGGTTTCCTTTAGTAGTTTCTTCTTATTTGCTAAGTTCACTTTTTTGTCTACTGTAGAAGTTGAAAAAGATGAGTATTTACCATTTAGTTTAGCACACAGACTGGTCAACATCTCTCTCACAGCAGAAGAATACAAAATAGAATACAACAAAATTATTGAAATAGCACAGAAAAATGACTTTCCCAAATCACTAGTAGACAAAAAAGTGAGCTTAGCAAATAAGAAGAAATTACTAAAGGAAACCACAACCCTGTCAGCTACAGAAACTAAAATGATCTTAAAAAAATTCACTTACCATCCATGGGCCTTTGATAAATTCAAAAAGGTCTTCAAAAAACAAAACATTCAACTAGCACCAGTCAACCATTTCTCCTTAAAAAACCTAATTTGCTCAAACATCAAAGATGCCATTCCATCTCACAAAAAAATCTGGTATATATCAAAATGAATGCTGTGACTGTAGTCAAATTTATATTGGAAAAACCAAAAGAAATTTAGAAACAAGAGCAAAGGAACACTTTAGGAACATAAAATACAAACAATTAGAAAAATCAGCAGTTGCCACGCATTTTTGAAAAAAAAAAACACAACATAAATCCAGAACCAAAATTACTAAAACATACAACAGGAAAAGAAGAACTGTCCACATGGGAACAAATCTTCATTTAAAAAAATAGGAACAAAGTATTCAATTTCGACATCCCCCAGAAAGATTTGTTCAGCAAGTTCCTCGAACCGCCACCAGAGGAGACCGATGACAAAATATTGCCAGCTACACCAATGAGAACAAGTCGATGTCCGGCTGAGGGTAGAGGGAAGGCCTCTGAAACTAGTTCCGGGAAAATTTAAAAGTAAGTGTTGTTTAGTGTCATTAATCGACTCCCAATTAATTTAAGGAATCTAAATATTTATTTATGTGCAGCAACACAGCAAAGTGTTTTAAAGGATCTATTTACAACTTTGGACGATAGTATCTAGGAAAAAACAAGTTTTATAGGCGTGTAACATGTAAATACAGTGTATTATTTTTCACTAGTGGCCGGCCGGCGGGCAGTTAGTGCAGAAGGCACGCTGCCGCCGCAGTAGGCACGCTCTATCGCCTGGAATATTTAAATTCTAGCGCTTAGGTTCATCATGCAAATTATAGTTACAGTAATCACGCACCTTTCTCACAGAAGGTGTTGCCAATGCTGTCCTTGTACTGCCATGCATGTCTCACACCTTCGAAGGAAACTTCTGTTGACACGCATTGCTTCTTAAATTGCGGTAATTTGACTTCTGATATTGTTTGTATTTGCAGTTAATTAGGAAAATTTCTGCAGATAGGGTCATCAGTAAATGACTATGGCCATCGCGATCCCCAGACCTTATTGTTTGCTATTTTTATTTATGGAGGAACTTAAAAAATAAAGTGTATTGGAACAACCCGAATACTTTGAAAGAACTGAAAGGGAAGAACGTTTACCGCCTCGGTAGCGTAGATGGTAGCGTGTCTGCCTCACGTTCAAGAGATCCCTAGTTCGAATCTCGGTCAGGGTGAGTTACCTGGATAAGGTTTTTTCCGGGGTTTTCCCTTATCCTTCAAGACGAATGTCAGATAGGTCTAAGCTCCATTGAACCTGGACACATTTGACCATCATTTCTCCCATTTCATTCACCGTCCAAATGCGTTTCCTAAGATCTGTTAAGGGATGTACAAGGGAAGATCAACTTAGAAATGAAGACATAAGAAGTGAATTAAACATCAATTCTGTTTTATTAAAATTAGTTGAATATAGAGAAAATTGTCTCCAACATTTAGGAAGAATGACTCCAGAGAGAATCCTTAAACAAATAATGGAATATAAACCGAAAGGACGAAGATCAATAGGACGACCTAGGAAACGATGGATCGATGTGAGACCGGAACAGGCTATATCCTAGTCCATGGAGGTAGAAGAAGGAGAAGACATGGAAAATAAGTTCATTTTTATAAAATGTGCATAATGTTATTAATCCTTGGATAATTCAAAGGGTATGATATTTCAAATGTTTTACTGATGTAAAGCTAAAGTTGAATAAAAATCTAGTTTGGCAAACTTGTATACAATTTACTTCAAAGTGAAAAAAAATTATGAAAGACAATTTAAAGATATATTTTTATTTAAAATACATTTTATACACAAGTTTATTTTACTTAGTTTAACTTTAATGTTTAAATTTATTATTAATTAAATTTAAAACTAAATGTACAAGGAAATATCTTAAATTAAACATACAGAAATCATTTAAATTCAAATTTTCGGCAAACCCCCTTACCAGAGTTAAATTAATTGGCTTCATATGTGATTTGGGTTCTAAATGGAGCTATGAGTTCTCAGGTGTATGGCTGTAGGAAATGGATTTTGGTGGTTGTAGTTTACTCAGTTACATTAATAACACTTTGTTTGTTGCAAAATTATTTATTAATTATTTAATTCTTACTAAGTTTGCTAATTGACATGTATCAGTGACCACTTGTTAGTAAAATTCCTAACATAAATTCTATTTACTGGAAACCCAGGATTACTTGTTTAAAGTTACTTCCGCGCGGTTTCTATTTCTTCTTTATACGGCGATTACTTTGTTCTAATAAACTTCTAATGCTGCTTCCAGTTACGCTGGTTGCTCTATTCTTAACTTCACTACATTTCGGACTTCTCCAACTTTATCACATGACCAAACTGGCTCACCCCTCTCAAATGTTACATTATTATTGGTTTCTCATTTATTTCAAATTTTCGCATTGGTTTGCAAAACTCATTTAACTCATTGAAGTTAAGCCCACCCTGAGTTGGGGAACGCCTACCCTGAGTTGTTTTTAACTGTACACTTCGCTAGCAAATCAGCGAAGTAAATCCTTTTAGCGTTCATATTCCGCCGCATTTTGGAAAGCCTTATGTCCCAGCACATTCCTGGCTGGAATTATTCTATAGTTCTAAGACATAGAACCTCTACCAGCACAACGCAGGTAACGGTCCTCTCTTTCTGTCTCTCCGAATTGTTCAGATTTTTACAAGAATATTTTCTCTTCCTTGCTTGGATGCTAGTATGTATGCTATGTTAAATTATATTCTTCCCTTCTTATTCTTTAAGTCAACTGCTATTTTAGTCATTACTCTATCCATTCTAATTTCATATTATTATAACAAGATTTTTATATTAGTTTAGCAAAGCATTTTTATTGATTTATCTCCTTTTTAACCATCTGATTTCGATTAATTCTCCGCCTCCTAATCGCTGCCTGATACTGCGGTTACAAATTATAATATTCAACAAAAAAGTCGAATCGTTTATATAAATTGAGTTGCGAAACTATAGGTGTCCGCGAACAAGTTGTTAGATGATAAGGGGTCCTTTCAGTAGAAGATTTTGAGAAACACTGAACTAAACCATGTAGTTAAAAATTATGTTGCTAGGTAGTACAGTATAAGTGCCACGATATCTGTAATGAGAAAATATGTAATGGCATTTATTAAGGAGTTCCAACTATAGTAAGAGTACTTTATATTAGGTCTGCGCATGCGTGATTTATGTTAACCAGTTACTTTATCTCCGCCCCTTTTGCAATAGTTGCTGAAAAACTAGCTATTTTATTTGCACGTTACTTTTGTGTGAGGCTGTCATTAACTTGCTTTTCGCCTAGGGATATCCAATTCACGCAAAATATTTCTAATTTCTTGCAGAAATATTAATTAATTTTAAGGAATATATATTGTATTGTTGCACAGCAATAAAACATATGCCTTTATGTCCCATATACGTTGCATGGGTATCAAATGACTTTAAAATAACTGTACGTTAAGAGCACTGGAACAACACTTTGCCATAAAAGATGTATCACCTGACAAATAGCCTTATTTATTGCCCCATAAAGCTCGCAATAACGCTAGTTTCAAGAGGCTCGCTCTTCTGTTTTATTACAGATAAAGGACTTCGGAGGAATGTGGGCATGACCGAGATGAAGGAGTGCCGGGCTGGAATTGACCACCGCGGAACTCTCATTGGTAAGTACTGCCAACATCGTGATTTAATATTGTATACAAGCGCTGTTCAATAAAGAATGAACACAATATTTTTGACAAAATACATTTATTCATCCTCACAATGTTGATGGTTCTTCTCAAAATACTCTCCCCTGAATGCGATGCACTTGTCCAAGCTTTTCTGCTAGTCTTCAAAAACATGCTGAAAAATTTTTCTGAGACATCCTTCAAAATCGCCTCCGCAGCCTTCACCACTGCTTCTGATGATGGATAATGCCTCCCACGAAGGCGTTTCTTCAAGTTACGGAGTAGCAAAAGGTCACATGGGGCTAAATCCGGACTATAGGGAGGGCGAGGAATGCACGTCACGTAGATTTTTGCAAGATATTCAGCAACATTAGTAATATGCAGCCGCGCATTATCGTGGTGCAGCAACCGGCTTGCTTTACGGAAATGTGGTGTTTTGTGCCTGATGTAAACTTGCAATGTTTTCAGGATATCCCTGAAGTATTTTCCAGTTACTGATGTGTGTGCAGGTACAACATGCTGATAAACCATTCCATGAATATCAAAGAATGAGATGGCAATAACTTTCACAACATAAGTAACCACTTTTTCTTTTTTGGGGGGCTGGTGATGAAGGAGATTTCCACACTGAGCTTTGCTGTTTGTTCTCAGGATCAAAATGATGTACCCAATTTTCATCAGCAGTGACTACATTTGAAAGTAACTCCAGATCTTCCTCTAACATCAACTTTAACTGCATGCAGACCTACATGCGAATGTCCTTTTGTTCGGGAATCAACAGTCTTGGAACCCATCGTGCACAAACACGTCTCATGTTTAATGTTTCTGTCACCAGCGTGTGGGTGTCACCCCAATAAATGTTGAATATTTCAGAAAGTGATCTTAAGGCAAATCGTCGATCCTTTCTCACAATGGCAGCAACAGTGTTGATGTTTTCTTCTGTAAGAGCAGTAACTGGTGCACTGGGTCCTCCTACCCTTGTAATTGATTGTCTCCCCTCTTTAAACATTTTAAAACACCTTTGAGTTGTGCTGTAGGGAAGAACAGGCTCTCCATAGGCCTCCTGTGACATTGTATAGGCCTCAACTGAATATTTGTTGAGACGAAAGCAGAATTTAAAAGCCACTTATTGTTCCTCACCTGTTACCTCCATTGCAGCGGTAGGCGATACTGAACATGTCTGAACTTGCCTGGTTCTCACATGTGGGAACCAGGAGAACTAACAATGAAACTACTACAGCGTGCTTGTTTCATATTAAGCTAACAGAATATAATAAGTTTGAATTTTAGAGCGAAAAATTATGGGCGTAATAAATTATGATCATTATTTATTGAACAGCCCTGGTATAATCCGCTTAATCAGATCTTAAGCCTACACTACTTTACATTTATCTACAACAAAATTCACAGTAAAATCTTTGAGATAAATGATTAAGAGGAATCAAATAGAAGAGTAAGGCTACCTAAGAACAGTTGTAGAAAGTGCGTAAAAAAAGACATGCGAATGGAACGCCTGATTTTGTTTGGGATGTGATACTTTCACTACCGTCGTACCTAAGTGGAGAACGTTATTCTTGGAGGGAGTAAACAGGCCTGTGAGCCAATGGGCTTAGTGCCTAATTTGCACAGCATTTTATTCAGCATCCTCTAATGTGATTACTGCGGCTCACTGCGTAGATAGGAGAAAGAAGGGCTCATTTCATTTATTCATTCAGTGAAAACGTCTAATGGCCAATGCTGAGATCATCAGAATAATGAAGCTTGCAGTAGAACTTGCCTGTAGCTACACGCATCCATTCCTCAGCAAGTGAGCAATGTGGTTTTCCGCTAGGCAGGCTGAGTTAAGATTTGAAGCGGTCTACCGCAGGAAAACTTGCTCTGTGATTATAAAAAACTCCAAGTTTTACTTACATATAATAATTATGTTGACCTGAAATTAAAACTAAGATAAATAGAAGCTTTTATCCAGAGTAAGCTTTAGAATTTTCTACTAAGGTTCTGTTAGCGTTTGCAAATAGCTTGCCTAATGCAAGAAAGTTAATGCAAATTTCTGTTGAGCTTATGGGATTTTCTTTTTTTGGTGAACCTACTGTAACTGGCACTTCTTACCTTGATACACTAGAGCAATAGCTCTTCCCTCAGTTGGAAGAAAATGAGCCAGAGAATTTCATTTTCCAGCATGATGGTGCATCACCTCACTGGCATAACAAAGTACGTGATTGCTTGAACGTCACTGTACCCGAGCGCTGGATAGGTCACAAGGGCCCCAATGACCGGGCTTGCTATGCATGGCCTCCACGTTCTCCTGACCTAATGCCATGCGATTTTTACCTTTGGGGCTTCATCAACGTGCCTCCGCTGCCAGCTGACCTTCCTGAATTAAGAAACCGGATTGAAGCAGCTGTTGCTACAATTACTGAATACACACTTATCAACGTTTGAGAAGAACTCGGCTATAGACTTGATATGTTTCATGTGACAAAGGGTAGTCCCATTGGACATTTATAAGGTTCTTGGTAAAACTGTTTGAGTTGCTTTTTCAATTGACATATCATTTATAACTGCATGTTGAATGTAATAATAGTAGAATATTCATTTATATACACCCTGTATTTACACATTCCACAAGAGCCAATTCGAAAAAGGCCTGACGTGCTGGAAGCTTCTTTGAAACTACCGTTGCGTAAGGAATAAAGTTAATCGAGGTTTTCCTAAATCCAATTCCCAATGCCAAGAGCGCGAGAGAATCCCTGAATCTTGGAGCACGCTGTAAAGTCAGTGGTAAATACAGAAACCTCTCAAGAGGCACGTTTCTGTGTACAGCAGCAAAAGGAACGTTTTGTTGCGAAAGAATTCCGATCTCAAATCCACTGAGTGAAGCAGGTAAGAGTAGCCTTGTGTAGTGGCTGAAAGGAACTCAAGTGCAGGGCTACCAACCTCGCTCCTTATTCCTCCCCATGGGATATCGATATAAAATGTTCAAATCGGCTTGCGCGTCATCGAGCACGGGTTTTACGGAGCTCTGGAGGAATATCGAATTGATATTGGCACTTTCCTGTAATTTCTTCTTTAGTTTATAACTCCAGTTCTTAAATCCCTACATATTGGAGCTACTTCTTTCAAAGACTTAAAGCGTATATATGCAGGCTTAGAGATGCAAAATGTATTGTGATTTTAAATTGTATTATCTAGTGTAGTGTAAACAATACATGGTGGAATATAAACTAGGGTACATTGCTACTGCTTTTAATCTTCATTATATTAGTCGTAATTACGGACACATTGTGGAGGTATGCTAATTCCTCTGACAAATATTTACAGCAGGGAAAGCAAGCATTGCAGTGTTTCCAAAACTCTAAATTGAGTTTTCATTCTGAAGGAATGCTGCATAGATTTGTGGAACAAAGGACAGATACAAGTTTTGTACAAGAAACTTGCATATATCTAAAAGGAGAATTCATAATATCATTTTTAAATCTCTACTACTTACCCAAAAACTCGATAGAAAGTTTTTCCTGTAGTAAGCTTTAAGTACCCGATGTAGGACAGATAAATTTTTAAGACATTGCTGATTTCCAATATACGTAAGTGGTCTGAAAAGTTTCCGACCAAACAAAGCTAGAAGCCACTTTTTTCAACTAGTCTCCTTGTAACTCGATGCTCCCATGTCCCTAAACCATCAAAATAGTACTCGGCGTTTATCTCTGCAAAGTAATTGTTCTCGAAGGTGATTGCCTCTTCATTTGACAAAAATATCTGTCCTCTGAGCGCAATTTTCAGATGAGGGAACAAAAAGAAGCCGCTTGGGGCTAGATCTGGTGAGTAAAGCGGATGGTCAAGCAGTTCAAACCGTAATGCGTGGATTTTTGCCCTTGCAACCGCTGACGTTGCGTTGTCTTGGTGAAACAGAATTTCCTTTTTCTGCAAATTTTCCCGTTTTTCGCAAGTTCTTCCTTCATCTTATCAAGTAATGATGCGTAGTGTAAGGCCGCGTCGTGGCTCAGTGGTTAGACCACTTGGCTCTCACCAAGGCGACCCGGATTCGATTCCAGTCGACTACAAAATGAGATTTGTGGTGGACAACATGGCGCTGGGGCGGGTTTTCTCCAGGACCTCCGGTTTCCCCCGCCATTTCATTCCATCGGTGCTCCATCTTCATCTCATGTATCATCAGTGTCATCGCCTGCGGTGCGGTATGTAATAAAAGTGGGCGTTAAAAACTACAAACATTTGCGCAGTGTGTCCTGTAATGGTTTTTGATTTTTGAAGACAATTGATCAAAATAACTACATAACTACTCGAAAAAAACAGTCGCCATCACTTTTGATTTTAGGGGGGCTAACAGAGCGCTCCCTTGAGGGGGAAGAAAGGGCTAATTCAGTAGCAAGGGGGCATGCAGGTTAAAGGTTACCTGGCAGAGCAGAAGACCTGGCTCTCATGTAAGCCAAGGTAGCAACAAGGTAAAGACAAATAGATGTAGCCAAAGTTGCATATCGTAAAATTTTAGAAAATGCACAATAAGTAGTTCATTCACTTAAAATTTACTCAAGAGTGTAATTTTGGAAAAGTGTCCACGTTTTTCTTTGAATCAGTTTTTTTTTTCATGAATTGTCAATTTATTTTTATTTGACTGTAATGTAGTACCTCACTTTATTAGTTGTAAGGAATGTTTATAGAGCAGTGAACAGAAAAAATCTTGTTGGTTCTTTTAAGACAAGCTTTCCTCTTTGTTGTAGCAAACCTTACAAATTACAAACGAAGTTTTCAGCTTGGATTTGTACACAATTATCCTGCTATTAGAATCTGACAGAAACAAAGAGAAACCACAATCCTGAGTTTGGCAATGCAACAGGTCAGATCTGTCAGGATGATGAGGGTTAAACCGTTTTGAAGCTTTCCACGACATGCAGGAGGTAACTTGAGCAGGAAGTTTATGGAGTGATTGATCATTGCTGTTAGATGTGGAGAAGTTAAGTTGGCATCCTTATCGCCAGGATGGCATTTAGGTACGGTTCGGGGGACAACATGCCTCACTGCTAATACATCTCTTCTCTCAGCTGACTTCACCTTAAAAGCTACGCTGTCCTAGAACTATCAACTCATTGCTATGCCCTTAATGGATCTGTGTATTTAACATGTAAATAAGGCTTCTGATTCATGACCAGACAGATCTAACTTCCTGTAGTATTCTGTAAGCATATAATCCTTGTTTCACATAAGCTTGTCCCGTATCTCTTAACGGTCACGTGACCAAATCCCCTATCATTGGCTGGTGTTGTGTAATAGACTGTTGTGCTGTAAAACTTAGTTTGATTATTTAACAAAGTGTTATATCTTTTTATGTTGGAAGAGAATTGTCAAATTTATATTTTCATAACTGTTTCAATTAAGTATATTACACAACAGACTTAATTTATCTGAAATTCATGTTAATTCTTAAACGAAATAAAGAGGAGGTTCCTTGACTTTCAAGCCCGCCTTTCAGATGAAACCATAGCACCTGCTTTAGCACTAGTGATGACATATTTGTTTATGTGACTTTTATCACTGACCTTGTTTCTTGTTTGGAACTGGATTTTTTTTTTTTTTTTTTTTTTTTTTGGGCCTTCGGTAAAATCCCATATGGTCATCGTAGGGAAAAATAAGAAAAATAATGTAAGGAAAATTAAGAGGATGGGAGGAGACTAGATCTGTAGATCACTTTCTTTAAGAAATTGCAGAAGAGCTTGGTATATATGTTTGTGGCATAACTGTAATATGGTGTTGACATTAGCGGGAAAAGGAACAGACTGCTGAAGTAGGCGGCGGAGGAAGGAAGAACGGTGGGCTCGGTAGCGAGAGCAACTGAACAGGACATGATTGAGGTCAACGGTTTCTCCTGGGTCATCAGGACATACAGGGGAATCGATGAGACGTAGTCGGTGTAGATGCGCAGGGTAACATCCATGTCCAAGTCGCATTCTAATGATGGAGGTGAGATGTCGACGTGCAATTCTGAAGCTGGAGAACCAAGGGGTCGTGGATAGATGCGTCTGAACGGCGGCGTAGTGTTTGCCTTTGATGGACTGCGAACGAATCCAGGCGTCGTTCCAGCGACAATAGGCGTCACGATGAAGGACCGGGAAGAAATCCGTGTAGGGCAGTTGGATGCCTTGAAAGGTGCCTTGGGTCAGTCCCTCTTTTGCCAGGCGATCAGCGACTTCATTGTATCGAATTCCGACATGCCCTTTGATCCAAAGGAAGTGAATTTGATGTCCGGCTATGGTAGCATTGTTCACCAACGTCAGTATCTCATAAAGATAACGGTGCATATCTCTCGTCCAGCGAGGAGATGAGAGTCTGTGCAGCACACTCTGCGCATCGGTTAAGATCAGCAGTATGGGGAAGCCCTGAGAAATCCCATATTTCAAAGCGTCACGAATGGCCAGAGCCTCCGCAGTGTATTTGGAAGCCTCCATAGGTAGGCGGTATCGAGCCAGGGCATTAGTAGAAGGACAAACGTATGCATAACCTACTCCATCAGCAGATTTAGTTCCGTCGGTGTAAATGGTGGTTAAATCTGGCCATGTAACCTGCAAGAAATGAGAGAGGGCGACGTTCACGTCAGGGCTCCGAAGGATGTGGTCAGGAAGATAATGCACCGAAATATTCAAGAGGAACTGGATTAGTCATATATTGCCATTCGAAGGTATGCTATGCCGAGTACGAGAGCTAAATTATTTTATTGATCATTTGCTGCGCGTGTAATTATTATATGGATAGTGGCAGAGTTTATCGCCAGTTTTTCGCTGAAGCATCCCAAGGGTAAAATCGTTACAAAGCGGCGGAAAAAGAATTGTGTTGATACAAAAATAAACGAAAGCGTGTGCTTGGAGAGTGTCAGGAGTTCGTGAAAAGTGCTGTGTGTCGTCATGTGCATAGTCGTTTTCTTTAACAATGAACTCCCTAACATAAATAAAATTTTGTCTGATGTAATTGAGGTTGCAAATTTACCAAATTTCTGCAGATCTAGTCTGTGCATATTGCTTATACAGCTGGGGTTTGTGAATGAAGAGACAGAGGCGATATTCCTGTGTGGCAAAGATGTTATGTAAGGATAATCAGACTGTACCGGGATACAAGTCACAAAATATACTACCTTGACGAGACTTGGGTGAATGAAGGACACACGACAAGTATGGCGTGAAACGACTTTTAAGACTGAAAGACAAGCATTTTTGCAAGGTATGTGTGCTGGTTTAAAAAATCCCAGTGAAAAGGCCGAAGGCTGAGTTCAGTTTCATTATAAATTGTATTTTTGCATGCCTTCATATTCTTATTTGTATGATTTTATCTATCTTCCTGGCCATTATTATGACGTTTACTGCAGGTTTAAATGTGACGGGAAGGTACCGCCAATGGGTTATGGAGCGAAAGCATTAGCCAGTTAGGGTGAAGGGGAAGGTAGTTGCACGCGGGGCAAGTTTATATGAAACAGAGATGAGTTAAGCAGACGTTGCACTGAATACGTGATTTTCTCATGTTTAACATTAGACTGTGTTAAATTTATTTGACATATCTCTTTCAGTTTACTATTATCAAATTGTATTACTACATATCAATGCTCCATAGAAACTGCCATTTTGAAAACAACTGCATTTAAAGCGTAATGTATATGATTAAAGCGTACATAGTTATCATACGGTTTGGTTTTACTACAATTAGATCAAAAGAAAGCAAGCGGGATGGTTCAGGCGGTAGTGTCTGAGGCACGAATTCGGTAAGTTGTGTGTTCGTTTCCCATTGTGGAGCTTCGTGAGCCTGGCTTCTCCAGGTCACTTGGCACAAGAAATAGTTACATACTCCGAAGATCTTGCCCGTCCATTTCACATATTTTCTCCCGGTTTTCTTTTACGACTTTAGCTTCATGCTATTGTTGCTAATCAGGATTGTAAGGGGGGTGAAGGACTTAAAAACCTAATAAACAACTGGGGCTGTAGCTACTGAAAGGATAAGGGAGCAGATGGTAGAGCTAAACAGGATAAAGGGTAGGGGCATGAGTAGGGTTAAATTAAAGTGATGTGTTCTCCATGACATTGACAGATATATTTTAAAGATTGGGGAAAGCAAATCAAACAAGGCTCTCCTTTATCTTGAAGAGATAAAGGATGCAATCAAGACAGACATTAAATCAATTAATACATCATAAATAAATATTACCTTTTATGTAGAGTTCTGAACAAGAGGTGGCTAGTTCCCTTTGATGAGTTAAATTTTGTAGCGATATTAACACTTCTATGATGAGGCTAAAGCAGCAGCTTCCAACCTTCCAACTAACCAAGTAACTGACTGATTAACTGATGACTGACTAACCCTTCCTTACTGGCTGTAATCGTTTGAATAGAACTGACTTCCAAGATGTCTGCTATCATAAATAGTTTAAAACAAAAGACTCTTGACTCTGTTCATGTCTTTTGACTACATGAAACCTAAGTTATACAAACGTTTCCATAACTACTACTTTCTCCTATCGGCTATGAGGTCAATCCCCTTCGTAGTACTCCGTCTCGACCAACGATACGTCCCACGCATGGCGCTGTCCCAATTCTGAGAGACTGGAGAAAGGGCTTCGATCTGTGGTACTAGCATGGGGTTAACTCATTTAATGGGGTGGTATGTCTGGATCAGGATGCTGGCACTGGATTAAGCTTTAAGCTAGAAGAGTTATATCAGAAGCGAAACTAGCGTACAAGAAAACTACTATACGGCCACATGTAGAAAATATCTCTAGTATGGACCATTCTATAATTTACAAGTAGGGAAGTTTAACTTGTAATAACTTTTCATTTTAAAAATAGACAGCATTAAATTTTCACTTTCTGCACTGATGTTCTTTAATAACAGTAGACTCGTCATCAATATTTTACAGAAATATATATTTTGAGGGCTGTTTCATCCAAACTGTTCAATAAAGAATGATCACAACTTTTTTGACAATGTACCTTAGCTCATCCCCATAATTTTGATGGTCATTCTCAAAATAGTCTCCTTTGAATGCAATACACTTGTCCCAGCGTTTCTGCCAGTCTTCAAAGACATGCTGGATACCATTTTTTGATAGATCCTTCATAATCGCCTCCACAGACTTCACCACTGCTTCTGATGCTAGATAATGCCTCCCACGAAGGCGTTTCTCCAAGTTAGGGAATAGAAAAAAGGCATTTGAGGCTAAATCTGGACTATAGGGACGGTGAGGTATGCACTTCACGCTGATTTTTGCAAGATATTCAGCAAAAACTTTGGCAATATGCAGCCACGCATTATCGTGGTGCAGCATGCAGCCACGCATTATCGTGGTGCAGCATCCATCCTGCTTCACGGAAATGTGGTCTTTTGCGCCTGATATGGACTTGCAATGTTTTCAGGACATCCCTGTAGTATTGCCCAGTTACTGATGTGGGTGCAGGTACAACATGCTGATAAACCATTCCATGAATAACAAAGAATGACATGACCATAACTTTCCCAGCAGAAGAAACCACTTTTGCTTTTTGGGGCGTTGGTGATGAAGGAGATTTCCACGCCGAGCTTTGCTGTTTGCTCTCCGGATCAAAATGATGTAGCCAAGTTTCATCAGCAGTGATTATGTTTAAAAGAAATTCCGGATCTTCCTCTAACATCAAATTTAACTGAGGCAGACCTACGTGCAAATGTCCTTTTGTTCGGGAATCAACAGTTTTGGAACCCATCCCGCACAAACACATCACATGAGTAATGTTTCAGTCACCAACCTGTGGGTGGCAAACAATGAAATGTTTAGTATTTCAGAAAGTGATTTTGAGGTAATTCGTCGATCTTCTCTCACAATGGCAGCGGCAGTATTGATGTTTTCTTCCTTAAGAGCAGTAACTGGAGCACCGTGTCCACTTTCCTTTGAATTTGATTGTATCCCCTCTTTAAACATTTTAAACCACCTTCGAGCTGCGCTGTAGGGAAGAAAAGACTCTCCATGGGCCTCCTTTAACACTGTATAGTCCTCAACTGAAGATGTTGTGATACGAAAGCAGAATTCCAAAGCCGTATATTGTTCCTCGCGTGTTATCTTGATTGCAGCGGTAGGCGATACTGAACATATCTGAACTTGCCTGTGTCTCACAGGCGGCAATCAGGAGTACCAACAATGAAACTATTACGGCTTGTTTGTTTCACATTAAGCTAACAGAATATAATAAGTTTGAATTTTAGTACGAAAAATTATGACCGTAAAAATTTATGATCATTCTGTATTGACCAGCCCTCGTACTTAGGAGGAGTCTTCCTATGTTTAAATGACACTTTAGAGTTGGACTTGGCGTAAACAAAATAAGTATGATAGCGCCTTTGATATGGCTCTCTGATTTTCTATATTAAACTATCAAGCACTCATCTATTAGACATCGAGAGAGAAAACTTAAATATGAAAATAGACTTCAAATTTTGAGTGACAGCTATCTCCTCCACTTATTGCTGCACAAACTGCAAAAATGTTAAACTGAATATTTTCCACTGTCGGCTACAGTGGTGTTTTAGAGATTATTTTAAAATTTTGGTAGTCCACTTCCTTTCTTTTGGAAATATTAGTTATTCAGCTATTCAGTTTTTACGCTTGTCAGGTACTTGGAGAGTAAAGCACGAAATGCAGACCTCATCGCTTGCCAAATGGAGCAAGGCTTTCGGAAGGGAATGTTTAGGGAACTGTATAACTCAAGCTATTCTGGGAGAAATTCCAACCGCAGCTCTCAGGGATGTTAATTGTCGACCCCAAGACAATAGGCCGGAGTTTGCTCCACCCACAAGAGCAGCAGAGAGTCTGCCGCATATACGCGACGAGTAGCACTTGATAGAAATCCTGATTAGAAGGCTATACCAGAGATCTGCTCTGGAGCAGCAAAACGATGGACATCGAACCGCAAGCCTTTGAGTGTAGTGCTGAGAATTAATGATAAAGCTTCCCCTTTTTGGTACCTCTCTTAGGGCCTGTATAACGATCTCCGGTTAACGTGTTGGTTAACAGTTAACTTGAAGTTACACGCAGATCTCAGTACTACGACCTTCGGTTAAGGGCTCACTGAGAGTTATTTCTGGTGGTAAACTAACCCTCACCTCGAGTAGAGGTTAGTGTAATAACTTGGAGTTTACCTTCACACACAAAATAAAATGGCGTACCTCCAGACCAGATTGAATGTTGACAGCGATTCTGAGGATGAAATGTTGGCACAGTTCTTATTTAATAGAAGAAGAGCTAAAAGAATTAGAATTCGGAAAGATAATTTCATATATATTTGTGACATTTTGAAAATGAAATAAAATAAACCACAGGAGTATTAGGTAACTTGACGTAATAGGTTATGAAATGATAATTCCTAGTGTCCCATGGTGTCAGTGCATAATTTATGCGACCATATTGCAACATGTTTTAACGAATATAAATGTAATAAACAACGCATGTTAAACCTATACCGGAAAGTATACGCAATACTATATGTGTAGGTGGGTAGGTATAACATTTCAGAAACATGCTGAAGTAGTAGACACGCGATTTTGCTAATAGTGGGTGCAATGTTTAATTTGCGTTTCGTTAAAGCATTACCAGAGAAAAGTAACAAGCCGTAAAGCAAACAGCGAATAAAACAATTTTATTTAGGTTATGAAATTTGTATGCAATACATAAATATATTTGCTGTGAATTGCACACGTAAAGAAATGTTAAAACCTGCCCATCTTGTATCCTGTGGTATTTATATGAAACCATTTATTTGTGCAATTACGTTTTTCAATCAAGGACAGAATGCTGTGTCCGAAATATGGCGTTTGATTATGAAGTGCCAAGAAGAAATGTAAGTTTGCTACAACCTGTTTCCTTAAAAGAAAACCATAGTTATTGCTTCATAACTAGCCAAATATATTACGTTTAAAAAATCAGGTGCCAAGTTACTGGTCCCAGAATGTATATTTTAAAACTTGCTTTTATTCATGGGTGACTCGTAATTTGTGGACCTTCACTCTTTGCATTTACCGCTGTGAAATTATGACTTATATAAGAAGAAGTAATTTATTCATGAGGATAAACTACTAAAAAATTATTTTAGCCAAATTACATTTGTGCAATACTATTATCAGATTTAATAACAGTTATGTGGCCATATTTTTTAATTTTTTTTTACTGGAAATCGCTTGGTGTTCATAAATTAACAAGGCATTCCATATATTCTCCATATATCTCACCTAATCTATAATAACACTAACCTAACGCAACCTATATAACCTATAACACTAACCTAACGCTATGAAAAAGAATCTAACGCTATGGAAAAATTATACTGTAAACGAACTATGCTAGACCTTATTACAAATGAACTATTAATGAAAATATCAGTAAATATACAGAGAACAAGTAATAAAAAGTTAAAACAAGACGCCTGATGCTATTACTTCTGTTTGGTTTTCCCGCTAATTTACATTTTAAATACAAGAAAGCGTTGCAAACAAGGTAAAATCCTAGTGGAAAATGTTGCCAACCGTTCACATTCCACCATAATGCACAGGGTAACAAACCTACAGGTAAATCGAGTTCGTAATACGAGGAACTGAACTTAACCAATGGTTATTGATAACTGAAAGGTAACAAACTTCGGCTAGTAACCGGAGATCGTAATATAGGCCCTTAATCACGTATAGTAAGACAGGAAAATACTGCACATCACTCAAAGGTTGTCCTTCCTCCAATAGATGGGTTTATGCTCGTTCCAAAGTCAAAGTGTTACTTCAATTACTGTTTCCAGTTTTTGGGTCATTGGAGCATTTTCTGCATGGGTGATGACATCCATTGTTATTTCGTAGAAGATGAAATTTCGGCTTATGCTTTGACTTTAGGAGTGACAAAGTGTTACTTGGATGGATTACCAGTCCAATGCAGAATTTCCGAAAATTTTCATTTCCGAAAGAAGGCTAATTATCCGAAGATCGATACCGAAGTGCAAGTGTCTTTGCAAGTGTGGGTTTGTGAATGTGTGTGCCTGTATGAACTCAAGAACTAAAATTCCACTAAATATAAAAATAAATATTTAATAGATAGAGCCACCATGAAAAATTCATTGCCACGGCCGGGATTTGAACCACGGATCTTCTGGTTTCCAACGAGTAACATTTACTCATTGAGCTACCATGGCCCACTTGCCGACAGGACATTAAATTCTCCATTTGACTCGTATATTTCCCCGGTAAACCACTAGGGGCTCTCGTACCCGAGATACACCGTTAGTGGCGACTTATTATCGTAAGTACTTAAGTCCCAGGCTTCATCATTTAGCACCTACTATTTTAGTTAATTAATGGAAATTAATCATTTCTTCATACCAGCCGTATATATGATAAGGTTTTTGTAGATAGACTCAACATAAAAAATTCAATTCCACGGCCGGGAGCTGAACCACGGATCTTCTGGTTTCCAACGAGTAACACTTACTCATTGAGCTACCATGGCCCACTTGCCGACAGGACATTAAATTCTCCATTTGACTCGTATATTTCCCCGGTAAACCACTAGGGGCTCTCGTACCCGAGATACACCGTTAGTGGCGACTTATTATCGTAAGTACTTAAGTCCCAGGCTTCATCATTTAGCACCTACTATTTTAGTTAATTAATGGAAATTAATCATTTCTTCATACCAGCCGTATATATGATAAGGTTTTTGTAGATAGACTCAACATAAAAAATTCAATTCCACGGCCGGGAGCTGAACCACGGATCTTCTGGTTTCCAACCAGTAACACTTACTCATTGAGCTACCATGGCCCACTTGCCGACAGGACATTAAATTCTCCATTTGACTTGTATATTTCCTCATTAACCACTAGGGGCTCTCGCATCCGAGATACACCGTTCGTGGCGACTTACTATCGTAAGTACTTAAGTCCCAGGCTTCATCATTTAACTCTTATTGTTGTAATTAATTGATGGAAATTAACAATTTCTTCATACTAGCCGAATAAATTCTAAGGTTTTTGATGGATAGCCAACATGAAAAATTTGATGCCACGGTCTGGATTTGAACTACGGCTCTCATGGTTTCCATCCAGTCGCGCTTACTCATTGAGCTACCATGGCCCACTTGCCGTCATGGCATTAAATTCTCCATTTGACTTGTATATTTCCTTATTAACCATTAGGGGCTCTCGCATGCGAGACACACCGTTTGTAGGCCGCGCCTTGGCTCAGTGGTTAGACCGCTTGGCTATCACCAAGGCGGCCCGGGTTCGATCCCAGGCGACCGCAAACTGAGATTTGTGCTGGACAACACGGCGCTGGGGCGGGTTTTCCCCGGGACCTCCGGTTTCCCCCGCCATCTCATTCCACCAGTGCTCCATTTTCATCTCATGTATCATCAGTGTCACCGCCTGCGGTGCGTATGTAGTAGAAGTGGGCGTTAAACACTACACACATTCATTACACCGTTTGTGGCCACTTAATATCGTAAGTATTGAAGTTCTAGGCTTCATTATTTAACTCTTATTATTTTAGTTAATTGATGGAAATTAATCATTTCTTCATACCAGCCGTATATATGCCAAGGGTTTCGATAGAGTCAACATGAAGAATTCAATGTCACGGCCGGGATTTGAACCACCGCTTTCCTGGTTTCCGTACAGTCTCTCTTACTCATTGAGCTACCGTGACCAACTTACCGTCATAACAATAAACGCTCCCTTTGACTCATATATTTCCCCGGTAAACCACTAGGGGCTCTCGCATCCGAGATACACCGTTTGCGGCGACTCACTATCGTAAGTACTTAAGTCCCAGGCTTCATCATTTAACTCTTATTATTTTAGTTAATTGATGGAAATTAATCATTCCAACACACTAGCCGTATATAGGCTAAGATTTTGATAGATACATGAAAGATTGAAAGCCACGGCCGGGATTTGAGCCACGGATCTCCTGGTTTCCGTCCATTAGCTCTTAATCATTGAGCTACCATGGCCAACTTGCGGTCATGACATTAAATTTTCCACTGAAATTTTCATGTTGACTCTATAAAAGGTCTCAGCCTATATACGGCTATATGAAGAAATGATTAATTTCCATCAATTAACTAAAATAATAAGAGTTATATGATGAAACCTGGGTCTCAAGTACTTACAATAGTAAGACACTACAAACGGTATATCTCGAATGCGAGAGCCCCTAGTGATTCACCGGGGAAATGTATGAGTCAAATGGAGAATTTAATGCCATTACGGCAAGTTGGCTATGGTAGCTCAATGGGTTAGAGCGACTGGATGAAACCAGGAGATCCGTGGTTCAAGTCCTGACCATGGCATTGAATTTTTCATTTTGACTCTATCTATCAAAACTCTTTGCCTATATACGGCTAGTATGAAGAAGTTATTAATTTCCATCAATTAACTAAAGTAAATATTTAAGTTTACTATCTTACAAAGATGTTGGATAAAGATTTTCTAAAATATTCCGGCCTCCATAACTGCCTTTCTATTAAAATATTTCCTTTTTATTTTATCATAATGACTAAAAGTTTTATTATTATATCGGCTGTTTAGAGAGTTGCTATGACAAAATAATATCTTGTATTTTTCTACCAATAGCCCCTTTATTTTGTACAATGGATAGACGTAAGAGAAATATGGTACAAGGCACACATCCAATGAAGGCTCCCTTTTATTCCCACAAACCACTTCAGAGATATTATTTGTAAATGGTATAATTTAAAATACTTACATATTTTAAGAAGCCAGTTCATTTTTTCTCTTGATATGCACGGGGCATAAAATTTCACAGTGATCACATAGGGACATGCTTTTTAGAAATCCATAGCTTTTGCCTATTACAAAATGTGTGACTGAAGAAGTAGACAGAATAATAAGCTTTTCTAAAAATGAATAGCATAAGCATGATTAGAGGAAGTGATGTGGGTATCAGATACATATCAGAATGTGTAACATTAGAAAATTACATAAAAGTATGCTCAAGACAAAAGCAAAATTAAACGAAAAATTTAAAGGAAACGCATGCTTTTATCATTCACAAATTCACTTTATTCCTATTATTTTACATTTATACATTCTTCTATCCTTTTTACGTTATGCATTATAAATATTTACCTATGAGTAATGTTAACTGAAGCAATAAATATCAGACTTACTCTAAAGGGAGTTAAAGTATTTACTCATAATAAAAATCCTTTAAGATGGAAGGGAACAACAGAAAAATCTGAAAGCCGTCAGCATGTCGTCTAATTACGTACTTTAGGAAGATGGTGCATTTTCCAAACATATAAGGTTCTGAAAAGGTCTTCTCAATTCAAATTTCATATTTCACTGAGTACTAAATACTTTCATGATTTTATGATTTACACTACAGGAAACTGATCTGAAAAGTTTCCACCTTAACATTAAGATGGCAGCACTCGTAAACAAAAGCTAGTGAATTTCGTTGTTCATCTGTTGAATCACCAAAGTTTCAGCCATTTTTGGACGCTCAATTTTTAAGTGACAGTCGTTTGAGTGTGTTTATATGAAAATGGAAAAAAATCGAGTATGCAGCTGTCATTAAGTATTTGTTTTTGAAAAACAGTACCCTACGCAAATCAAAGATGAGTTGGATTCTGTGTATGGGGACTCTGCACCATCATCTACCAGTGAAAGTTTGGGCAGCTGAATTTAAACGTGACCGTAAGAGCCTGGAAGACGTTGAACGTTCGGGACGTCCAAAAAATGCAACTTCCGACGAAACGTCGCCAAAGTTCACCAAATGGTGTTAACGGCCAACGAATTAAAGTGAGAGAGATAGCAGAGGCGGTGAACATATCAAAGAAATGTGTTTGTCATATATTAAATCAACATTTAGACATGAGAAAGCTGTCCACGTATTGGGTGCCACGTTTTCTCACGTTAGATCAAAAACGTGCTCCAATGAACATTTCCAATGATCTGTGTGCAGTTTAGGCGCAATAAATCCGAGTTTCAGCGCCTATTAATTACCGTAGATGAAGCTTGGATACACCGTTATACGCCCAAAACAAAAATACAGTTCAAACAGTGGACTGCAAAGGGGGAACCGGCTCCAAAGTAAGCAAAAACTGTTGTTTTTGGCTCGGGAAGTGATGGGGATTGTTTTTTGGGATAGTCAAGGAGTTATTTTAGTTGATTGTCTTCAAAAAGGAAAACCCATTATAGGAGCATACTATGAATCATTATTTGACAAGCTTAGGGGAAAATATGAGGAAAAACGGCCACATTTTCGGAAAAAGAAAATCCTGTTTCACCAAGACAACGCACCGTCTCACACCTCAGCAGTTTCAATGGCGAAAATCTACGAATTACGGTTTGAACTGCTAGACCATTCGTGTTACTCACCAGATCTAGCCCCAAGTGATTTCTTTCTGTTCCCTCATCTGAAAATTGTGCTCAACGTCAGAGATTTTCGTAAAATGAAGAAGCAATCACCTTCGTGAACAATTATTTCGCAGAGAAAAACGCCGAGTACTATTTGGACGTGTTACAAAGATGGGAACATCGCTGTGAAAAGTGTGTAGAGTTACAAGGAGACTATGTTGAAAAACGCCGAGTACTACTTGGACGGGTTACAGTGATGGGAACATCGCTGGGAGAAGTGTGTAGAGTTACAAGGAGACTATGCTGAACACGCCGAGTACTACTTGGACGGGTTGCAGAGATGGGAACATCGCTGGCAGAAGTGTGTAGGGTTACAAGGAGACTATGTTTAAAAACGCCAAATACTATTTGGACGGGTTACAGAGATGGGAACATCACTGGGAGAAGTGGGTAGAGTTACAAGGAGACTATGTTGAAAAACGCCGAGTACTATTTGGACGGGTTGCAGAGATGGGAACATCGCTGGGAGAAGTGTGCAGAGTTACAAGGAGACTATGCTGAAATACGCCGAGCACTACTTGGACGGGTTACAGAGATGGGAACATCGCTGGGAGAAGTGTGTAGAGTTACAAGGAGACTATGCTGAAAAACGCCGAGTACTACTTGGACGGGTTACAGAGATGGGAACATCGCTTGGAGAAGTGTGTAGAGTTACAAGGAGACTATGCTGAAAAACGCCAAGTACCATTTGGACGGGTTACAGAGATGGGAACATCGCTGGGAGAAGTGTGTAGAGTTACAAGGAGACTATGCTGAAAAACGCCGAGTACTACTTGGACGGGTTACAGAGATGGGAACATCGCTTGGAGAAGTGTGTAGAGTTACAAGGAGACTATGCTGAAAAACGCCAAGTACTATTTGGACGGGTTACAGAGATGGGAACATCGCTTGGAGAAGTGTGTAGAGTTACAAGGAGACTATGCTGAAAAACGCCAAGTACTATTTGGACGGGTTACAGAGATGGGAACATCGCTGGGAGAAGTGTGTAGAGTTACAAGGAGACTATGTTGAAAAACGCCGAGTACTATTTGGATGGGTTACAGAGATGGGAGCATCGCTGGGAGAAGTGTGTAGAGTTACAAGGAGACTATGTTGAGAAACGCCGAGTACTACTTGGACGGGTTACAAAGATGGGAGCACGCTGGGAGAAGTATGTAGAGTAACAAGGAGACTATGTTGAAAGATAATAATTGGAGGTGATTATATCCGGCGATGAACGAAATGAAGCTAGGATCTATTCGGAGAGAAACTGTCTGTAAAATAATCAATATACCTCAAATGTATGCATAGGATGAAGTGTCATTAGTGTAATCATCCAGCTGAAACAAAGCTGCATTAAAATATAGTTTTAGTTTTCTCGATCATTTATCTAAGCCGTAATAAGGACTGTAGTTCACCCAGCATTCGATATCGAGCAGGCAGGTTGAGTGTGGGTGTATCTCGTATGAATGTGTGTGAATGACAAATGGAAGAAGCTGGGAAGAGAGAAAAGCCAAGAGAAGGAACTTATATTTCATAGCTTCTCTTTCAGCACGGAAGGGGCATTTTTAACAAATGCTCCCACGTCTAACAAGGATCTACATTGAAAATCTTTCATAATGACATGTCATTTTAATAAACGTCTAAGAGAGCGGTAAGAAAAATATGACTCCAACAATTACGGAACTGTTCACTGATATTTAATAATTCCTTGCGTTTTAGATGGTGCATCTTTAAGCCTTCAAGTAATAACACTTTTCTTACTCGTGTGCTTAGTCAAGCATATTTCATATGATGTTCAATGTCATTTATTAACTTGGGATTACTGGCACCACCAGCTCTTGTCTAGCATAGAACAAACATTGCTTTCGAACCTAAATCTATCCGTGAATATCCCTTGTCGCGCCAACCCTACACAGGGTGTTCCAAAACAACACCGAACGTACATATAAAAGTTTTTGTTATTTTAAATTTACGTCCTCCAACGATAAGACATATCGGACGATGAATGGAATGAGTGAAATGATGCTCAAATGAGTCCGGGGTCCATAGCGCTTAGAGTTACCCGACATTCGTCTTTCAGGATAATGGCAAACCCCGGATAAAACCTTATCCAGGTAACTCATCCTGACCGAGATTCGAACTTGGGACTTCTTGAACGTGAGGAAGACACGCTACCACCACGCTACCAAGGCGGATGTATAGAAGTAGCTGCTCAGCTTCAATGTGACACATATACCTAGCTTCTACCGCCAATAAAGCCGCATAAAAATGCTCCAGAGTGAGCGTGGATTAGGCTGTGACGGGAACAACGACGCGTGCTTCACGCTGTCGGAGCTCGCAGGTATAGGTCACACGCCCTGCCGCGTGCTGCAGCTGTTTGTAAACATACCGACATACTCCGCAGTAGCTTGCTACTATTAAGACAATAAAGAAGTTATTGTTTAATTATTGCTTATGAGTGTTTAACGTGTTCCAAAATTCCGTTATAGCGGTCCATGATGGCAAATAAGCTGGTGGACATATGCAACTTATACCTTTTAGAGGGAAGTTAATGTTAGTGAGGTTGAGGTTGGAAGTATCAAATGATAAACAGAACAGAAAACAACATCAAACAATTGTATTCATATTCATTTATTGCATCCGTAAATCATATGTTCATGATGTGGAATTGTCAAATTACTAACTACACAAAAATAGTAACAAAAAACCAGAATTACAATAAGTTGTTAAGCATAATAACCAAATAAATATTTAAAATTTACATTGCTTTTATTCCTACCCTTTGTCATTCAAATAATCTTCTACTGAGTAGTAACACTTTTGTAACAAATACTTCTTTGATGTGTTTTTAAACTTTGTGAAGGTGATGTGGAATTGTCAAATTACGAACTACACAAAAAATAGTAACAAGAAACAAGAATTACAATAATTTGTTAAGCATAATAATTAAATTAATAATTAAAATTTACATTCCTTTTATTCCCACCTTTCGTCATTTAAATACTCTTCTACTGAGTAGTAACACTTTTGTAACAAATACTTCTTTGATGTGGTTTTAAACTTTGTGAAGGACTCAATGTTTTTTATTTCAGTTGGCAGTTTATTGTAGATATGAATTCCGTTGAATTTAAAACTGTGCTCATACATTTTCTTTTTATGATAGGTGACATGTAAGTTTGAACTATTTATCGTGTTATGGTCATGAATATCATTGCCTTTTTGAAATTTATCTAAGTTCTTTTTAACCTGTACTATTATTTCTAAAAGGTAAATGCTTGGTACTGACAATATGCCTAATGTATGTAGATAAATTAACCAAAAATAAATGGCTTATACAATGAGACGCACATTTTATTTCACGTGTTTTATAATACTAAATAAAGCATTTGTAACTGACGAAGAAGCTGTTGATATTTACAGTAAAATGGCTGAAAGGATTGTACAATTAAGATCATAACGAAATTCTCTGAAGTTAAACAAGTAAATATTATTATTGATGTAACTGTTTTTACAATTAATATTATTAATGAAAGTAAATTAATGGTCCATTCGTTCAACTCCCATCAGCTCTTTCATACATCACAACCATATCCGTCATTTCGGCGTTCGTATAGCGCTCCGTATTACTTGGATTTGCTATCTAAGTACACGCAAAATTCTCCCTGTTAGGACGGAATGTGTAGTTTTACACTGAAGAGCAACCTTCAACTGTCTGAGTTATTAGTCGACTTTTACACAAGTAACTGCCCTTTGTCCCATTACCTGAAAGGTAGGCTAGGGTCACTGATGAAGAGCAAGGAGTAATATTTTTGTTTTCGTGGCCGATGCATCCCAATAACTTTTGTGGTTCGCACAGCAGTGCTTCCCACGTTGCCTAGTCACAAAATCATGTAATATTTAATGCTGCATAAAATTAAACCTAACTGAACTTCTAAGCTGCGACACCAAAATTCGACTAATCCTGTTACACATAAGCTTCCCCCGTATCTCTAAACGGTCACGTGACCTTTTCACGTCTCATTGGCTGCTATTGTAGTATAGACTGTTGTGCGGTGAAAATTAGTTCATTATTTAACATAGTGATATATCTTTATATGTTGGAAGAGAATTGTCAAATTTATATTTTCGTAACAGCTTGAATTAAATATATTACGCAACAGAGTTGATTTATCTGAAATGCATGTTAATTCTTAAACGAAGTAAAGAGGAGGTTCCTTTGCTCTCAAGCACATGGCACGATAGCACGTGATTTAGCGGTAGTGATGACATATTTGTTTATATGACTTTTATCACTGACCTTGTTTTGAACTTGATTAGTCATATATCGCCATTCGAAGGTGTGTTGTGCCGAGTGCGAGAGCTAAATTATTTTAGTGATCGTTTATTGCACGTGTACTTATATGTATAATAGCAGAGTCTACCACCAGTTTTTCGCTGAAGAATCACAAGGGAAAACCTTTACAAGTCGGCGAAAAAAGAATTGTGTTGCGTGTGTTTAATGCGCTCACAGAGAAGAGTCCGTCTTTCTCAGTGAGAGAATTCGAATAGCTGTGCTCTCAACCTACAGGTGTGTGTGTTAGATGTGTAGGAACATCGCGAAATGAAATTGAGACAACAGGAAAACTTACTACTCCAGGGGCGGTATTGCTGTGTGGCGAAGACGTTATTTAAGAACAATCAGACTGTACCGGGATACAAGTCGCAAAATATACTACCTCGACGAGACTTGGGTGAATGAGAGTCACACGACAAGTATGGCATGACACGACTTTTAAGACTGAAAGACAAGCATTTTTGCAAGGTATGTGTGCTGGTTTTAAAACATCACAGTGTAAAAGCCCGAAGGCCTTTCATTATAAACGTGTTTCAGTTTCATTGCTCATTCATTCAGTTTCAACTTGCTCAGTTTCATTATAAACATTTTTTCCCTTGTTCCATTTATACCCCGCCTTTAACTGCTATGGTTATGACGGCGGCCGTTCTCCTTTTGGAACATACTGAAGGTGTTAACTCGTTATCTTTGGTTTTTAATCATTAGATCACGCACACATTCACACTCTCATTCACACTTCCAGACTCTGGGGAAGATGGGGAATTATCTTTTTGGTAGAAAAATCCCCACCGGGAATCGAACCTGGGACCCCTAACACGGCAGACAAGTGCTCTACCGACTGAGCTGCGGGACCAGCCCATTATAAACTTTATTATTTGTGCATGCCTTCATATTTTAATTTGTATGATTTTATCTATCTTCCTGGCAATAAAATTCATAAAAAGAGGCAAGTATTTTGGGCCTATAAAAGGAGATGAGACTAAATGGGAGGAAATAAGAATTAGGCATAAAAACATAGGTTGGTAGCATTATTCAAAGCTAATGCTGGTGTAAAGGCATGGGTGGACGTTGTTGTAAGGTTAGATAATCCGGATTATTATGGACGAAACGATCATAGTTATAAAATTAAGGGTAGGAGATACAGAACCGACGTAGGAAAATTCTCTTTTGTTAATAGAACCATTGAAGAATGGAATGCATTGCCTGTAGCAGTCTTTCAGGGCTGTCCCCTGTCGATGAAGAAATTTAGAAAAAATCTAGATAGTTTATAGATTAACTTTTAAATTATAATGGTATATAATATGTAAATAGAGAAGTAATTAGATATTTTTTAAGTGACTAAAGTAAAATAATATCATATTTGTATTGTTTATTGTGTTATTGTTGTAAATCTAGTATTTGTAATTTGATCTGTATTCTTAACTCTGCCACCGGGTAGTACCCAATTGCAGTGAATAAATACATACATACATTATGACGTTTACTGCTGGTTTAAATGTGATGGGAAGGCACCGCCTATGGCCTATGGCGCGAAAGCATTAGTGAATTAGTAAGATAGTAATTTTTTTCATCTTTCGTTTTACATCAACAAATGGAAATACAAAATCAAGATTACAATTATAAAATCTATACTGAAATATGCCATATATTCCTAAATCCTGAAAATCCTATCATGTTGCCCACCATTGACTAATAATTCGGTCTCCATACACCTAACCCTAGGTTTTTGTGTATTGGAGGCCCTCTACTCCTTTTTACACATTTTGTCATTTCTCCTATCCTACTCTACATTTTTCTCTTAATTGTTCTTAGCCATCTCTCTTTAACTTTCCCTAAATAATTCCCTATATTTTTCCTGTTCTTTTCCCCTTTTACTGACAGAATTTTTTTAGTTACTACTTCACCCCCCAAATTGTCCCATTTACGTAGCCAAGCCTGCTCTCTCCATATCTTTGTTTGACTACAATTTAATATACAATGGAAATCTGCATTCTCTTCTCCACACAATGGACATTTATCTAGCTCCCTCTCTAGACCTATACCTTTCAAGTTTCTCACTCCTGTTCTCGCCCAAACTTACTACATATATCTATATATCCTTCCCTCCCCCAGGTTGAGCGAATTAGTATGAGAAGGAAGGTAGTTGCACGCGGAGTGACACATGTCAGCGGGGCAAGGTTATATGAAACAGACATTAGTTAAGTTATAAACTACGCTAGTCGTTCGCTGTCGTTTTGAAACAAGCTGTATTGCCCTGCTTATCCAGATTAGCCTACGTTATCCGCAATTAATGCGAGTTCACTTTCCATTTCATAAAAAGCCTTCCTTGGGGCTGACATGTTTTATGGGCTAACCTCCTTTTCCTTGTAGGTTCGCCTGTCTTGGTCTAGCAATTAATATCCCCTAAATATACTGACAGATTATATGTGCAGCATCTGAGAGGGGCATTCATTACAGTAATGGCTTGTTCACAGAGCATTAAGAATTAAAGTCACCAACGAGTATGTACTTCAGAATTTACGGATTCACTCAGCGCGAATATGAGTCCTTTGTGTTCCGGAGAGACATGGAAATTTGCCAGCACAACTTTTTTAAAATATGGAAATACTTCCAACAATTAAGTCAGTCCAATAAATGTCCAACAAATAACGTAGGATGGAACTAATGCACTTAAAACTCTCATAATGCCTTGTAAATGACAAAACCCTCATGCTGTGGATGGGCTCTGAAGAGTTGAATGTGTAAATACATCACAAGTGTTCTCTTTGTTTGTTACTAAAGAGAGTTTGTAAACTTTCAGAGGACCAGAAGTGAAGGAAACTAAATGCAGCTGTAATTTTTCAGCAAACTACTTAAATTTGACAATAGCTTGTCTTCTGTAGATGAAAGCATTATGGAGTTCCAATCAGCAAGTAAACTATTTTAGCCAAAACCGTAGATGTTCCATGTTTTTATGAAAATTAATCCTCAAAGTGCAACCCAAAATAAACATTTTATTTTAGTACTCGACGTAAGATTTAATTTAAGTATATTCTAATTATGGCCCCATTAAAAATATCCTGATTTCCTCAAAACGATTTAGTTTTTTAAGCGGATTTTATTATTTCATTTGTATAGCGCCTTCTCTTTTTTTTTCTTCCTCACTCCATGGTTTGGGCATATCTCCCGTTCCGGCTTCATAGATCTCGCCAGCGTTTCCTGGGTCGTCCTCTATCTCTTATTTCTGTTGGATTATAGTTTAATACTGCATTTGGATATCTTCCAACCTCCATTCTTAATATATGTTCATGCCATTGTTGCCTTCGTTAGTCATGGATTGGTTCGATTACTAATTCCTTTCTAATATCCTCATTTCTTATTTTGTCCAATATTGTACAACCTTTAACACTTCTTAAGAAAATCTGCAGTCTGTATTTTATTTAAATCCTTTTGTGTTGGCACCCAGGTTTCGCTTCGATATAGTAAAGTTGGAATAGCCATTACCTTATACATTTTCATTTGTTTATTCTTTCTCACTCTGTTTTTAAAAGTTCTTTGGATTGCCCCACATATTGCTCGGCATTTGTTTACCCTTTCTTCTATATCAGCATTGTTTCTAAAACTTATGTTACATCCTAAATATTTAAAACTCCATATTTGTTCTAAAATCTTATTTCTTAAAGCAATTTTTGATATTACATTACAATTTCCTTCAAAAAACATATTTTTTTCCTTCTGATATTTTAAAATTATACTTTTGTACTACATTATTTAGAATATACATTGATTTTTGCTGTTGATTTTCACTCTGATGAATCATTATTTGGTCATCCGCAAACAGCAGAGCAATAATATAAATATAACGCTTTTAAAAAGCAAATGATGGCGTGATAACTCCTGAACTGTACATATTTTTATTTTTACCTCCATGTACATGGTATGACGTGTGTTCAAGTTATAACACCTCCAATTATTTTCATCTCTGGGACAAGCTAGCGACTTCTAGTGTTTTTAATACACGTGGACTCTTTGTGAATGCGTGACACAGATGGCAGCACTGTACAGGGCATAGAACTCTGGTGCAGCGACGAAAGTTAGGACTGGTTTTGATTCTTAAAAAGGTGGTTTTTTAATTGCAAGAACAGCGTGTAATCATTCGTTTTCTCCATTTTCGTGGTATGACACATACTGAAATTAATTGCCAGTTAAGTGAGGCATGTGGTGATGGTACCATGGATGGTCTAATGTGCATACCAGTGTCCAAGATTTCAATGAGGACAGAACATTGAGTGACAACAAACCAAGACAGTCACGGCCTATCACCAGCCGATCTGGCGACATGAACCAATGAATGGTGAAGGTTGTCTTGGAGAGTCGCCGATTGAGCATTACCAGGACTTCATGCACAATTTGTGCACAGATCCCTCCGTGAGGGAGGGCATTCGTCCCCTTGAGCTGCTGTGGTGCGAGCGCTGCGGCCCCTTAGCACCCGTGGTACCTCTGACGTTACCAGAGGAACCTCGGGCCGAATATTCGAACCCACCCTGGATGGGGTTTGTTCGGATTGGGTTGGACTTGAAGGGGCAGTGTGTTCCCGATACGTGTGGGAGATCGGACACCTCCGGCCAGGCTTTGGCCTCCCGGAGGTGGCAAAGCGTTGCCTAAGAAGTCCCGAGTAGAAGGTCTGTAGGATCACCAGGCGGCCCCAACGAGTTTTTCGGTAGTCTTCCCTGCGGGGTTGACGCGCATAAGGAGCGTATTCACTTCCACCGGTCTTGAGATGTGGGGGGGGGGCTTTTAGATTCAAGATATTGCCCTAAGGAAAGAGCCCCGGAACTATCCATCACTCCCGGGTATGTAGAGCGGGGTCTTCGGACTCTCGGGTAGACCTCGGTAGAACCTTTGTGCACAGATCCCATGGAAATGCCAATTTTGGAGGCTTCTCTACAACAGTCTTGGTTTGTTGTCACACGATGTTCTGCCTTCATTGACTGTTGCACCCAAGAACGCACATTAGACACATCCATGGTACCATCACCACATGCCTTGCTCAACTGGCGATGAATTTCAATAAGTGTCACACAACGGAAATGGAAAAAACTAATGATTACACGCTGTTCTTGCAATGAAAACTTCAGCATTTTAGTCATCAAAACAGTCGTAGTTCTGGTTGCTGCTATTAGAGTTTTATGCACTGTACAGTGCTGCCATTACTTTCACACATTCACAAAGGTCAATATTAATATTTCACTGTGAATCCACGTTTTGGTGTGCTTTAATAAAAACATTTATACACAAAAGTATGAGTGTATATGTTTGTGAATAACTCAAGTCACAAACATAAAGTATGTTAAATATCAAATTTCAAAGCCATCATATACAGAACAGCTCTTAAAGTTTTGCATATCACTTAAGCCAACTGTGTCTACCTTTCCCCATTCCGGTTATGGATAAATGTGAAATGCAAGTATTTTTACAAATTTTTATCTTGATTGAAACGAAGTAGATAGAAAATATCCGTTAGTATGAAATTTTTAAAAGCTGTGACTTTCATACCTTCTGGGGTAAATAAGGAATAGTTCGCATTAAAGAGAAATTTCCCGCGTCGCAGCTGGTAATCGAAGTAGGATTCCTTTGTTTTCTTTACCACTAGAAGGACAGCACCTCTCATTTTGACGGTTGCGCTTGCTTATGTTTTCTTCTACGCTTCCCAAGTTCTACGACTTTGAGTAAATACTGATAACAAACACGTCCCCAAAGAATTAGGCATAACGGACCTTTATAGAAGGTGGTACAAACAACTGCTACTAGAAGGACCGCCATCCGTCATTTTGACGGGTACGGAGGTGTGAACAATTGCCTTCTGATCTGTCCACATCTGTTGTTTTCCTTCCTGATTGGTTTATGGCACTCTGCAGACCCTTTGTCGATGAGTAAGAAAGCCTTATTGCTCAACTGGCGCAATTCGTGCTACCACTTATGTATTTAGTAAGTGTTGGAGCAAAAGACTTTCCGCTGGAGTTATGGCCGAAAACCTGGGGATTACCTTTTTTCAGGAGCTAAATGAGCAGAAACGATTTCGCTGAAATTTTTTGGTTTATGCAATTTTATGACAACGACACAGGTCTAAGTACAGCTCGCTTTGTAGCTGCTACTCCTGTCTGGAATCCTTTCATTGCCAATTCCTTGCAGTGTTACATCCCAAGTGAAAGTATCACTGTGCATGAGCAATTGTTTCCTTGCAAGTCTAGATGCTCTTTTATTCAATATATGAGCAATAAACCGGACAAATTTAGAATAAAACTTTAACTTGCAGTTGATGTAAATTCAAAGTATCAGGTGATTGGTTTTCCTCACCTGGGCGATGACGATCAGCGCCCCACAGGTGTTCTTCTTGCAGAACATGTTGCAATGCGTCTGATACAGCCCTTTGTTTTTGAGGGAAGAAATATTACATATGACAATTTTTCCACAAACAAATGCCTTACAGAAAGTTTGAAGCGTAAAAGTACAAGCATTGTGGGCCCAGTAAGGAAATATAGAAGGGAAATCCCTCAATCAGCAAAATCTGCTGCAGCACGTTTGCACATAACTATACTTTATAAATCAGGTGACATAACTCTGATATGCTATCAGGAGAAAATGAAGAAAAATATGCTTCTTTTGAGTTGAATACATGACACAATTACTATAAATAACATCCTAAAAAGCTACCAGAATCAGTGACGTACTAAAATAACACCAAGTACGACGTTGACATCTTCGATCAAATGCCTTGACAGTACACAGTGAAATATTTTTGCAGTAGGTAGTCTATGCTTGTTTTTTCAGTGTATTGACCTTGGCAGCTATTAATGTATCGGTACCTTATAAGGAAGTAACAGGTGAAAAAGTTTGTGTGTGTGTGTGTGTGTGTGTGTGTGTGTGTGTGTGTGTGTGTGTGTGTGTGTGTGTGTGTGTGTGTGTATTTAATGCTCAGAATTTGATAATAAAATAATTTTTCTTCTTGCTTCCCAATATTTGGAGACTAGATCTTGATTTTGGAGAATTTAACATACAGTTAGATGATCGATGTTCATTAAATCGTCTTTACCACATAAACAGCACTGTGGAGAAGTTGTTAATCCAACCTTGAATAAATGTCCATTCAAACAATCGTGGCCTGTGATTAATCTGAACATTGCTACTGAAGATTTTCGAGGTAGATCTGGAATTGTCTTTAGTTTGTTTTGGAGATCTTTCCAATTAAGTTTTTCAGAGGAAACTAGATAGTTGTTATATAGTTTTGTGAAGATGTTTTTATTAATCTTTTAACTGTTTCATAGGGGATATTTTGTTTCGTTGTTTGAGATATTTTGGAACCCTTCTTGGCCAACATATCTGCTTGCACATTGCCAGAAATTCCACAGTGAGATGGTATCCATCGGAAAACTATACGTATATTTAAAATTAAAAGATGTTTAATCATATTATGAATTTCATTTATCTTTTCGGTTTCTGGGCAGTCATTTGAAATAATAGCCTGAATAGCTGCTTTAGAATCTGTTAAGAAAACTATGTTGGAAAGCTTATTTGTCCAGGCAAATAGATTTTGTAAGGAAGTATAAATTGCATATATTTCTCCATCAAAGCTTATTAAGTAAATTCCAACATGCTTATAGAAAGAAAAGAATTTACAGGTAGCTTCTGCTCCTGCTCCATCTTCTTGATTATAAAGAGAGCCATCTGTATAGATGTGTGTCTATTTGTCAACTGGATATCCTACCTTTATGGTATATGCTTTAGCTTCTGTAGATGAGTATTCTTTCTTTTTAAAATCTGTAATTAAGTCTAGGTAGAATTCTAATTCAATGATGTTCAGTGGGTTATTAAGGGACCTGAAAGGTTCTATTTTGGATGGGTAATTTAGTTTATTTCTTAGTTGTTGAACTTTCTGTATGAAGCCTAATTGATTTTTCAAACTGAAGGTGGATGTGTGTTGTTTTACCCATTTATTATTCTCTGGTATTCTTAAGAGCTTTTCATATATTAAAAGGGCTTGTAAGGGGTGTAAGGGATAGTGATGTGCCTCTTATAGCCTCTCCTATCCAAATTCCACCCCCTTCCAGCCCGTGGTGCACCCTAATTTAACAGATGAGGCTCTGGGGACCGAGCTACAGCGGTAAAACTGTTCCACCAAAATGGAGGAAATGCCATTTATAAATTTATTGCTGACCTGTCAAGGCAGTAGGAACGTCCTTCATCTGCTAAATGAAGGAAAGGCTGGTGATATCGTAATGACTTGCCAAGCCTGATCCGGCGGATCCGTAGACCAACGACAGGTGTATTCCCTCCACAATATGAGGGTTGAAAAGGAACGATTCAACTGCTTACTTATAAAAACGAGGTGTCCATAAGAAACAGTTGAAACCTGCTTAATAAAGTAAGCAGAGGAAACGCTGAATACACGTCTGTTAGGTGCTACGTTGCTGCAGGTGGATTTGAATGAGCGGAATCAGTTTTATAAGTGTTTTTGTACTATATACTGTGTATTCAAAATGTTATGTTGAAACATGTGTTTGCTAAGGGAAGTTGTCCAATTTTACATTTGCTTACCGCATATATTTGGTTTAATTTTTAGGCTTAAAATTCTCCAGACAAAAGTAAAATTATACACTGGTAAACTGTATAAATAATATTAAATATACTGGTGTGCATTCAAATTTGTTTACCATTTTAAAAAGGGCAAATGAAAGTGCACCCGTCAAAATGACGGGTTAGTCCTTCTCGGAAGACCATACCTGCTGGTCCTTTTGGTGTTAAATAAAGGACTGAAGAGATAATCGTATTCATTCCACGCTTCAAGAGTGAACTCAGTGCATGTCGAGATATACGAAGTTAGAATCGTTTTTAATGTTCTGCATGCCTCATACATATCTCATAAGTGCAACAATCTAGATAATTACTTACATAGCTTTTGTGTGGAAGGTGGCACAGATAAACACGCTAGCCTTCCTCTGCACGCATGAGTGGAACATGTATCCTGATGAGGCTTTCCGGAAATGTGTTACCAGCATCCAGTATATTTTCACTCTTTAATTTCTGGTGGCACTACACGAATGCCACTTTACTATTTCCGCCAGACTAATTCGGACTTCATTTCGGTCATCTTCGCAACCAGGTTATTTGTCGTTTCCATCTTTGCGGCCAGGTTGTTATTTGTCGCCTTCATTTCCGTGGCCAGGCTGTCGTTCGCTGTCTTCATTTCTTTGAGCTCAGCGGGCAGGTGTTTATTTGTAGTCTCCAACTTCGCGTCCAGGTTGTTCCGTCTTAGCCGCTAGACGTTCTCATTTCTTTCAGCTCTTCTAGAATCTTTGCCAGTGCAGCTTCCACTCTCGTTTTCCTCTCCTGACACCAGTTATGACTTTGTAGGTTCGTAACATGAGGGCTGTTCAATAAAGAATGATCACAATTTCTTTTGACAACGTACCTTTACTCATCCTCATAATTTTGATGGCCCTTCTCAAAATAGACCCCCCTGAATGTCATGCACTTGTCCCAGCGTTCCTGCCAGTCTTCAAAGACATGCTGGAAACCAGTTTTGAGATATCCTTCAAAATCGCCTCCGCAGCCTTCTCCACTGCTTCTGATGATGAGTAATGCCTCCCATGAAAGCGTTTCTTCAAGTTAGGGAATAGAAAAATGTCACATGGAGCTAAATCCGGTCTATAGGGAGGGTGAGGGATGCACTTCACATTGATTTTTGCAAGATATTCAGAAACAACATTGGCAATATGCGGCCGCGCACTATCGTGGTGCAGCATCCAGCCTGCTTCAGGAAAATGTGGTCTTTTGCGCCTGAAATGGACTTGCAATATTTTCAGGACATCCCTTGTAGTACTGTCCAGTTACTGGTGTGTGTGCAGGTACAACTTGTTGATAGACAATTCCACGAATATCAAAGAATAAGATGACCATGAGTTTCCCAGCAGACGCAACCACTTTTGCTTTTTTGGGGGTTGGTGATGAAGGAGATTTCCACACTGAGGTTTGCTGTTTGCTCTCAGGATCAAAATGATGTATCCAAGTTTCATCAGCAGTGATTACGCTTGAAAGAAACTCCGGATCTTCCTCTAACATCAACTTTAACTGCATGTTACCTCTATTGCAGCGGTAGGCGATACTGAACATGTCTGAACTTGTCCGTTTGTCACAGGCGGGATCCAGGAGTGCCAACAATGAAACTACTACGGCGTGTTTGTTTCACATTAAGCTAACAGAATATAATAAGATTGAATTTTAGTGCGAAAAGTTATGTTCGTAAAAATTATAATTCTTTATTGAATTAAAAGTCAAGTTTGTAGAAATGCGAAATGTTCTTTATTTCCGTAGAGAAACACTTATGTACACCCCTCACAGGTACTAAGAGTGACGTATCATACACACAGTCGACTTTGATTGCTTCACCACACATAGACAAAGGAACAAAATCACTCGCGGTACACTTCAAAGTTCACTATTGACAGTTCTCCGCTTTCAACACACTACTCAAGTTCAATTGCAACTGTTCCACTGCGTTAACAGCAGTGGTACTTTTATATATACACTCATTGTTCTAGGAACGTTCTGTAACAATCAAGACGGCATGAAAAGCGAACCTTCCAGTCATCTATCTATCTCTGATTTTCTCTGTTTCGGCAAGCTTTTATCTCCGTGCTGCAATACCTCTCTCCTTGCGCGCGCCGGCCGCGCCCGTCGCAACAATGCCCCGCAACAATATTTCAAATCTACAAGTGTCCAACATTCCGATATGTAAGAGTGTCAGAGTAAAGTACATGAGTACTTGGGTAAAGTGTAATTGCCCAGAAATCGAAAGTTTAATCAACAGAGAAAAATGCTCGTTTTCAAATATTAGTATGCACATTCAATGGACAATTTTCAGAAACCTAAGAAGAGGAAATAAAAGTTCAGCCAAGACTCTATTGCCTATCATACTCAAATAGGGCAGATATTTTGTTCCTTTGCACAAATTATTGAATTGTGCCATGTTCCCAAATGCATTAGAAAAATAAGATTGGAAGAAGTATCCGAAATGAATCCCGGTAGGCTTTTGTTATAAGATTATCTCCTATTACAGACAGCATAATTTAGTTCAGAAGGTGTCCTATATTGAAATTCAAAGTTCACGAAACTACAACTGGAGCAAACAAAGCTACCGATCTAAGTTAATTGACAGAAATTGATAATTTCTTCACACTAGTCCTTTAGATTTTTTGGATCGATACTCCACTTGAAAAATTCAATGCAATGGCCAGGATTTGAACCACGGATCTGTTGGTTTCCGTCCAGTCGCTCTTACCCATAGCTACCATGGCCAACTTGTGGTCATGACATTAAATTCTCCAGTTGACTCATATATTTTCCCGGTAAACGACTAGGGGCTCCCGTATTCGAGATACACCGTTTGTGGTGACTTACTCTGTCAACTACTGGAGTCCCAGGCTTCATCATTTAACTCTTATTGAGGTTTCTGGATCGATAGATTCAACGGTGTATCTGGAATACGAGACCCGTTACTAGTTTACCAGAAAAATACATGAGTCAATTAAACAATGTAATATCATGAAGGCAAGTTGGTCATTGTAGCTCAAAGGTTAATTGTGACTGGACGGAAACCAGGAGATCCTGGTTGAAATCCCGGCCATGGCATTGAATTTTTCAGGTTGACTTTATCGATCCACAAATCTTAGCCTATATACGGCTAGTGTGAAGAAATTATTAATTTCCTTCAATTAACTTAAATAATAAGAGTTTAATAATGAACCCTAGGACTCAAGTACTTATAATAGTAAGTCGCCACAAAGCGACTATCTCGGATACGAGCGCCCCTAGTGGTTTACCTTGAAAATACAAGGGCCGTCCAGAAAGTAAGTTCTGTTTCAATTTATCTCCGCTGCAGCGCTGCGTTCGCAGTTCCGCACATGCGCTATAGACGCTCTGTATCAAGGAGAAGAAACGTGCGCCATTGTGAGATCGCTGTCAGGCACGTACGCTTTGTTGTGCTTGTTTACAATGTCATGTTGTTATAAAATCCCGTCGCTTGTGAAATCAAATCTGAGATTAGTTTTCTGAATGCTAGGAACGTGAAACCAATTGAAATTTATCGCCAAAACTGCAATGTTTCATACAAAATGCGATGAGTGATACAATGGTGAGAAGATAGGTTCGACAGTTCAATTTTTTTGTAATTTACGTCCTCCAACGTTAAGTCATTTCGGACGATGAATGGAATGGGTGAAATGATGCTCAAATGAGTCCGGGGTCCATGGAGCTTAGAGTTACCCTACATTCGTCTTATAGGATAAGGAAAACCCCCGGAAAAACCTTATTCAGGTAGTTCACCCTGACCGAGATTCGAACTCGGGACCTCTTGAACGTGAGGCAGACATGCTACCACCAAGCTACCAAGGTGGGCTGGACAGCTCAATGAAGGACGTAGTGAAGTACACGATGGAGAACGAAGTGGGCGTCCATCTTTTGTTACAGAAGAACTGGTTCACGTGATTAACCACAAGATCTAGGAAAACCAAAAGTTTACAGTTAGTGCTCTCACTATGGAATTTCCCCAAATATCACGATCACTAGTTCATGAAATTGTTACCGAAAAACTGAAATTTCGTAAACTTTGCTCACGTTGGGTGCCAATGATTCTTATTGAGCAACTCAAAATAAAACGGATGGGTAGTGTGCTTCAGTTTTTGACCCGTTATGATGAAGGCGGCGAAGAATTTCTGACACAGATAGTCACAGGAGATGAAACTTGGGTTTCTTACGACACTCCTGAAAGTAAGCGTCAGTCAATGGAATGAAGGCACACCTAATCCCTAGCAAAGGTTAAGCCGAAACAAATCTTGACACCTCGAAAAATGATGTGCACTCTGTTCTTGGACAGTTGAGTTAGTCTTGAACCCGTAGGAACAAGATCCTGGCCTCTTTCCATCAGGGAGTTATTCGAGCTGTCCCAAAGGGCACTCGACGTCCTCCGTGGGGCTTTCCATAGGACAAGACCTGGGTTACTAACAAGCCCCCCATCTGGTCCAAGGACACAAGACGGGATGGAAGTGGATACGCCACTTACGCGCGCCAACACCAAAGGTGAAGGCTACCGATATGACCTCAGTGGGGCCACCTGGCGATCTAGCACACCTTCTACTAGCTTTGCAGGCTAGTACCCGGGAGAATTGACGGCTTCCCTCAACCCCGTCCTTAGACGTACCCGATTCCCATGGATATCGGGAACCACTGACCCCTAGAGACCATCCCAATCCGAACAACTCCCGAAGGAGGGGCTCAGATGTTTGGCCCGAGGTTCCTCTAGGTACCACGAGTGCTAAGGGTCCGCAGCGTCCGCACCACGGCAGCTGAAGGGGATGGTACCCCTCCCCTACGGGAAGTGTTCTGGGACAGAACACTTGATTTCTTACCGCGTGGTCAAACACGAAAGCAGATGTTTATTGCAAGACACTTAGGAAATTGCGCCGCGCAATACAGAATAAGCGCCGAGTAATACTGTCAATAGGTGTTGTGTTTCTTCACGAAAACGCACGACCAAATGCGACGAAAAACATTCTACAGGGATTTGGCTGAGACGTGTTTCACCAACCTCCGTACAGCCCTGACCTCGCTCTTAGCGACTTTCATCTGTTTTTGCATCTCAAATCTTTCCTTGGCGGTCAACACTTCAACAATGACGAAGAGCTGAAAGAAAATGTTTCCAACTGGTTGAAGACACAGGCGGCAAACTTCTATGAAGAAAGTATGCAAAAACTTGTCTCGCTATGACAAATGCCTGAAAAATGTTGGCAGTTATGTGGAAAAGTAGTTTAAGAGTTGTAGAATTTTGTGTAATAAATAATTTTTTGTATCTGTACACAATTTAATTTTAATACAAAACATAACTTCCTTTCTGGACGTACCTCATATGAGTCAATTGGAGAATTTAATGTTATGTTAGCCATGGTAGGTCAATGGGTAAGAGCGACTGAACGGAAACCAGCAGACGCGTGGTTCAAATCTCGGCCATGGCATTGCATTTTTCAAGTTGACTCTATCGATCCAATGTTACCGATTGTCTATGAACAAGTAACATTCTTTTTCCGACTTATTATCAACATATGTGTAATCCAAATTTACACCATTATTGGGTATATTGTGATTTCCATCGCTATCATACATACCTAACTCAGGGTTTTCGCTTTCTGTTCTTGTCTTGATTTACTCTGGATAGGTTTGACAACTGGATATCGAAGGATTATCAAGCTGAGGTCGCATGGCTGATTTTGCTCCCTTTCTCGATTGATAGCTCATGAAGTATTCATCTTCCTGCTCTGGTTCCTGTTTCCGCTCTGGCAATTGTGCACAGAGCTTAAGGGACGTGGCTAGTTCCGCTTAGTGATTCTCAGGTGTAGGTGCATTTACAGTAGAACGTCATGTGCTCTTCATAGCATGTCATGTATCTAGGTGTGTATTGCTAATACTTTATACTTATTTGGCATATATTAGTTCATCTCTAACAAATAAATAAATGTTATTCTACTCATTTTTGTCAATCTTTTGAACCTTATGTGATTTAATTTTCGGTTTTCCATTAGGTACTTATTTTCTGCGCTTCTTTTAGTTTCAGCGCTATTATTTTGCCTATTAAACTTTTTATAAAATCTGCACATTCTCTTTGAGCTTTTAGTTCCAGGGTAACCGAGCGGGATGACTCAGGCGGTTTCGGCCGCGCCGTGGCTCAGTGGTTAGACCGCTTGGCTCTCACCAAGGCGGCCCGGGTTCGATCCCAGGCGACCAAAAAGTGAGATTTATGCTGGACAACACGGCGCTGGGGCGGGTATTCTCCGGGATCTCCGGTTTCCCCGCCATCTCATTCCACCGGTGCTCCATCTTCATCTCATGTATCATCAGTGTTATCGCCTGCGGTGCCGCATGTAGTAAAAGCGGGCGTTAAACACTACACCTTTCGTCTGTGGCCCGCATTCGGGAGGCCCGAGTTCGATTCCCGTGGCTGACCTACCTGACCCGGGTCGCTAGGTGATTGCTGGGTAGTTTAGTTACATCCCCCGAATTTCCTGTCACTCCATTTCATCTCTATTATCATTTCATGTCATTTCTCATCTGGTGGTCTATTTCAGGGTAGAAGTGTCGGCGGGAGTCTCAGCGGTGCATGACAGGATGATATGCTCTGAGGAAAACTATTTCCTCCTCCGGTAGGTCGGATGCCGGTCTACGCTCCTCTGCTAGGACCATTTCGTGACCGCGAGGCATGGGCTTTGGGTCTCGGATCGCCTGCCTGGGACCATTAGGGCTAGGCTGCTGGGCTCGTTGGCGTCCCGCTGTAGGGGAGCGAGTTCGTTATCCTGACCTGTCATGGGAAGTCTCTATCCAAGTAAAATGTAGGTTTCCTGCCCTCTGTACTGTCGTGGCTCCTTGGGCCGGCCTTTTTTTTGTTTGCTTAACGTGGAAGGAAAAAATGGAATTTACATACACCAGCCCATGGGGCTGGTGACCTAGAAGTCCCCACCTCGGTGGATTGCATCGTTGCGGAATACCTACTAA
This sequence comes from Mantis religiosa, assembly GCA_030765055.1. Taxonomy (NCBI): domain Eukaryota; kingdom Metazoa; phylum Arthropoda; class Insecta; order Mantodea; family Mantidae; genus Mantis; species Mantis religiosa. The sequence continues at coordinate 33,625,593 of CM060959.1, forward strand.
AAACCCTCCACTAACTAGGGCAGCAGCCATGGCGATGTTTCGCTGGTCCCGCATTAAGCATCCAGATTCAGTTGTCGGTTATTTTTATGCGGCGAACCGCTATGGTGTATTGGGGAGGGAGGCGTCATGCTCACAGGATCCTGATGCCCACCTTTCCATCATTGGTAATCTTGGGCAATGTGCCGTGCGTTCAGGATGTAATCACGTCTGCGCATAGCGCTTACGTCGTTAGTAGTCTAATGTAATTCTCCTAGTCCCGGTGTACGGTTGGGAAATTTGTATCTATGCTACTGTACATAACATGCAGGTGACATAAAAATCAGCCTGGGGGCGTCATCACTATATAGTATAGTTTTATAGGTAAGGTCAGCGCAGTGGCATGGGGAGTGCACAGACAACTGCCTGAGACACTTATTCTTAGCACTGCCCGACTCCGCTGGCCTTCCCTGGTGAAGGCATCCCGTATCACCACTCGCAAGGGACTTTCTCCACTCGTGAGACTCGAATTCTTAGACGAAGCGGACTACCATGCTGCGCTGAGAGACGGACTCCCTGCCTTCGGTCAGGTGCTCGCACTTGAAGCAAGCCTGGGGGGCCGCACTACTCCATGCCGCCGCTGCTGCCGATACGGACACACCACCGTCACCTGCAGTGAGGAGCCTCGTTGCCACAACTGTGGAGCAGCGTGCCTCACTGCAGTCTGCGAGGGACATGACCTGTTGCGCCCTCCCCTCTACTGTGCCACCTGCAACACCGCAGGCCACTTCACGGGACAAGCTTCGTGCCCTAAATCCCAAACAACGCCGAACATCTAACCGCCAACACCAGCCTCACCCTCATACTCCACCTCCTCCTCAACACCAGCCTCGCCCTCATACTTCACGCCACATTCCGCAGCAGACAACACAATGCCGCACATACGCACAAATCACCATGCAGCACCAGGGGATACAGACCAGCGCCGGGCACCGAGAACTTCTGCACACCGTTACAGCAACACTCACAGACCTGCAGGCAGCTATTTAGAAGCTGAGGGCGCGGGTAGCTACATGGGAGGAAGCCCTGCGTCACACGTTGGATGATGTCAGGGTAGCCGCCCAAGCCCCGCAATGCGCTACTCAGGAAGAGGCCAGCGCCACCTCCGAGGCCTTAGACTACTGCAAGGCCAAGCTCGAGAAGATGGTCGGCTACATCAACGACACCCGAGCGCCGAGCAGGAAGCTTGAGGAGGCCCTCCGCACACACCAGGGCTACATCACGCAGAGCATTGAAGACCTCCAGAGAACCCTTGCTCGAGATAACGGAGCACACACACACCCAGCCTCGCAGAGACTCTCGCCCCCATTGGAAGCCGCCGCCACAGGACCTGCCTCGCCGCAACCCTCCACGAAACCGAGCCCTTGAAGGCATCGGTTGCACCACCGATGACTGCGGCCCTGGTGGTTGCGCATTTTGCCAAAGTTAAAATTCAATAGTCACCACAGTTCGCAGGTCGCAGTCAGGATCCCCTGGATCATGGCTGCTACCTGATCACCACAAGCGGATTTTCCGCAAACCCTAGTCTCTACCCACGAACAGCCGGGTTGCTTCGGCGGTACCGGCCATCAACTTCGCCCCAACAGTCCAAACTAAATTAGCGCCACAGGCTCCAATAAATAGAATCACCCCAGAACAACATCCCTCCCATGCCCCATTCTTCTTCCTGCCCAGATACCCAATGTACCCTGTTGTTGGTTTTTCCTATACCTTTATTCCTGTTCCCCCCCCCAAACGTCAAGCTCAATTGAAGTATAGCGTATAATAACTATTTGTTAATGGAACTAATATATGTTTCTTAGCCTTATGGCTGGGTCTGTCACTCGTGTCCATTGGTGTGCAAATTGTCGTCATCAGTGTGCACATGGCGGGCGGCCTGCCTTTCTGATGCAGGTGAGAGCCTGTGCCCCTTGCGGGGGCCGGCTTGGTAGAGTAGCACAAGGACTTCCACGGCCGCAGAAGGGCAGTGGATGTCTTGATTGTCTGGTAGTTAGTTAATTCGTTGGTTGCATAAGTCGAGTGGGATAGTCATTCACGTCTGCGTTATCGGTGTGACTGTTTATCGGGATGGTCCTGTAAAACAGTGACATCGGCCTTTTTGTGTTTGCCTATGTTGGCGTCATACAGTCCCATGTTCGTAATGAGGGAATTACAGTGATTCTTGCAAATTTTGTACATGTTAAAGGCTAGCCGCTTAATAAATTGTTCTATGGTGTGCATGTTAAGATTGTTGTGGAGGAAGTCTACTGGTGCGGTCCGATAATTACTTTGGTAATTATTCTTAGCTGGCCACCCCCTCTCTCCTTCACCTCATCCTTCCTCCACGGGGTGCTCCCACTTGGGGGGCATGGGAAAAATTAGCCCAGCATGGTGGCTTACATACCGAATCCCAATAAAAGGATAATTCCAAAGTAACTAGCGCAGGTAGTATATCCAAAGTCAAGTAGCCCCCTAAACTTCAACTTTGTGTGCCAATGAAGAAAGTTGATATTGTAGGGTTCTGTTAGGTTATGTAGGGGTTTGTTAGGTTAATTATGTGGATTATCTTGAGTTTATTAGAGTAGTCGTTAGTACAAATGTCCTTCCGTCCGTCTGTTACGTAATAGGCTGTTCCAAGTACTGTTTGCTCCCTCGGCCCCACTCATGTAAATAACAAAAATAAATAAATTAATGGAACAGCCCTTGTGGAATTTGTAAATAAGGTATTGCGTTATTTGTACGTGAAGTATTGAGTTATTGGCACGTCGCCCAGCTTGTTATTTGTGTATGAAGAGTTGTATGTTGGGGTGTGTGAGCGGTTGTTGGAATAGCTTGGGAAGCTATGTTGTGTACGTGACTAAGCGAGTGTGGTGTGAGCAGGGCCGGAGAGATGGAAGTATTGTGTGATCGGAATAACTCCATGGGCGACGCTGGATACTGTAAAAGATTATTAAGGAAGTACAATAAATATAAATAGTGATTGTGAAAGTGTCTTTAATATTGTTCTGAATTGTATATTAAGCCTCTGAGTGAAACCCCCGAGTAATGTATTCTCGTTCGCCAGCTCAAAAATGGTACCAGTTTTTGATGTGAATGCAATACATTTTTCATCATTCAGTAAAAATTGAGATCCCAGTTAGCGCCTGGCAGCGAGGAATATTACAATATTGTGCATTCTGTGGTTGTTCGGAGTGATCTTTTGACCCGTGTCCCGTATATTTTGATGTGAGATGTATTGGCTTTCTGAACTCTCAGAAGTTGAAAGATACAGAAATTACTATTAGATAAAGGAAATAATGTGGTAATTCATAATTACATCAAATAAATGTGAGAAAGAGGTAAGAGATTGTCAACAATAGACGAAACAATAATAGCGAAAACACCAAAGAGATTATCAGGTTCTTTCTCAATGTTTTATGGATGATTCCGGGGTTCTTTCTTTAAGCATCGCGAAACAATGCCCAATCATTCCCCTGTCACCAATTTTTAAAGGTTTGCCTCGATGGTGTTTCATTTCGGCTAAAGCACTGGCCTGCTCCACGATGAAAAGCTTACTGATTTTAAATTGCATATACGTAAATGTTCTTGGGCTTGAAAGTTACGCGGGATGTAAATACAGTGTTAAATATCAGAAGTAACTCCACACTATAAACAATAACATCTTAATCAGCACTCAACTCGATACAGATCTCGTTGCGAGAGAGCTGCCTGGTTTAGGAATGCAAAAATATTATATAATAGCAGTATCCTTTAGTAATTGATAAATAAAATGCAGCTTAATTTAACATAATAATTTAAAGGTATGTATAATTTCACCTGCCTTCTTTCTAATCTGTATATAGCATATTGTAACTTTGTGGGTTCGTGAAATTAAAACTCCAATTGCACAGACTCAAAATGTTCTTTATTTCCACCGAATTACCGCTGGAACACTTGCTGATTACATAGAATTACGTAGCGTAGACAATTACAATCTACCAGTTCGTCTGTCACAGGTAGCACTCCACACTCACAATTACTTACGACTCTTCTGATACACGTATGCAGTCTTCCAGTCCATTCGCTAGCACTGCTCTCTTCACGGCTGCTTGCCGAGAACTGAACTGACTCGTCCACTGCAGCCCATATATAGGAAGATCGCTGTTTCTGGAAGCTTCGTGGCTCGGAACATCATCCCGACTGTTTCCAGACATCAGGGGGAGGGGAAAGAGACAGTACAGTGCCCGTGATACTTTCCTAACCATCCCCTCAGTTAGTGCCACAAGATAAGTAGACGTGGCCTGAATGCTCCTGTGCCCCATTCAGCTGTCACTTGGTCGTCCCCTCCGACAATTGGGTAACACTGCTCCCTCCTCAAAGCTGGCCCTCCCGAATAGCACCATCGTAGCGGGCCAGGCGATCCAGGTGTACCACCAAAATCTTTCCTTGGAGCACCTTCTGAATGCGGTAGATCCCGTCGTTAGTCCTCTTCCGCTGAAGCTTCGGCCAGCGTCCTTTGGTCCGTGTAGGGTGGTACAACCAGACCAGGTCACCTTGCTGGAACCCTTGGCTGTTGGCTTGCCTGTCGTATCGGGTATGCGGTCGCTCGCCTTCTGGATGTTCTGGCGGGCCATCTCGTGCAGGTAGTGGAGGTGGTCCACCAGGTTCTCCACATACTCGGTTGCTGGCTGTTTCGCTTCCGGAGGGCTTCCGAAAGCCAGATCACAGGGGAGGCGTAACTCTTGGATGAACATTACGCTGGCTGGCGTCATCCCAGGTGTGTCGTGTGTAGACGAGCGCTAGGCCAGCAGGAACTGTGGCACCTTGACGCCCCAGTCTCGCTGATGGCTGGCCACGACCTTCCTGAGATGTTCTTCTAAGGTCTTGATGTACCTTTCCACCATGCTATCCGATTAGGTATGTAGAGGTGTTGTGCGGGTCTTGTTAACCCTAAGTCTCTCTAGTGTCTCCTTCATCAGGTTGGACTCAAAATTGGTGCTCTGGTCACTGTGCAGCTCCAAGGGCACCCCAAATCGACAGAATACTTGCTCCACAGTCTGTGATTAGCTTTGCCTCTTGGTTCGGGATGGCATACACCTCCGGCCACTTGGCGAAGTAGTCCACGACCACCATCAGGTACTTGTTGCCTCGGTCGGAAACTGGGAACGGTTAAGCAATGTCAACGGCGATCCGTTCGAATGGCGCTACGACGTTGTACTGCTGCATGCGACCCCGGCTCCTAGTCTGGGGGCCGCAACTCGCAGCGCACACGTGACACTGAAGGCACCATCTCTCAGCATCTGCTAGGAGTTTCAGCCAGTAGTAGCGCTGTCGTTCTTTGTCCTTTGTTCGGTTCGCTCCCAGGTGTCCTCCTGAAGTGCCGGCGTGCACTTCCTCCAAGACTTCCGGGACCCTACTCTGGGGAAATATCAACTGTTCTCTCTGCGTCTTCCCATCGGGTGATTCGCATACCTGGAACAGCACGCCCTCTTTGACCTTCAACGAATCCCATTGGGCCCAGTACGACTTGTAGGTGGCACTCCTCGGTGCGATGTCCTCCCAGGTTGGTCTTGTCCCTGCCTCCACTTCTCTCAAGAATGGCCCCAAGTCTGCGTCACTATTATGTATATATCTGCTGTAAATATTCCTTTCAGGACTCACGAGCTCTGAACATATGATTGTGTTATGTGAAGCAGAAAGATAAAATTTGGGGCTATTTCGTTTATAAGCATCAAAACATTTGCATACTTTTCTCTCTCGAAATTAGCTCGCACAGAGCAGTAATCAGAAAACTACTTACAGTACTGTACTTAAAGGAGGGGTTTATCGTACGCATGCAAATAAAAGGAAATGGCCATTAATTACGCTAAACCAATCAACAGCTTAACCGATTTCTGTCCCAATATCTCTGTCTCTCTTCCCACCCAGATGCTTACAGTAGGATCAAACTAATCTCTGCTGCATATAACCCTGCCCCGCTGACATGTATCACTCCGCGTGCAACTAACTTGCCCTTCATCCTAACTGGCTAATGCTTTCGCGCCATGGGCCATAGGCAATGCCTTCCCGTCACATTGAAACCTGCAGTAAACGCCATAATAATTGCCAGGAAGATAGAAATAAGAATATGAAGACATGCAAAAATAATGAAGTTTATAATGAAACTGAGCAAGTTGAAACTGAATGAATGAACAATGAAACTGGAACAAGTTTATAAGCCTTTTCCACTGGTATTTTTTAAACCAGCACTCATAACTTGCAAAAATGCTTGTCGTTCAGTGTTAAAGGTCGTGTCACGCCATATTAGTGTGTTCTTCATTCACCCAAGTCTCCTCAAGGTAGTATATTTTGCGACTTGTATCTCGGTACAGTCTGATTATCCTTAAATAACGTCTTCACCACACAGCAATATCGCCCCTGGAGTGGTAAGTTTTCCTGTGGTCTCAATTTCATGTCGCGATGTTCCTACGCATCTAACACACACACACCTGAAAGTTCAGAGCACAGCTGTTCGACTTCTCTCACTGACAAAGACGGATTCTCCTCTGTGAGTGCATTAAACATATGCAACACAATTCTTTTTACGCCGCTTTGTAAAGGTTTTCCCTTGCGATACTTCAGCGAAAAACTGCCGTTAGACTCTGCCATTATACACATAATAAGTACACGCACAATAAACGATGAATAAACTAATTTAGCTCTCGCACTCGGCACAATACACCGTCGAATGGCGATATATGACTAATCCAGTTCAAAACAAGGTCAGTGATAAAAGTCATATAAACAAATATGTCACCACTACCGCTAAATCACGTGCTATCGTGCCATGTGCTTGAGAGCAAAGGAACCTCCTCTTTATTTCGTTTAAGAATTAACATGCATTTCAGATAAATCAACTCTGTTGCGTAATATATTTCAGTAAAAAAGTTACGAAAATATAAATTTGACAATTCTCTTCCAATATATAAAGACATACCACCATGTTAAATAACAAACTAATTTTTACCGGACAACAGTCTGCACCACAACAGCAGCCAATGTGATTTGATTAGGTCACGTGACCGTTAAGAGATATGGGGCAAGCTTATGTGAAACAAGGATTAGGTTGAGACAGATTATAGCTTTATCAGCAGTCTGCTATGAAAGCCGAGATCTTACCCATACCATTAATTCGCATGACGTCACTTGCGCACATCCGATCCAGGTCATGCGCCAGGTATAAAAAATACATCTGTATATGCAAAGAGGGAAAGCAGATGGCTCTGAAAGCACGAAGCTTCTGCTTGGCTGAAATAGCAAGTTTAGTTCAAAACTTTCCCAAAACTTTCCCTTACTCCTAAATAAGCAGGAGTTATTCTAATAAATGGTGCATAATTCATAGAAAAATTGACATATTCATTGGCAATCCATGGTTCACATTCCAATCCATGGTTCAAATCCCGGTTATGGCATTGAAATTTTCATGTTGACTATATCTGTCAAAAACCTTAGCCTATAGACGCTAGTGCGAAAAAATGATTAATTTCCGTCAATTAACTAAAACCATATAACGTATTAAGCAGGAAATTGCAATGTATAAAACTGCACAAAAATGACAATTAAGTTTTACGATTTCTGATATATTGGAATTTTCACTTTTATTCAGTACGTTATAATTTTAGGCAGAATAATAACATTCTAAATATATATTTTAAAAAGGGTTAATGTATATATCAGTTGGTATAAATACAGCACCAGTTCACAGAAAAATATATAACTCTCACATAATTTGATCTGGAATGGTAAACTTTGGGCCATATTTAAGGAGGAGTTTTACTAAAAGTATTCTATTGTTACTATGCTTGTGTTCAAGTCGTGGCTTCTTTGTTCTGAATATATTTGTGAACTTTCTTTCTCCACTTTCTTTCTTTGTATCATTACATTCCATCTGGAGCTTAATCTTAAATTGTAGCAAAATGTTTATTGTGACATAAGAAAGCTGTGTGCTAAATTGCATCACTGCAGATGAAGTAGTTTGAGAGAAAAATGGGTTGAAGTTGTAGAAAATGCAAGTTACGGGGAAAGGCAATTAAAAAAACAATAAGCATTATTCAGTTTGCCTTTTAATTTTAAGTCAGATCTTCCCATATCCATAGTCTGTATCCTCATTCTGATCTTCTTCAGCCTTTCTTTTTAAATTCCTCTTCTGTCTTGCTTCTTTCTACATTAATTTCATAGCTCTTTCTGCACCAGCGATGCGAATGTTGTCGATACTCTGCAAAATTGTTTCCATAAACACACCAGGTTGACACCCTAACTGATGCATAACTTTCTTTCTGTCAACATTCCCATCATTAAACACTATTGCAGCATCAAATGTAGCAATTTTCACTAATATGGAAGACACAAATGATGTTTTGGGACACCTTTTCCATATCAAACTGTTGAGGCTTTCATTTGGGTTTTGTGTCTCTCCATAGAGACATTATTTTAGAAAGTCTGGGTGTGCTAAGAATTGGTAGGTGGGCTTTATAGATTCCAAGACAGCTGATGGAAGACTATGTGTTGCTATGCAACTATGCAACACTAGGGCATTTAATTTTTAAAGGTACATACAGACCACGTACAGTCACAACATTTTGGTGTTTGATAGCTAACGCTATATACTATTTTACAAAATAATAAAATAGTATATTTTTTGAACATTTTCTCCTACGTCCCTACTTAAATATCTACTGAAGAAATGGGCAAATTAGCATTGATATCCCTTTAATAGATATAAAAACAGAAAAAGATTGTGTTTTTAATGACGTGTTTATTTTTTCTCAGGTAATCCGGGGCCATCATCACCGTCGTCATGGGTTCAAACAGCGACGGAAGACGATAGCCAGGTGCAGAGTGGCGCTTCACCACGGTCAGCATGTTGCAGCCTCAACATCTGGACTGTGGCTAACGCGAGGAATATCCCCGTCAAGATCACGTAACGACGACAGAAAACTGCTCACTGGCAATGCTGCACAGAAACACAACTCAAATTTTGTTTTGTTAACCGTGGCTTTTGTGGGCCTGTTTGTTGCAACCGCCGAGTAAATTATTGTTGATCGCGAAACATAGACTGCCCTTTTCCTCCATAGTCGCGTGATATAGCTACTAACGAAATATTAAACGTGTTTAGCTTCGGGCATGCAGTACTTCGCTCTCATGTAAAAAGTATATATAAATGACGAACAGTGTTTTGTAAATAAGTTTATTCCAAAACTGCATCAACGAAATAAAATTAAAAAATGTTTCACCGAGTGTCCTTTGAAGGACTTTGAAAGGTGCTAGTGCTGAAGGAAGTATTGGTGTCAATTTACGTGTGCTTTGAGTGCCTCAACTGTTTAACGACGTCATGCCGGGTGGACGCCGAGGTCTGGTTGCTCCTCAAAACACCTTCCTGGAGAACATCATCCGTCGCTCCAGTTCACAGCGTGAGTACATTCTTACAGTCATTCCAAAAACAGTTTAGAGTATTAATACATAACCTCTATGTGCTGTTGTGAATTACTACAAACTTATAATCCTATAAACTTAGTAGGAGTGGAAATATGCCAACTCCCATATTTGATAAATGGGATATTCAGTTTTGAAAATTGGTGAAGCATTCTGAGCAACTTCTATACACTATGATACAGTTAAAATATTACTGCCAATCAGCTAGGTAAGCAGGTCAAAATGTTCGAAATAGATATCACATTTTCAACAATGCTTACATGAAAAGGTCAATTTAAAGTCGAGAATCTACTGTATACAAATGTAATAATTACTAGCTTAAAACTTCACTTGTCTTAGGATCGCGATTTTATGTATACTATACACAACTTCAGCTGTCGCTATCGTTACTAACGCTACATGTTGATATGCTCTTGTTAGTACTACCAAAATCTGAAAATGAAAGGAATTAAATTTAAAAAACAAATTAAAGGGAATGCTTTAGTAAATTGCATTTCGAAATATCTTATAAAAAGATCAGCAAGAAAAGGTGAAAGAGGATTACCCATTGCTAAGCCAGAGGTCGCTTTAAAATTACTAAATTTTAAAGATATAGTTATAAAATTTACATTAGAAACCCAAATTAATGAGTTTTTTATATTCTGTATCTAAAGATAATAATAAATAATAATAAATTAAGTTTTGGTATTTATGGGAAGTCTAATAATGTTGCTAATTAATAAAGAATAAAAGTTTTAATCTTATTCACATACATTTGCTGTTTTCAATAGTTTGATTTATAGATTAATAAATATACCCCTGAATGCGGATGAATTTAATAAAGAATATAAACATATTATTAATATTGCTTTGATTAATGGTTTTAATAAAGACTTTATAAATAAGTCATTGAAATATTCAAATATAAAAACTGTTAATAATATTGTTGCGTATAAGGGAAATATTTGAATTATTGGAGGTTCACATTTCATTTCGTGGTAAGCTCCAGGCTTTACCAGGAATTAACAAGTTGGGAGAGGTTGGATGACTCAGTGATCAGAGTAAGCAGTGGTATATGACTTGCCAGCTCTGGTTTTCTGTTATATCGACAGAAAAATTAAGAAGAGTCATTCTTGCTAGGCACAAGATTGCAACATATGATGTAAACCCTCTGTGAGGAACCACTGAGTCGCATGATAGCAGACATTTTGGAATTCAGTTCTATTTAAACGATTACAGCCAGTAAGGAAGGGTTAGTCAGTCATCAGTTAATCAGTCAGTTAGTTGGTTAGTTGGAAGGTTGGAAGCTGCTGCTTTAGTCTCATCATAGAACTTGTTAATATTTCTATAAAACTTAACTCATCAAAGTGAACCAGCTACCTCTTGTTCAGATCTCTACGCTACTCTACATAAAACGTAATATTTATTTATTATGTATTAATTGATTCAATGTCTGTCTCGATGGCACCCTTTATCTCTTCAAGATAAAGGAGAGCTTTGTTTGATTTCACTTCCCTAATCTTTAAAATATATCTGTCAATGTCATGGAGAACCCATCACTTTAATTTAACCCCAATCATACCCCTAACCATTGACCTGTTTAGCTCAACCATCTGCTCCCTTATCCTTGTTGATTAGGTTTGTAAGTCCTTCAGCCCCCTTACAATCCTGACTTGCAACAATATTTCTACCCTTAGAAAAATAAAAGACGATTATAGTTCTAAAAAAAATTTACTTACCATCCTTGGGTTAATAAACATTTCCCCCCCCCCCAAAAAAAACTTGATATAATTTAGTTCCTCAAAATAAATAAAGTATTAAAATGTGTTGCAATTCTCTATAAAATATAAAATTCCTAAAAATAAAAAATCTGGTATTTATCAGTTTAATTGCTTCGATTGTGATAAAGTTTCTATTGGAAAGACAAATCGTGATTTAGAAACCAGAACGAAAGAACATTTTCGGCACATTAAGTATAAACAAACTGATAAATTGGCCGTAGCAGATCATTTTTGGTCATTTAACTATGAATAAAATCCTGAAGGTAAATTATTAAAACAATTAAATGTCCCGATAGATTTTATAGTTTGGGAAAAGATATTTATTTGAAAAAACAAACATCGCGTAATTAATTTTGAAATACCAGCAGTTGATTCTGTTCTTAAGTTTTTTTTTCGTTTTCAGATTTTGGTAATATTGAAAAACATTAACAAGGGAGTAACTTCCTTAGCAACGAATTTGTTTTCTCTGACGACGCAAGCAGAAGTTCGTGAAATCGATTTCAATTTGAAAGAAGAATTAACATGATTTTCTTAAAGATAAGAGAAGTTTTTGTTACAAATTGTTATATTTGTATAATAGATATCAGATTTTTCAATAATGCTTGCATGGGAAAATAAATTTAAAGACGAGCATCTACTAGTTTGCTACCTCACCTTTACGAATGACAAACAACTTATACATGCATGTTAAAGCACCAGACACTTATCAAAGAAGTAAGTTCAAAAAGTAAATCAGTTCTTACAGAGATGCAATTGTGCTGATCAGTGCTATTACACGTCCTTTCTTCAAAAGTGAGAAATATCAGGACATTTAACACAAGTTTCATCTTATTAAAACCAGAAAAATGTCTGAAAAACAACCAGCAATATTCTGAAGATCGCTACACCGGCTTATAAAGTCGCCATGTTGTCTTATACTTAACATTCTCGATTTTATGATTTCTAGTTGTTCTCGACTAAACCTGGGAACAGAAGTAAACATACTAATTTTGGTTTGAGAAACACAAATATGACAATGAAGAATTTTTATTAGTTCTAGTTTTTATGATATACACAAGGTGGAAGTATTATATATTAACGGATTGAGAGAAAAAGACACGTTTTAATTACATACATGGTAAGAGTTCTAAATTGGTGGAAAAATACTTCGCAGATAGTCGTGTCTGAAGAGAATCATGTGGTGGCCTATTGACTTCGTCGTCTTTTAGCTTGCCTCTTGTGATGGAGTTCCGCAGAATCCCTATACAAAAACCAACAGTAATCCGCAAGCATTACTTCATTCCAACGGCCCTGATATCTTTGTTCCATAACAGAAATGCCCTGATGGAATCTCTCCCCATGTTCATCACTAACAGCTCCACAACTAGGAGGGAAGAAGTCTAGGTGGGAGTGGAGAAAATGGATCTTAAGGGACATGTTGCATCCAAAGTTACGGTATTTTTGCAGGATCATTGTCTCCAAATGCTTGTAGTTGACATTTCTTTTTCTGCCTAAAAATCCTTGAAGGCTTCCCAAGCTTCCTTTTCTTTCCCCTCCAAAATTTGGTCAAATGCAGGATCCTTTACAAGTTCTCTTATTTGTGGTCCGACAAAAATGCCTTCCTTAACTTTTGCATCACTTAATTTCCAAAATTTCTATCTGATTGTGTTTTGCTATTTGACAGGTGTGCCAACTCCCAAAAAAATTCCCCCAAATTTAAAATCTTCACTCTAAAAGTGAAATGTCACTATCTTCAAAACAAGAGCTAATCCATCACTTTTATGGTGATTTTTGAATTCAGAAAATGAAAATACATGTAAATTCACTATTTTTAAGGCCGAAACATGTTCATTGTTGCCCAGTGTTATCATTCATAAAAATATAATGTGAACAGATAGATATAATTTTCCGTCCACAACAAACCATGTGAGTACGTTATATATTGAACTAAAGTAATTTTTGGTCATTCTATTTTATTGATTAGGTATTTATACCTACAAGTGATCTTAACTTAAGCAATAAGTGCAGAAAGAGCAATCCAATATTTATTTATAGGGAAGAAAACGATATGCTACACTTAAATGACTATCAAATATTCCATTTTTTATGTTTAGATTATTTTCGCACACACAAAAGATCCAATTGTGGGTCGAGGGCTACCTGTTCCACATTTTAGCTAATTAACTCTACCTAAACAACTTGTATGTCATCTTAGTACTACATATTCGTTGAAATAAATAATGAAACAATTCGTCATATTTGAAATAGCGACACATATATTTCGTAAATGAGGCATTATCTTCTCTACCTGCCTTTATTTATTACCTGGGTTTGGAGCAATAAAGAAGGTAGCCAATTATATATATTATGTTCTTGGTAGAGAAATGGGGTCATGTTTATGCACTGTGATGTAGCGTATAATTAGCACAGAATAATTTAGTGGTGATAAAATGCAGATCTGAATTATTCCATATTTAATAGTATAGGGAGAATATTGCATCTCAGGGGAAAAATACCACAATGATGTTTCACCCCCTGTTTTAAAGCCTCAGCAACATAGAATACTGGCACACAAAGTACATAATTGGCAGGAGTACCACAATAGGCTAATTATGTACGGTAATGAAATGGGAGGGCTACATAAAAGTATGCTCTTACGCAAATACCGCACTCCTTCGTTCTTCTGCCCAGCAGATCAAACATTCCCAGGTAGAACTGATACAACGACAGGTATACCTGAGGTAGCACGAGGGACATGTTTAGTAGAAGCGGAATGCTTGATATTGTTCACGACACAAGGCAATATAAATGTGCATTTGTTGTGTGAATGCCAAATATGCGGCAATGCTGTTAAAACGAGCAATTCGGCCTTAAGCTTGACCATTAAGCTTTATGACCGGAAGTTCTCTTCTGTGTAACCATGGTAACGGCAGTTCGCCCCTTTTTCCGCGGTGTGTGTATGTGGCAGACCGCAAGAGGAAAATTATCAAGCCTCTGATAACCGCGTCCTTATGCTACAGAGATACGACTTGGTTCTCTGCAATCGATGTTCCATTTAACAGCAGAGTCAACAAAATCATCTTATATTTGAAATACAAGACCACCTCTGTGTACAATACATGTATTTTGAAGGAATACATATAGTTTATTCATTTGTATACAGAATTATAATGGTAGCTCACCATTTCAATTCTCAAATTTGTATTGAAGTTAAAACTTCTTTAGGCGCGTTTAGCACTTTTTGTGGGTAGTAGCTTAAACTGAACCGTCACGCTGAAATATGTGACGGTCATTCGGCTCGAGTCGGCTCAATTTGAACTAACCCCCCACTCTCATTCGTTATTTCAATCTTATGTTGTCCATAAAAATGAAAATAAATAAAAATATGATAAAATGATTATAAAAATATGGCAGTGCCTGTTATATCTTATGGAGCCGATACCTGGACGTTGAACAGAAGTGATAAAAGAATACTTGAAACGGCTGAAATGAAATTTTTGAGGTACGTAGCTGGCTGTAGTGTTAAAGATCACATTAAAAGTGAAACGATAAGAGAACAACTAAAAATATTTACTTTAAATGACAAACTCAGGGAGTACAAACTGAAATGCAAGATCATCTCTCTCGAATGCCAGATGAAAGACTCACCAAACAGGCCTTACAGTATAAACCAGTTGGTATTAGAGATGTCGGAAGACCACAGAGACGCTGGGAAGATCCCTTCTGAGCCGAAACAGGCCAATCTGGCCTATCTTGAAGGTTGATGATGATAATGATGTTGTACATACCGCTATACACCGTAGATTTTCTATCGCACTGAACAACGTATCAACAACTGGCATCCAGGTATGTTTTAACATATTTCAAATACTATGAAAAATTCAGAAACCCTACAGGAGTTTCATTAGAAAAACAATTGTCTTAGGGCCGTTCTTACAAAAGTCTGTCAAGTGCCGTGATACCGAAGTTAAGGGATGCAATAGATAAACCGTAGGGTTGAATAGTTGTTTTAACAAAAGAAACGTGTTTTAGCAGGGTTCAGAAGGAATAGCACTTGACTCCGTTTGAATAGGTATTCTTCGGGCCTTAAATAATGGCCTGAATGAGACTAACAGTCACAATGGACAAAATAGTCTTCTCTACTGACTCTACAGCCCTTGGTGGGCTTTGGCCTCCTGCACGATCCTCCTCAACACATCTCTATCTTCCGCTTTACTTTTCCAGCTTCTGCTTCCGATCGTTCTTAGGTCCTCCATTACATCATCTAACCACCTTGTTCTCGGCCTTCCTTTTTTGCTTCTATTATACAATCTTCCTTTCAATATTTTTTGGCATTCTATCTTCCGTCATTCTCTCTATATGCCCTAGCCATCTTATCCGTTGTGCTTTTATAAATTTTACAATATCTTGCTTATTTATTAACTCTTCTATTTCATGATTATATCTTATTCTCCATTGATCTTTATCTTTTACAGGTCCAAAGATTCGTCTTAACATTTTCCTTTCAAATCTTCGAAGTATTTCTTCATCTGCATTGTTTAGGGTCCAAGTTTCAGCAGCGTATGTTACTATTGGTCTTATGAGGGTTTTATAAATCTTGTATTTTGTCCCTCTACTAATAAACCTATTTTAATAGTGATAAAGTTGCATAATATGCTGCATTTCCACTTTGGATTCTTTCTTTTATGCACTCGTTTAAATTATTATCATTGTTTACAAATGCTCCTAAATATCTACATTTGGATACTCCTTCAAATATTTTGTCTCTAACTACTAGATATTATTCTTTTGCTTTTATCTGCTGTCATTTTTATGTATTTAGTTTTTTTCTCGTTTACTTCTAATCCTATTTCTTTAGACCTTCTTTCTAATTCTTCATAAACTTCAACTAACGTTTTTTTGTCTCTTGTCACGATCACTACGTCATCTGCATATGCACATATTTGACTAGACTTAAAGAAAATAGTACCTTTAGAATCAAGTTTTTCTATTGCTCTGTGCAGGGCTAGCTTGAATAGAGTTGCAGACAGTCCATCACCTTGTCTTACTCCTGCATTATAATCAAAATCTGGACTCATTTTATTCATTACTTTCACTTTGGCTTTTGTATTTTCCATTGTCATTTTTATTAGCCTTATTGTTTTTGGTTGCATTTTATAACATTGCAGAGTTTTATAGAGGGCTCCTCTATAAATTGAATCAAATGCATGCTTGAAGTCAATAAACAGGAAGTGTAAGTCTATACCATGCTCGTAGAATTTTTCCATTATTTGTCTTATTACAAATATCTGGTCTATTGTGCTCTTGTCACTTCTAAATCCACATTGGTACTCACCTAATACACTTTCCATATGCTTTTTAGCTTTATCATTTAATAGTCACAAAAGAGTTTTGGAGGAAAAAAGAGGGTTTTCGAGACGTGAAAGGACACACACACACGCAGCTGTACCCAGTAAGGACACACAGTGCGTAGTTGACAGGCCATTAAGACAGTCCTCTGGTTCTATCTTGGTAGAGGGCAGAGCAGAAGCGATGAGAAAAGATATCTGTCGGTTCATACGTAACGACTTAAGTATTATCGCGTACTAAGTATTCTACATACGGTCACTCTAAACAGTGAAATACTGATAACCGTGGTCGGCAACTTCGAGTTTGATGTGATGATAAAGGAAGCAGTAAGTGAATCAGTTTGAAACTGGCATTCCAGTGTCATTAGAACCATCCTTACTCATACGTGTCCACACATACCCTGAGAGTAACTCTCTTTGCTCATACCCTGCGCTACCCAACATTTTTCGCATCAGTCGGTAACCGAACCGGTCAGATAACCTTCTGTCATTTAACAAATCAACATGTCAAATTCCACTTTAAGCAATAATAATAGTACAAAGGAACTGATAATATCACCGATGTTCGGTACTTGAATAATTAAAAACCATTATAACGAAAAATAAAACGAGTGTGCTAATTGGAAATAAAAGTGTTTGGATATTCGTGAAAGAGATAATTTATTTAAGAACTGGTTATATTTATTGACAATTTCTCTTTATTGTGAGTAGTAATGTGTAAATTAATTGTTCTTTCACACTGGCCGTGTGTAGGCTAAAGTATGTAAATATAGAGTCAGACTGAAAAGTTCATGCCATAGCTGGAATTTGAACCATGGATCTTCCGGCTGCCGTCCAGCCGCTCTAACCCTTGAGCTACTATGGCCAACGTGCCGATATGACATTAAATTCTCCAACTGGCTCGTATTTTTTCCGGTAAACCATTACGCAGTCTCATAAACACATGAGACTTAACACTTAACACATCGCTACTTAAAAAGTGTAGATACTTTAAGACCCGGGATTTATAGTTAACCACTATTAAGTCAATTGTTGGAAATTAATTGTTCTTTCACCCTGGCCGTGTGTAGGCTAAAGTATGGAAAGCTAGAGTCAGCCTGAAAAGTTCAATGCCATAGCCGGTATTCGAACCACGGAACTTCTGGTTGCTCTAACCCAGCCGCTCTAACCCTTGAGCTACTATGGCCAACGTGCCGATACGACATTACAATCTCCAACTGACTCGTGTGACTCGGCAACAAGAAGATCCGTGGTTCAAATCCCGGCTATGGGATTGAACCTTTCAGTCTGACTCTAGCTTTCTAGTAGTTATGTGATTTGATTTTATTTCATTTATACATCCCTTTTGTGTAACTCTCGTACGGTCGCAAGTCCGTTGTCATTCAGTTGTTTAAGAGTATTTTCATTTGCGAGCAGACTTAGCATAAGGCATCAAATGTTTAGCTCGCAGCTGGCCTCTTTGCACAACAATGAGTGTCAACATTAATTTTTTTTAAATATTTTTTAAGAATAAGTTATAATGAAGAGTTCTTAAGTTTTCACTTCTGTCGTGTGGTCTTAAGCACACACAATATTTTTTTATTCTCCACTCATTCCATTCCTCCTCCTTCAGTCACTTTGTCTACTTCGCTGTTCCTATTTCCTGCATCGAAGTATTTCTGGGTCTACCCATTCTGCTTCTTCGAGGTGCATAAATTTTCCAAAGCTCTCTTCTCCTTTCCTCTGACATTCTCTTACGCGACAATGCAGTTTGGTTGCTTATATCATACAAATTTTACCGTTCAATTCTTAACTTCGCTTTGTTACCTAATAGCAGTGTCCGTAATTGCTCTTTTCTAATTTTGAATATCTTGTCTCCTTTTATAAAAGAGTCAATTTCCATAATATTTTTAATGTTATTGCATTTCTAAAGTATAGTGCGATATTGGGAGTATATAATACACAATTGGGAGATTACATTACACTATTTACATCTCAGAGAAAATGTTGCAAGTGTCCTCCACCAGCATCTATACATGTTTGTACTCGTCTCACCATATTCTATGAAGTTTTACTGAAATTATATCGAATTGCGAGAAGGATATTTCCATAAAGATGGAGCAACGTGCCATACATCTAATGACACCATGGAACTAGTAACCAGTTTCTTTGATAATCGAATAATCTGAAAGGGTCTGTAGCCCCCCAGATCCCCTGAATTTTTCCTATGGGGATAGCTGAAAATATTGTACAAGAATAGGCCACGGACAGCTGATGTTGTCAAGGAATCCATTCTAACCGAAGTAAGTAACATTGGCGAGGATACTCTCCGTAAAACTTCGAGAATATGGTGAGACGGGTGCAAACTGGTCGCTACTGGATGTGAAGCTGAAATTTCCAATGCCGGCGTCCTTCAGGAGCGTCATGGCCGGCACTGCATCCTGCTTCCGTTGAAGAAAGAGCTTCAGGCACGTGCGTGTCGTCTGCAGCTTGTATTGTCCGGCGGGAGGACAGCTCCGGACGATGCGGAGAACGCTTGCCGTCTGGCGTCCGTCGGGAACGACGATACGCGGCGGCTTTTGGGCGTCAGTTGAAGGAGTGATTGTAGCGGCGGTAGTCGGCTTGGGGGTAGTCGTGTAGGTGGATGGTGGTGAGTGTTGTATTATGGGGGATGGTCGGGTGGGTCTTTGTGGTTTTGGGAGCGTGAGTGTGGGATTTGAACGTGCTGGTGAATTGGCGTCGGTTTTTGCTGACGTCGGTTGGTCAATGTCCTCATCCTCCTCAGATGAAGACAGCGCCGCGTATCTATTCGCCGTGTTGAGCAGCAGGTTGAGGTGCCGTGTCTTATTTTTCTTTCCCAGGTATGCGATTCCCGGCCACTGCTCCTATGTAAGGGCGCTTTCTTTGTGGGGTGGCTTGCCACCCTTCGCCGAGCTGCACTAGATGGCGCTTTTTAATAGCGTGCTCTTGGTAGCAGCGCGCCAGGTCGGTAGCAATTTTTTGGAAATCCCGGAACTCCAGGACCATGGCTTCCAGGATTTCTTGGAAGTGAGAGATCTCCTTCTGCAGCTCTTTAACTTCCTAGGCCAGTTTTTGGAATTTTCGGATCATCTGCTCGTCCTCCACGCTGCTCTGGTCCATGGGGACGTCACCGCTGGTGGATGGTGCAGACAATTGTGCTCTGGGAGGAGGATCGTAGCTGCTAGTGGTAGGCTGTGCATCTATAAAGGCCGCCGGCTGACCGCCTCGATGGATGGCGGGTGGTTACAGCTGCTGCTACGGCCGGCTGACCGAGTCGAAGCATTAGTGAGCCAGCCGCTTGGCTGGCACATTGTGATAGGACTGCTATTGCCGCAGCTGCAGCCACCATTTTGGAGCAGTGCAAGTGCTTCTTGGAGCGGCTTGGCGTGAGGACCCTACTTGTTGCATGCAACAAGTGCACATGGCCGTGGGTCCGACACTGCTCTCGGCGGGGTTTAGGAGCCTTGGTCCTGGTCACTGGCACTTTGATATCTCACTGTTATTAAAAAACACACACTGTTATTGCACTGTTTCCACTACCTATCAATTTGCATTACCAATGCAATTTGCACATTTTCCAATACTTCACAAAGACACGCACAAGTATTTTAAGATAAGTATACACACAGTGTTTCGGCACTACACCGAAAACTATACTGCAACACTTTAACACACTTGTCCAGCAGAGCTAGGTATAAAATTCACAACTATATGCTCAGGAACAAACTTCAGTACACCATCCAAAAAATGCACACCATCGTATCACAATCACCTTTTAAGTCGGAAACCAGAAAATCACCGACGAAAAAGCGAGTCACATCGAGTTGTATCAGTGTCCCACAATCGCATTCCAAAATTTCCATTGAGTCCTACACTAAAGTTGGCAACATTCAATTTTATTAAAGCACTCTTCGAAGATTTTTGTTTCAGCCGTGAAAACAACGAAATTTTCTCCTAAGTGTAAAAACCTCGTTATAAAAAATACCAACCATTTTATCCATTCTACATTATGTTTCGCTTTACGAATTTACAATCACTTGGCAGCTATTACGAGGCATATCATAGGAAAATCAATTATATTTCCAAAAATGTACAATGTCTCCCGTGCTGCCATCTCTTTATTTTCTCCCAAGTTCAGGAACAACACTACCGTCTTTAACAACTAGCACAAAATGTACCCTATAGGGCATATCTGCAACTATCACGTTCTTATTTTGTATTATATTTTTAAATGTTATTTTATATATTTGTTTATTCATCAATGGGAACAATGTAATGTTTTTCTTTGAATATATATTTATTATTTAGGTAATCGTCAGGGATTTTGCGTTTGTTTAGTGTGGTGAGGATTTCAATTCATTGGGCGGAAAGGAGGGTGTCTAGAGGTAACGGACGATTATGTAGTGTCTTGGGTGTCTCAAAACAATAAATAACGTATTTTTCACTTCAATTACCAGGGTAAGGGAGCTCAAATCGGATGATGTAAGGCTCTTTAAAACCGCTAAGGCCAGAAGTTATTAACTTCCAGCGATCCTTTCTCAGGAAATCAAACCATTCTCTCTGTAATGCCACATTTTCAGGATTCTTCTGAATTATCCAGTGTAATGTTCCCATTACAAACCAGATCGCACTTTTTGGAGTGGCATGTTTTTAAAACTGAATTCCAGTCGCTGGAGTCTCTGAAGACATAGTGGAACCTCCGGTGGTCACAATTTTGCAATAAGGCCTCTAAGACCTCCCAGATATTATGCACCCGTTTGCAAAAGGCAGTCCTATGTTCCAAGGTATCCATTTGTTGCGCTCCCATGTTGCCATCATTTTTCGGCTGTTGTTATGGTCTCTAAAATATTTCGTAGCCTTTGGGGAAACCTCGCCCCACCATGTGATGGCAGAACCCATTTATCATGTGGAGGCACCCAGATGGCGGTGTCCATTGCCTCCAATGATAGGGTGATAGCGAAGATGATGGTTGTAACCGCAGTCAGCATCAGACAGGATTAGGAGGCAACAAATTAATAGAAATCTCGATATTGAAGAAAGTAATATTAATTAATAAAAATGCTTTGATAAACCAATATAAAGAAATCTTATTATATTAATATGACATTAAAATGGTTAGGATGATGAATAAAATAGCGGTTTAGTTAAAGAATGAGGAGGAAAGAACATAATTTAATATAGCCAGGTATGTCAGCATCAAGGCAAGGTAGGAAGAATAGTCGGGTAAAAGCTACACGCTGTAAGCGACAGGAAAGAGGACCCTTATCTTCTTTGCGTCAGAAAGGGTTGAACGTCTTAGAACTATAGATAGCTTGTACCAAGGAATGCATGGAGACGAAAAGGCTTTCAGGGTGCGATGAAGCATGAAGGTTAGTTTACTGATGTGATAACGATGTATACCGTTACAGAGAGCCCAGGGTAGGCGTGTCCGAACTAAGGGTAGGCGTTAAGTAAATGAGCTAGATGAGTTTTGGAAACCAATGAAAAATAAATCTAAATAAATCAGAAACCAATAATAAAGTAAGATTTGAAAAATGGAGAGAAGGGTGAGCTATTTTGGTCATGTGATAAGTGAGAGTGGGGAGCAGAATTAGGTTCGAACTGAATCGCGAAGTCGAGGAAAGTTACTTGCTATACCGTCCTTCAAGAGGTGAGGCGTGTTAGTGTCGGTCGGAAGAAGATGTAATATCTTAGTAAAAGATACTTGCTATATCGTCCTTCAAGAGGTGAGACGTGTTAGTGTCGTTCGGGAGAATAAAAAAAAATTACTTAGTAAAACTTACTTGTAAAATTAATACCTCGAGCAGAGAGACGCATCGTTTAGGAGAAGAAGGTGTAATACATTGGTAGAATTTAATTGGAAGTGGTCACCGTTGCAACTCAGTCTTAATGGAACAAACACACTACAACATAATTAAACAAAATTTCACAGTCATCTGAGCATTATTGATTCCCCTGGGCAACCAACATCTACAAACCCATTTTCCTATAACCATTCACCTGAGAAGAGAACTCATAGCTCCAAATTTCAACCACAAGAGCCCAAACAATTTAAATAATATGCGGTTTTGCAACTTAATGGCACTGAAGTATGCCGCATGTTGAGGCACGAGGACCTACAGTACGGTGGACTCCGAACCACGTTGGGCAGAGGGGACACTTCACATGTGCTAGACAGAGGTGAAGGCGCGGATAGGGATGACTTAAAATCGACAAGAGCATAGTCTGGAATCAAACTCGGACACTCAAGAGGAGAGTCACGAAAGAAACCACTGCGCTACCCCGGCACCCGCGATTAAATTATTAAAAGCGCAAATTGTTGGCCTTTAATTATTTAAGATTTGTTCCCCTAGTTTATTCCACAGGGTCTTGAAAATATTAAAATGAAGAGCATAACATTCACTTAAGGGTTCTTGCGCCTATGGACAATCACGCTGCTTCCTATATTACAGTAAACGCAAATATTATGAAACTGTTTGTGTGTATATGTATGTCCTCATGTCCTCAGGACTTTCGATAAAGAATGATCGCATTTTTTTGACAAGGTACCGTTATTCATCCTCATAATTTTGATGGTCCTTCTCAAAATAGGCTCCCCTGAATGCGATGTACTTGTCCCAGCGTTTCTGCCAGTCTTCAAAGACATGCTGGATACCATTTTTTAGAGATTTTTCAAAATCGCCTCCGTAGCCTTCACCACTGCTTCTGATGATGGATAATGCCTCCCATGAAGGCATTTCTTCAAGTTAGGGAATAGAAAAAAGACACATGGGGCTAAATTCGGACTATAGGAATACACTTCACGTTGATTTTTGCAAGATATTCAGCAACAAAATTGGCAATATGCAGCCGCGCATTATCGTGGTACCGCATCCAGCCTGCTTCACGGAAATGTGATCTTTTTGCGCCTGATATGAGCTTGCAATATTTTCAGGACATCCCTGTAGTATTGTCCAGTTACATTTATGTGTGCAGGTACAAAATGCTGATAAACCATTCCATGAATATCAAAGAATCAGATGACCATAACTTTCCCAGCAGAAGCGACCTCTTTTGCTTTTGGGGGGGTTGATGCTGAAGGATATTTCCACACTGAGCTTTGCTGTTTGCTCTCAGGATCAATATGATGTAGCCAAGTTTCAGCAGTGGTTACGTTTGAAAGAAACGCCGGATCTTCCTCTAACATCAACTTTAACTGCATGCAGACCTGCATGCGAATGTCCTTCTGTTCTGGAATCAACAGTCTTGGAGCCCATCGCACACAAACGCGTCTCATGTGTAATGTTTCTGTCATCAACGTGTGGGTGGCACCCAATGAAATGTTCAGTATTTCAGAAAATGATCTTAAGGTAATTCATTGATCCTCTCTTACAATGGCAGCAGCAGTGTTGATGTTTTCTTCCGTAAGAGCAGTAACTGGAGCACCGGGTCGACCTTCCTTTGAAATTGGTTGTCTCCCCTCTTTAAACATTTTAAACCACCTTCGAGCTGTGCTGTAGGGAAGAACAGACTCTCCATAGGCCTCCTGTAACATTGTATCGGCCTCAACTGAAGATTTGTTGAGACCAAAACAGAATTTTAAAGCTGCATACTGTTCCTCGCGTGTTACCTCCATTGAAACGGTATACGATACTGAACATGTCTGAACTTGCCTGGTTCTCAGAGGCGGGAACCTGGAGTACCAACAATGAAACTACTACGGCGTATTTGTTTTACGTTGAGCTAACAGAATAAAACATTTTTGAATTTCAGTGCAAGAATTTATGACTGTAAAATATTATAATCATTCTTTATTGAGCAGGATCGTAAGTGTGGAAAATATTCAACGGATTTTGATAATTACTTTCATATTGGAAACCCTTTTTCTCTATGTACATAGGGCATAAGTCAGTTTTTATTTTCAAATTCTATGTTATTAAAATGCTAAATGGGATGCACAATGCTAGAATATTAGAATGTAAACAAGTAGATGTCATAATGTAACATCCTAGCAAAGAAGGCAAAAAAAAAATGTTTCTAAAATATAGAAGGGCATATTTGTTATTATTCCACAAGAACTGTATGTCAAATAAGACAAAATGGCGCAGAAATTTCACTCCAAGCATTTTACATACAAGATCATGAATTATCAACCGAGTAAACAGAAAACGCCGCCAATAATGAACAACAGTATCTGCTTATAATATTATCGCCACAGGCAAGAGTTTTCGTTTTTTGCAACTTTTTCGCAATTTTTGTGGAATTTTTCCTGTTTTCGAGGATAATATATTTTTAGCGATAAATGAGAAAATTTATTTTGTCTTTAGTCTGCATAGAAAAATTTACATTTATTACAAATTACAGAATTATAACTTTAATTTAGCATTCACGTCGTGAAAAAAATGTTTGCAACATTAATGAAAGCAAGATATAGTTTAACCTTAACAAAGGCAATAGTGACATCATGCACACTGAAATAACAGCTAAGCGGTGCAACAATAAACTGACACCCCAGCACCCGGCTGGTCCGTGATACTGGGAACTGCTTGTCGTATGCTAACTGGAAATGATATTTATTGTATACCACAGTGTGCACAAAAAAGTCCTATTATGCTGACAGGAGGTACTGAACTTTAAGGAAGCTGCTCTCAGATATTACATTAAAAATGAATACAAACAATACGTCACTGAAAACCACCCAGAAGTAAAAGCTAAACTGTTTCCATTGCCTGTACTGACACTTTAGTCTAGCTGGTTTAATTCAGTAGTTTAAATTTCCAGCTACTTTGATGCAACTGTCGATTTCTTTTGTAAAATAGAAAGGCTTCCTGTTCCCGCGCAAAATTTGTTAAATGATTACTTTTGCGATGCTAAGCGTCCTAATATTCCAAAGGTACAGACAACATTTGTTTCTGAAACTTGCAGATTGATAACAGATTCAATATTGAAATTTAAATCTAAACAAAAACCTGCGGCTCGCCTTGTTTTATCCCAAATTAACTCTCTGAGCGCCAAATGTGAAATATTAGAGAGTGGTCACCTTGGAAACAGAGTAAGTGCACTTGCAGATCATACCATGGATCCCAGTGTTAGAGAATCAGTAGAAGAGAATCTAAACGTTTGCTGTCATATGAGTTTGTCTAAATTAAACTCCATTATGCAAAATAAACTGATGATGTAAAAACCGTAAAAGTTGTATCATTTCTTTGGGACTTCTAGGCTAGTTACTAAATCAAGTATAGGTGACTTAAATCATGTAATGGCAACATTTAAACAACTAAATGCATTTAAAACCAGTGATATTACTTGTGATTCTGATTTGTTTCTTTGTTTCAAAGAGCTTTGTGTCATTGTTGAACAGCAAAGCCATGGTGGTAACGATAACAGATTAGATGTAGTAACAGCACTCTTGACATTGAACGCAAAAGCTGGTTCTTGCCGCAATTTCTGTGAAAAGTCCCTTCAATGTCTTTGGTTGCCGATGTTAAACGCTGACAGTGAGAGAATTTTCTCTACATATAACAAAAGAACAAGTATGAAAAGCGAAAATATCACAAATTTTTGTATGCTGCAGTTCGACGATGTCTGATGTGTGAATTTTCATTTTATGTTGTTTTCAAATGCTATGCTTTGGCAATGAAGCCATTAGCTCTCTTGCTCTCCAATATTTCTGTGTAGTGGGTCCGGCAGGTGGGGCTTCACAGGTTAAAAGATGTTCTTCAGTCATTTCCTCTTCTTTGTTGCACAGAGGACAATTTGGACTTGTATAAATTCCTATTCTGTGTAAGTATTTGGCCAAATAATCATTTTCCGTAAGTAATCTAAAATTTGCTACTGCAGCTTTACGTGGAATTTCAGGAATAATTTCTGGATTTTTTTTATTAAAATGTTACATTTTTTATCTTAGACTTTGTCAGATATTGATTGGTTTTGTTTGTTTTTATATTTGTTTTTGATTAATATTTTTATGGATGTAAAGGGTAAGCTTTTACTCTTGTTCTGAATTAAATTTGCACCTCTTTTGTTAAGAAAATCAGCTGATTCATTTCCAGTATTTCCACAATTTGCAGGTATTCACTGTAATATAATTCTTTCCTGTAGTTTTTGAAGTTGTTGGATCATTTTGGGGCATTCTTTAATTTGGATTAACCTCATTTTATATGAACTTATTGCACATAATGCTGCTAGAGTCAGAAAGTATGACAGCATTTTTTAATTTATCTATTCTGTATAGAAGGTCTTGGAGTGAAATATGAATAGCCGTTACTTCTGCATCAAAATTTGTTTTATGGTAACATGCTGGTTGATAGAACGAGAACAGTGCACACTTAATTCCTGCCCTGAGTTGTCCATATGTGTAGATATGTAATCATTCTTCAGGTGGGTATCTATTGTTCACAGTTTCTGTTTTATTTTATTCATTTTATCTACTATCTGCTGATTTCAAATAAAATATTTTAATTTGGAAAAGGGGGTTTTAAAAGTTGTGTTTCTCATTCCAGCCATGTCATTACTCATAAATTCTCTCCAAAGTTTTGCACGAAATTAATACGAATTCATGGTAAAATATTCACCACAAAACACCAGTAATTAAAATTATTAATCCGAATTTTATAAAGAATATTTACCACAAAATTTTGCCTCTGATTATGACATGAGGATCGCCAAACGCATTCATTTGTTAAGATGCATGTGAAAGCAATGACAAAGATTGTACTGGGAAAGGTAAATAAAATTACTTTTTTATGTTTTATTCATATATAGTATACAAATATGTGCGTATACCACAGTAGATTCTGTTCAAAATGCACTGTATAGTCCTTTAAGCCCTAAATATCATAATAAAGTGTCGAGAATTATTCATATTTCTGTGTTGTTTGTCTCCTGTTTGTTAAATATTTGTTTTTAGTTCAGATATCCTAGCATGCCAGGTAGCACAGTTAATTCTACCTTTATGTTTTTGTTTCGGTACTTTCTAATTATCTTGAGGTGGCAGCTGGGTAAAGATGTACAGTAAATGAATTAGTCTGTTACCAATTCTGAAAGGAGGCTGAGGATGATTTTATACATTTGGAGGCATTACTGGTACATGTATCAACTACTCCATATGTATAAATCATCTTCAGCCTTCTTTTAGGACTGGTAACAGACTAATTCTTTTAGTGTACATTTAACTCAGCTGCCTGCTCAAGTTAATTGGACTATATGTTCTATTCGGTGCTACAACATTTACACAATCCTGTGAAGTGTGAGGTTTTCGACCTTTGACCTCGGGTCGGTGCTGCAATATGGGCGAGGTGGGAGAATATGTCGCACAGAGGGATGCTCCCCAGGGACACTTAGCTCTATTAATGAACGGAAGCAGATCAACAAAGGTGACACGAAGGAAAAAGGATACAATTAATTCCTTCAATTTTCAGCTCGCTTAATGAAATTGCCGACATCGTTCGGAGAGTAGAAGTAACATAACAGCTTGGCGAGGTAGCCATTAGCACCCTCGTGTTGCCTCTTTCCTCTTTCGAACATAAATTATGCGTTAAAAATATGCATAGCAGTCGCATCAGCATCTTTTCCTTTCGCTGCCATTAGGTTTTAAGAATGGCATAAATTTTTAACTGCAACATACTGTACTTACTAAAGGAGAGAATCTATTACACTCCTATAAAAATTAATTCTGATATTTAAGCAAAAATATGTTTATTCAGAATGCTATAACAATAAAAAAAATACAAGGAATGTTCAGTAAAGAATGATCATAATATTTTTACAGTCATAATTTTTCGCACTAAAATTCAACCTTATTATATTCTGTTAGCTTAATGTGAAACAAACACGCCGTAGTAGTTTCATTGTTGGTACTGCTGGTTCCCGCCTGTGAGAACCAGGTAAGTTCAGACATATTCAGTATCCCTACCGCTTCAATGGAGGTTATATGCAGTTAAAGTTGATGCTAGAGGAAGAACCGGAGTTTCTATCAAACGTAATCACTGCTGATGGAACTTGGCTACATCATTTTGGTCCTGAGAGCAGACGGCAATGCTCAGTGTGGAAATCTCCTTCATCACCAACCCACAAAAAAGCAAAAGTGGTTGCTTCTGCTGGGAAAGTAATGGTCATCTCATTCTTTGATATTCATGGAATAGTTTATCAACATGTTGTACCTGCACACACATCAGTAACTGGACAATACTACAGGGATGTCCTGAAAACATTGCAAGTCCACAATGGGCGCAAGAGACCACATTACGTGAAGCAGGATGGATGCTGCAGTACGATAATGCGCGGCCGTATATTGCCAATGTTGTTACTGAATATCTTGCAAAAATCAACGTGAAGTGCATCCCTCACCCTCCCTATAGTCCGGATTTAGCCACATGTGACTTTTTTTATTCGCTAACTTGAAGAAACGCCTTCGTGGGAGGCATTATCCATCATCAGAAGTAGTGGTGAAGGCTGCGGAGGCGATTTCGAAGGATCTCTCAAAAAGGGTTTCCAGCATGTCTTTGAAAACTGGCAGAAACTATAGGATAAGTGCATCGCATTCAGGGGAGACTATTTTGAGAAGGACCATCAAAATTATGAGGATAAGTAACGGTACCTCGTCAAAACAAAATTGTGGTCATTCTTTATCGAACAGCCCTCGTATTTTAGGTAAAAGTTTATGAGGAGCAAAGCACTAAAACAAAATTTTCGGTAAATAACTATCAAACTTGATATTCAACCAAACTACATTTCAAAATAGCATTTATATGGAGAAATTTTAAACATTTGTTCCTTTCTTAGAATTGGCTCCAAGATATTATATTAAAATACCAGATATTTACTAAATATATGAAAATACAGTGCGATCCATATAAACCTGAACCACTTAACCATAACTCTTAAACCAATAATAGGACACACGTGCAAACTTTGGAGAAATTAAAACACAATTGGAAGATTACATGACACTATTTACATCTGAGAGAAAATGTTGGAATTGTCCTCCAGCAGCATCTATACATGTTTGCTAGCGTCTAACACGTGACGATTTGAGTCAACTCCACATTGTTTTTTACAGCAGGATTAAACTGTGGTGAAATATAGTATACCTACTCTGCTTTAAAACACAGCAGATGGAATGCTTTCGATTTGGACTCTACATATGACATAAGCAAAGGTATAAAGTTCCTTACTCAAAACAAGCTAATTATCAAAGAACTACTAGGCTACTCAATTTGATTGGCAGTCAGGATTACAATTCTAGACGTTTTGTGACCACTTGTCTTTGATTTTTCAATACGCCTCAACTATCTTAATGCAATGTTGTGCCGTAATGAGATTTAATTAATCATAGAACAGCCCAATTTAAATACTATACTGACTATAATTTGTATTTCTCAAAGTGTTAGATATATTTGTATTTCAGCTTACTTGCAACTACGACATCAGTAAGCTTCAAATTAATAAAAATAAATTTCTGGAATTATTATGATAGAACGAATAGATTTCCAATTAAATGTGAAGAATTTCCTACACGAATTTTGTAGGATATGTTTACAGTGGTTTCTGTTACATCCTAATTTCTAAAACGCCTTGCTCTCAAACTACAGTGCGATCCATATACATCTGAACCATTTCAATAGGCAATAAAATTTGAACCAATAATAGGACACACGTACAACTTTGGGAGAATATATTACACAATTGAGAGATAACATTATACTACTTACATCTCAGAGAAAATGTCGGAAGTGTCCTCCACCAGCATCTGTACCTGTTTGCACTCGTCTCACCATATTCTCTGAAGTTTTACGGAGAGTATCCTCGCCAATGTTACTTATTTCGGTTCGAATGAATTCTTTGAGAACATCAATTATCCGTGGCCTATTCTTATACACTCTATTTT
Organism: Mantis religiosa; assembly: GCA_030765055.1. Taxonomy (NCBI): domain Eukaryota; kingdom Metazoa; phylum Arthropoda; class Insecta; order Mantodea; family Mantidae; genus Mantis; species Mantis religiosa. The sequence goes on from CM060959.1 coordinate 33,656,012, forward strand.
TAGATAACCCCACAAGAAAAGATCCGATGATTTTATTAGGGGATCTGGGGGTCACAGACCTTTTTGGATTACTCGATAATCTAATAAACTGATTACAGGTTCTATGGTGTCATTATATATGGCATGTTGCTCCATCTTGCTGGAAATAAACTTCTCTCAATTCGATATCATCTCCGTAAAACTTCAGAAAGAATCGTAAGACGAGTACAAACATGTATAGATGCTGGTGGAGGACACTTCAAACATTTTCTCTGAGATGTAAAAAGTGTATTATATGCTCGCAAAGTTGCATGTTGAATTGGTTCAGGTTTATATGGATCGCACTATACTATCCTATTAGGAAATCATAACTTTAGGGTTTCTTTGGTGATTCTGATCCTGAAATAATTTCCACCTGTTTTTTTTTTTTTTTTTTTTTTTTTTTTTTTTTTTTTTTTTTTTTTTTAATGAGCATGAAGACTTGAATAAATTCTATTTATAATCCCTGCCGAAAGTTAAAATTTGATGAACCTTATCTAAAAACGCTGATAACACTAGGGAACACGTTTTTTGTACCCGAAACAAAATAGGCTAATTCTTATGCAAAATGACTCGCTGATTCCAAAAAAGCCTCTGAAAATGTTGTATCACGTAACGTTTTTAAGATATTCTTATTCTTTTATATAAAATTACAGAAATGAGGTATGATACCAACTCATATTGACTTAATTTAAAATAATAGCCATTGACTCTTCTAAATACAGCTTAAAGGCAGTGTTGCTTCTTATTGGCAATTTACTACCTTCAATACCTTTATTTCATGCCATAGGAATGAAGGAGACATACGCTTCCATGTCCATAATTTTAGATGCTATTAGTTATCAAAACCATGGCTGGGAAATTTGTAGTGACCTCAAGGTAGTTGCATTTCTAACGAGACTGCAGGGAGGTTTCAAAAAATATTGCTGTTTTTTGTGCTTATGGGACAGTAGGGCAACTGACAACCATTTTATAGGGAAAGAATGGGGGGAAATGGAAGACTATACCACTGAAGTAAGCAATGTTAAGTATGTGCCTCCAGTAGACCCAAACAAAGTTCTTCTCCCCCCACTTCACATAAAGCTCGGGTTAATAAAGAATTTTGTTAAAGGTTTGGACAAAAGTGGAAGTGCATTTGAGTATTTAAGAAGTATCTTTCCCAAAATAAGTGAATCTAAATTGAAGGAAGGTATATTTGTCGGTCCTCAAATAAGACTACTTCTTAAACAAAGTATTTTTTAATCAAAGCTTAAACGTGTTGAACTGGTAGCATGGAAATCATTTAAATCAGTGGTGGGAGACTTCCTGGGCAATAACAAAGAAGAAAATTATGAAACTTTAGTCTCAGAACTATTAAGGTGCTACAAAGAAATGGGTTGCCGTATGTCACTTAAACTCCACTTTTTGCACTCTCACCTTGATAGTTTCCCTACAAACCTAGGAGCTGTAGTAAGTGATGAGCAAGGGTTGCGTTTTCACCAGGACATTTCTGAGATGGAAAGACGTTACCAGGGTATCGCTGGGATTCAGCCATGCTCGGAGACTATTGTTGGTTCTTCAAACGGGAGAGTAAATACAAAAAAAAAAAAAAAAAAAATCAATAGTGAAACACTTCTGAGATAATTCAGGTATTGGTTTTCATCATTACCTTTTGTTCATTTATTTTAATAATAATTAATAATTATGAATATTATTTTCAATGTTATTAGGCAATAAAATACCTATTATTTTCAATTAATCAAACATGAGTTATCACAGGACATTTCTGTAAGTTTTCATAAAAAAAATATGAATACCTAAAAAACGTTACGTGATACAGCATTCTGAGGGGCATTTTTGGAATCAGCAGATCAGTTTACATAAGAATTTGCCTATTTTGTTTCGGGTATATAATTTTTTTTCCAGTGTAATGTGAACTAACGAACGCGAGGGCACCTGCATATCGGGAATCTACAGCAAGATTAGAGTGCCGTAGACTTAGCTCCCTGCCCGAAACCAATTTCAAACTTGTCTTGCCTCACACAATGCCCCTAATCCCATTAAGCGGCATTAAGTTTAGAATGCTAGACGAGGGTAGATTATTCAAAGCGACAAGCCCACCAGCATTGTGGCTACAGTGACGTCACGAGCAGCAGGGTCAAGACAATGCTGGGGATTGCTCTTTCTCCTCAAAGGATTAAAACAAATTCTAAAGCTTGCAGGATTTTACTGATGTTCCCTAAACACAGCAGGAACAGGTCCTCTTGTTGTAATACTTGCCATTGGTCTACTTGTACTGCATTGATACCTTTATACTTGAAGTGCTGGTAAATTCTGTTTTACAAGACAGACCCTCCTTCTCGCAGTCCTTTCTACAAGGTTGCCAACTTTCTCGATACGTCATGGGTATCGTACGAGGTTTCGTCTAAATAAATCTTATGTCCATTACTGCAAAACTTCCTTAGTTACTGCGAAACTTCCTTAGTATATATAGCGCCAAGCTACAATTCTACTGGATTCCATAATACCCCTTATCTTATTCAAAGTGCGGTATTTGAAACCCAGCTCCCCTAGGAGACCGCGCAAAGTGCAGTGCCCATAAGGAAATCACAAATTTCTTGCAAATGTGCAACCAATTCGTCTAAGGTGGGCGCTCTCCCTTTTGCATAGAATCTATAAATTTCTCGACGAATTAAATCGCATGTGAAATTATCTACTTTAGAGAAACGTTTCCTCTTGTTTTCATACTTGATCGGCGTCTTTGGTATTCCTTTCGTCACAATATTTCTTACTGTATTTCTGTGAATACCAAGAATTTATCATCAAGTTCATTGCACGACTCCTTACCAAGATTATGTTTCAGCACATATTTATGTGTTCAAAACAAGCGCTTGAATTTACTTAGAAAGATTTCCCGTTATAACTTTTTTAGGCTTTTCCAGTAATATAACTCGGCCCAGTTATCCACATTATTGTCATCACTTTGATTATTTTCACTTGACTAAAAGTTATCTACTACTTCATTTGCATTGACCACTGCATTTCCCTCCTACGGTCTCCACATCGTGACACACAACGAATATCTGCACGTAATGAAACAGATCAACTGGAAGTTGGAACTGGCAACTCAGACTCCACGTAGAGTAGACATGCGACTGTCACTTCGAGAAAATCAGGGTTGCTATTGGTCCTCAACGACAGTGTTCCATTTCTGAAGTGGAGCGGTAGCTGGAAGGATGTACCGGATTCTTGCCGTTCTCACGCCTTGCCGCTTATTTATTTGTTTCTCGAAAGCTGCCGAAGTTTCACGGCCTTTCACCACGGCAAGAGAAGGAAAGAATTATTCAGATATCACTCTCTCTCTCTCTCTCTCTCTCTCTCTCTCTCTCTCTCTCTCTCTCTCTCTCTCTCTCGGCAAGCGCTTAGTATCCACCTACGCGCTGGCCAGCAGCAGCACAATAATGTCTCGGTGTCAATGTGTACTCTAAGTAGGGCTTTGCGAAAGGAAAACAAGGGTAATATAGCCAAACCGAAGTTAAATAACCTGTTTGGAATATATTTTACTAGAAAAAGTTTGAAACAGCGTTTCAATAAGAGCTCCAACCCCTAAGTTTTATTTTCAATCTCACGATCAAAGCAGATTACCTTCGTTTAGTTTCGAAAGTATTCCTGAGGTCTAAATGAACATTCATTAGGTGATAAACATCTATTTTTTATAAAACAGTTCTGTAAGAGCATTGAGGTACAGAAAGAAACAGGTTAAGTTGTAAACATTGTTCTTTAAATGTATTATTTATGTATATAAATTTAAGGTTATGTAACCAGTAATATTAAACCGACTGAAACAGTGATAACAAGGAAATGTTTAGAACAAATGCAGAGCTCATAAAAGTGTGAAAGTACTGGGCGACAGTTTCTAAAAAGCAGATTCTTGTGAAGCTTCAGCCCTTCTCATGGGGTTCCTTTACCCGGAAAACGAGGTGTGCTTCTCGTTCATATTTCTCTTCCACTGCTGCAGGATTAACGTGGGATTTGGTCACCCCAATGTCCGTTCATCTTCAGAGTTGACTTAATGCGACGTTCGCGGGCTTCCTTAGAGATTTCTCAAATTGATGTCCCTCTTTTCCAGGAAATAGGTTAAACTGGAGTTCTTCACACTTCTCTCATTAGTCATGGTACGAATGTTCAAATTATGTCATGGAGAAAAATATGCCACATTTCGCATTTCAATTTTTACCTATACAAAACAAAAATAAATCGGTATCCATAAATAGATTTGAAGTGTTGAAATAGACATTTTATTACGTTTATAGTGTCAACAAAAAATAAATAAATAAATAAATAAATAAATAAAAAATCTGCATTACTATGCCTTGGTATCTACACCTCTGGAAATTGAAATAAGCACACCATGAATTCATTGTCCCAGGAAGGGGAAACTTTATTGACACATTCATGGGGTCAGATACATCACATGATCACACTGACAGAACCATGGGCACATAGACACAGGCAACAGAGCATGCACAATGTCGGCACTAGTACCGTGTATATCCACCTTTCACAGCAATGCAGGCTGCTATTCTCCCACGGAGACGATCGTAGAGATCCTGGATGTAGTCCTGTGGAACGGCTTGTCATGCCATTTCCAGCTGGCGCCTCAGTTGGACCAGCGTTCGTGCTGGACGTGCAGACCGCGTGAGACGACGTTTCATCCAGTCCCAAACATGCTCAATGGGGGACAGATCTGGAGATCTTGCTGGCCAGGGTAGTTGACTTACACCTTCTAGAGCACGTTGGGTGGCACGGGATACATGCGGACGTGCATTATCCTGTTGGAACAGCAAGTTCCCTTGCCGGTCTAGGAATGGAAGAACGATGGGTTCGATGACGGTTTGGATTTCCGTGCACTATTCAGTGTCCCCTCGACGATCACCAGAGGTGTACGGCCAGTGTAGGAGATCGCTCCCCACAACATGATGCCGGGTTTTGGCCCTGTGTGCCTTGGTCGTATGCAGTCCTGATTGTAGCGCTCACCTGGATGGCGCCAAACACGCATACGACCAGCATTGGTACCAAGGCAGAAGCGACTCTCATCGCTGAAGACCACACATCTCCATTCGTCCCTCCATTCACGCCTGTCGCGACACCACTGGAGGCGGGCTCCACGGTGTTGGGGCGTGAGCGGAAGACGGCCTAAATGATGAAGCCTGGGACTCAAGTACTTACGATAGTAAGTCGCCACAAACGGTGTATCTCGAATGCGAGAGCCCCTAGTGGTTTACCAGGGAAATATGAGTCAAATGGAGAATTTAATGTCATGACGGCAAGATGGCCAGTGTAGTTCAATGGGTAAGAGTAATTGGACGGTAACCAGTAGAACCGTAGTTCAAATCCCGGCCATGGCATTAAATTTTACATGTCGACTCTATCAGTCCAATATCTTATCCTGTATACGGCTAGTGTTAAGAAATGAATAATTTTAATCAATTAACTTAAATAGACATTTTATTAGTCTATCTAGGTTCAAATTCACATAGAAGCATGTTGATACACCATCATAGGTGCTTCCAATTCATTTTTATTCTTCGTGAAAATAAAATTGATCACACTTTGATTATATTGCTAAAAGAACCAGCAAGCTCCTTGGTGCCCTCACAACAACAACAAGACCCACCTGGGGTCTGAATTCTAGTATTCTTAAAATTATATATCAAGGTGCTGTAGTGCAACTAATTTTGTATGTTGTATCTGCATTCCAGAATGTTCTTAATAAAAAATGGGCAGTTAAAAAACTTGCACAAATACAAAGGGCATCTCTCCTTCGCATAATTCGAGGATATCGTACAATCTCCACTGATGCAGCTCAGATTATAGCTAACATCGAACCTTTGGTTCTCACTGGTTTATCAGCAGTAACTATTACGAATTTAAGACATGAACGTGAATGTACGTCTTATCTGTCTCACTTAAAATTACAAATTCCGCAGCATCCTACCACAGCAGGACACCCATCAAGTTTTGTAACCTGTTTAAAGGAAATATGTAATTTTCATGATTATTACATATATACAGACGGTTCACGTTACCAATGTGAAGATAATATATCTGCAGTAGGATGTGCTTTTGTTGTTTACGAAAACCAAATGAACTAACTCACTCCATGTTTAAATTGTCACCAGAATGTTCTGTATTCCAGTCGGAGCTCTTAGCAATTAAAGAAGCTATAAAATGGTGTACTGTTAATGGGAACAGTGCCCATATTCTTAGTGATTCACAATCAGCTCTACTCGCTATTAATGATAAATACAATTTAAATTCGTTAGCACATGAAATCAGAACCTTGCTTCAAAACCATCCAGGACATATTTGCATGGGATGGCTTAAAGGGCACAGTGGAATTTTAGGTAACGAGAGAGCTGATTGCTTGGCTAAGAAGGCTGCAGAATCCAATCTTCCAGTGACATAATGTTTATGTCCTATTTCTAGTGTAAGGAGAAGAATACATCAACATATTCTTGAAGAATGGAACCAACAATGGCTAACCACTCCAAATGGAAGCTTAACAAAAACATTACTTTTCCCTAGTGTATATGACAGAGGAAAATGTGAAAATCTGGTACCAAATTTTGTTTTGACACAATTTTTAAGTGTACATGGTAAATTTGGTGAATACTTATCACGCTTTCACTTAACATCCAACCCCAAGTGCATGTGTGGTGAAGAATTTCAAACTGTGGTTCATCTCCTTTTCTGTTGTCCCATTTTCTGGAGAGAAATACAAGAATTAATATTCAAGCTAGACTCTCTAGGAACTGAATTTTCTGCTCCGCTTACATCTTTGCTAATGAAGCCACACCACTATAAGTACTTCATGATGTTTATAAACTCAGTGTTTAAACGTCTGAAATAGTTTAAATTAATATGCATCATATTAAAACAGGATTTCTTCCTTCTAGTATTTAAAATATTTTTGTTAAAATTGTATATTTTTATGTATCAACTCTAACGCTAATATACCACTGTGTAAAATAGGTTTCAATAAATCTGGATACATAAAAAAATTAAAGTTGTTTGTAAAATACGATCTGAATCTTTCCTGGCGACGTATAGCAATTATTCTAGATGATCTATTCTTCCAAGTATACAACGCATTGGTTAATGCTTGTTTAAACTTGATGAGTAGCTGCAAAACAATGTTTTATATTCTAATACAATGTACAGCTGAAATATATGGGACGAATATGAGGGTTCAAGGAGCATTGCAGATCATCGTATCAAAGTTGGTTATTTATGAACAAAACAATATGTTAACTGTTTGTGCTGTAATTTCTAAGCAGCTAGTTGAGGATTAATGTACACCTTAGAGCCAGTCTCTAGAATGCTTTATATGATAGCACTTGCTTAGTATGTCACGTTATAATATTATAGTAGATATAAACCCTTCGGTGGAAGCGGAGAAGGAATTACGTGTTTTAAAATCAGAGAATATACCCAATAGCTCAAATGATACACGATTACATTTTATATTACTGTAAAGTTACTTTGTAAAGTTTCAACAAAAACACAGATGACGGATTTTCGTTGGCGCAGTGTAGAAAGGGTATTCACATCCTGAAAGCAATAAAAGAGAATATTCGCGCCTCACAGACGTGACATAGAACGATAACATATTTGGAATTTCTCCAACAAAGCTTTTGCATTTCCAAGTTGCTACTGCTTCCCTTGTCTTTGATGGTTTTCCGGACCAGTGGTCCAAACAGTTTAAAGTATCGATCACGGGCGCCAATTTCCTTTAAATGCGCGAACTCTGGAAAATAGCAACGAATATTTGGGAATTTCGTACTTAGGATTCAGGAACTAGTGGATGTGATTTTGTGGCTTTGTTTTTACTGGAGTAACTGCAGAGTGGGATTTGTATGTGATTTGGCATCTCAAACATCAGCGAAGATAATATCCTTTATATTGCAAGTAAACTACAGGAATGAAGTTGCAGTTGTTTTAAAAAACAGGTGAATTTATATATCCCCATTCACGTATTACACAGTGATCACCTTATTTCAGCGACATAAAATCTTACATCGCCGTTCGGGGAATGCAGCACCGAAATTGGCTAAAAATATGGGAAAAAATAATATTTTTGTTTTTAAGCTAATAAAATACTTGGAGCCCTATAGTATCATAATCCAACTAAATGTATGAGTTTCAAATATTTAAATAGTTTCACATGACAATTTAAATGCCCGTGCGCACCTGCATGCCGGCCCTTGGATTCACAGAATTCTGTCATTTGAGTTCGATTGAATGTACGAGGGCTACCCAGAAAGTAGATTACGTTTTCGTCTGTTTCCGCTAGGGGCGGGGCTAGCGCGGCCATCTTGGGGTCAGAGCGTTGCGCAGCTCAGTTGGCATCTAGCCGTGCTAGTGAGAGGTTCGTGCTGTGCTCCGTTCAGATACTGTGACGGTTTGAAATGTCTGCGTTAATTGAAAATCCCGCGAGCTGCGAGGTGCGTGCAGTAATAAGGTTTCTGACTGCAAAAAACTGTAAACCGATAGAAATCTATCGGCAGCTTTGTGAAGTGTATGGGGACAACATTATCACTGAAGGTGGAGTGCGTCAGTGGGTCATCAGATTTAAAAATGGCCGAGCCAATGTTCACGACGAAGATCGAAGTGGGAGACCCAGCATAGTGACTGCCGAACTTGTCGAAAAAGTCGATGCTAAAGTCCGTGAAAATCGAAGGTTCACAATAACGGAACTTTCTTTGAGTTTTCCACAAATTTCGCGAAGTTTGTTGCACGAAATCATCAGCGAAAAGCTTGGTTACCACAAGTTTTGTGCAAGATGGATTCCAAAAATCTTGACAGAGGACCACAAAAATCAGCGAATGGCTGCAGCGTTGAACTTTTTGGACGTTTACCATAAGGATGGTGACTCTTTACTCGATCGCATCGTTACTGGTGACGAAACATGGGTGAAACACGTGAACTGTGAAACGAAATTGCAATCAATGCAGTGGGGGCACACAAGTTCTCCCCAAAAACCCAAGAAATGCATGCAAACAATGTCGGCAAGGAAGATGATGGCGACTGTTTTTTGGGACAGAAAAGGTGTGATTTTGGTGGACTTCCTGGAAAGAGGCACTACAATAAACTCTCAAAGGTATTGCCAAACTCTCCAAAAACTCAGAAGAGCCATTCAAACAAGCGCAGAGGAATGTTGAGCTCTAAGATCTTGTTGATTCACGACAACGTCCGGCTCCACACGGCAAATGTCACTCGTGAAGTTCTTGAATCTTTTAAGTGGGAGTTGTTTCCTCATCCGCCGTACAGTCCCGACCTGGCACCGAGCGACTTCCACCTATTCCCAGCAATGAAGAAGTGGCTGGCTATGCAGCGTTTTGATGACGACGCACAGCTGCAAGAAGAGGTAACGAAGTGGTTGAAGGCGCAGGCGGCCGAATTTTTCGACGAAGGAATTTCCAAGCACGTACATCGCTACGATAAATGCCTTAATTTGAATGGTGACTATGTCGAAAAGTAGTATTTGAGTGTGGCTTTCATCTGTATATAATAAAATTTGTTTCCTATACTTTGTTTACTTTTTATTCCAAAACGTAATCTACTTTCTGGATAGCCCTCGTACTAAATTAATACATTTGAAATTAGCGGGCAAAGCTTCTGGTGGAATTTTATGTGTTGGTATGATGGTTAATTCATACAATATGTGGCACCATGGGAACAAAACACTGGCTACAAACATTGAAAGCAAATGGTAATATTTATATTTTGCTTTTGTATGAGTTTCTAACTTGGTCGGGATTTTATTCTGTTTCTCGTTAAACTACATACTGTTTATATACAACTGATGAGTTTTAGTCTGCCATTTAACATTTATAGAGGTATTTTATACTTCAAAACGTGCATTTAGCTATTATATAGGTTATAGGTAAAACATTCTTTGAAACAACTGACCTCTTGTTGACTGTGTACATAGTTAGGATCATGAATAGGCCAAAAAATACATGGGAAGAAACACCTAACATAACACAACAATGGGAACATAATTGAGGCCTGATGTGATAAGAAAATTATTGGCTGTATACCAAAGGCTGGTATAAGATGAAATCCTAAGGAGATGTACATTGGGTAAGACACAAAATGCAAATGAAGGTTTACATAGCATGATATGGCATAATTGCCCAAAATAAATATTTGTTTCAAAGAAGAGACTTCGGGTTGCTGTGACATCAACCATCAGTAAATTCAATTTAGTTTGTTCTGCCTCACTCAAGCTGCAGTCAGACATAATGGACACAGATGTCACCAGCATCTCTAAAAATTAGCCAAGGGAAGGACCAATTACGCTTACTTCATTCAGCAATTTCTGTGAAAGTAACTTCTAAAACATCCAGAAGGAAACCGAAATTGAAGAACACTGCAGCAGAAGAGAGAAGGAAGAGGCAGGAGGGTCCAACTTACCTATCTGGATGGTTTTAGTCTGCTTCAAGGCATGTAGCCGAGAAGGAAAATGTTTTGGATTTTAAAATTTGATTTACTCAGTTATAGTTTTTTTCAACATTTTTTGCCATTCAAAATGTTCCACACGATGCAGTTTTGATTCAGTTCCTCTAAAATTTTCAACACATGTTCTTAGAAAGCAAACAACGGTTTCTATCATATGAATTTTTAATATTCGTTATATTTTTAAAGTTATTGATATAAAAAGTCAGAAGTTTAATCATTTTTTGGCTTTTTTGTTTGCTCCATACCTTTTTTCCTCTGGAACTAATAGCAGTATACGAAATTCCTATCACAGATCTTTTCTTCATAACCATCTGAATATTTTTAGAAATAGAAAAATTAAAATTTTGTGGAGCGGTTTGAATTTTGCCCAAATTTTGAACACAAATTAATTACTCAAAAACTATTGAAGATAAAAAAACCAAATTTGGAACTCTGTGTCCAATATGCATCATAACTAAGTGGTAAAACTTTCAGCAAAATTTGTTGAAAATTGCTGGATTTGGGGCTTTCGGTGCTGCATCCCGTTAAGGTCAAAGGATCTTGGGGTATTTTTGTTACTTTCCTAAGGGTAATGCGGAAATTAATAACATATTATGGACGACAATAACATAGCCGCGATAGCGCAGTGGTTTCGTCCGCGGCTCCCGTGCTAAGGGTCCCAAGCTTGATTCCCGAATCTGGGGTTGGCGATTTTAAGTCGGCCCTATGCACGCCTTCACCTCTTTCTAGCACAGGTGAAGTGTCTCCTATGGCCTACGTGTTTCGGAGTCCACGGTATAAGCTGTAGGTCGTCTTGCCTCACCGTCATATTCTTTATCATCCAACAATTGAAGGTACTGGATCCGCCATCTGGGTGCCTTCACCTGAGAAATGGTTCCAGACATCTCGTGGTGGGGCGAGGTCACTGCGCAAGCTGAGGTTGCCATTGGGGCATGTTGGTAAGCAACCAACCAACAATAAAATACACTTTTCTGAATGGGTTATAAATGGCTGATATTTTATTTTGGATTGAGTTAACAGAGATACAAAGATGAGACCGCAAATAAGGACAAATTAAGGATAACAAATTTGAAGGTACATTTTACACAATCAACGGACTCAAAGGTAAATTAACATGCACGGATTTGCAGTATTTTATAAATAAAAAATGGAAGTGTTTAATTATATTGTCGCGAAGCCATTGCTGCAACTGACGCGGTCGGCACACACAAAGGGACAGATAGTGCAGCGCGGAGATAGAAAAGCTTGCCGAAGCAGATAAAGATAGAATACTGGAAGGTTCGTCTTGATTGTTAGAGATCATTCCACACATTTTAGAAATATGAGTAGAGGTATATAAAGAAGCCGCGACTTGCCAGTAGACAGTCCTAATTGGACTGGTGTAGCTGTGATTTGTAAGTGAACTCTTTTGTTTATTTACGTGTGCGGAAGTGACGGGAGATAATGTTGCTTTATGTAACATCATCTTGCTGCCAGGGGTGAACAAACACTGTGGTTCTACGGAAATAAAGAGCATTTTGAATTTCTGCAACTTGTACTTCTAATTTTAGGAACCCACAAAGTCACAATATTATTGTTGACAAAAGCGGTGTGAAAACATTTTTTTTTTTTTTTTTTTTTTTTTTTTTTTTTTGTAATTTATGTCCTCCAACGTTAAGTCATATCGGGCGATGACTGGAATGGATGAAATTATGCTCACATGAGCCCAGGGTCCATAGCGCTTAGAGTCACCCGACATTCGTCGTTTATGATAAGGGAAAACCAGGGATGGTTCCTCCATAAGGTTGCAGGTTTGCGCTACATCCACTGATTCTGAATATACAACAGGTGCATTTTGCACATTAAAGCTGTACTTGTTTGCATTGTTTTATATAGAAACATGTTTCAATTACGATTATCGTCTATAGCTGTCAATGACCGCAGAAGTCGAAATAAACAGTGATTAGCTGTAGGAGCCGCAGGTTTGCAGCGGAGTGTTAACCTAAGATTTCGCCCAAATGTAGGCTCTCTGATGGGGTTGCGGGAAGGTGAAGAGATGGGAGTGGCTTCTTATACATTGCTTAAATGGAGGTTTATAAATCTAGCTCCTCCTACTCTTAGCAACGGCTATAGCGTGACCTTCAGGCTTATCTTCTGTGTGCTCTGCTTTTCGAACACAGGGAGAATTTAATTAAATGCATGGAGGTTATTCAGAAGAGAGATCTGTTAAACAACAACGCCACACTTGTTCGGTCTTCTGGGTTTATGGCCACTTTCTTCTACAAGATCATGCCCCATGTGGACATTTTGTACAATCAGCTGCAGAAACGAGACTGCAATGCAACATTTGCCATTGCCCAGCTAAAAGCATTTGAAATGGCAGTGCAAAAGGTAAGAAATAGCGTGGATATCGAGGAACACGAAGAAACCGCAATTAAGAGGAGAAGAATAGAAGATCATGATGTGAAAAGAAGAGAAGCACTTGAAGTATGTGACATTCTTAGAGAAGCAAAGGACAGATTTAGCTTCACGGAACATCTGGTAGCCTCGACTTTGTTTCATCAAGAAAATTTCTAAGACATTTCCAGAGGATTCCCTTAGAGGAATAATAAGGTTCTATCCTTTTATCATTGGAACAAAAATTCGTAGGGAATTGACTGTAATTTACAGTCGAGAGGAATTTCGTGGAATTTCCGGCGCTTTGTGCTTGATGGAATTCATTAAGGAAAACAACTTATGTACTACATTCAGCGAAAATGTCAAACCTCTCCGAGTACTGTTAACTATGCCAATGTGTAGCGATGAAGCAGAATGCTGTTTCTCAACTTTAAAAAGAATAAAAACTTTCCTTAGGAACACAATGTCACAGGACCGATTGACAGCATTAGCAATGCTTTCAATTGAGAGAGATTTTGTTATGAAGATCAGCGACTTCAACGCAAAAGTTATCGATAGATTCGCCAGGTCTAAGGAGAGTAGAGCAGAGAATCTGCATAAATAGGTGAGTCATTACTACTCTGTATTTTATTTTTCATTTGTGCACCACCAGTAATTTAACCCACCAGCCGCCACTGGGGAAAACCCCGGGAAAAAAACTTATCCAGATAACTCACCCTGACCGAAATTCGAACTCGGGACCTCTTGAACGTGAGGCCACCAGGCTACCGAGGCGGGCAAACGTTTCTTGGGTACTCCTTCCAATGTGAAAGATTTTCATCAACCCCCCCCCCTCACCGACATACTGTTAAGTAAATGGGACACTTTAGAACTAAGTAACAGCCTGCAGTGTAAGAGGGTCACTCAAAGCCGTTATGACTTTATAATGTACCTAACTTAAATTATCAGGGACCTTTTTATCTTTATAAATCAGCTTTATAATTATGTAGTCAATTTGCGATACAGTACTTATTTTTTCGCTGAAAAACCTTCAAATGTGAGGCACTTCATTAGAAGCTATTAGATACATCTGTGCAAGCAATATGTCAACTTTCCTTGCACGTGCAACAAATTGAAGAACTAACGTCTTTTCAGATAATTTGGTGGAAACAGTTGGCGTTCTGGACAGTTTATGTAACGTATTCGATATGTTCGCAGAGCTGATTCATTATTCAGTTATTTCCAAATGTCAAGCCACAAGTTAGGCTATTAGTTACCGCCCACACAAGAGCGACGACTATCAGAATCTAACATTATTTCACGCTTTATAACTGAAACCTACAAAAGCATTGAATTTATGTTAATTTAAAAAGTGACGGAAGGTTTTCCTAAGCACAAATGGAGGAATAGTAATTAAATCTTTAGCATAAGTTGAAGAGGCAATAACATAGTTGGACAAACAGTTAACAAAATAAATGAAGTAGTACAGAATTTATTTTAAAGAAACATTATTTCTCTGTCTTTAAACAATCTGGGAAGATGGAAATTGACCCACATTTACCCTTATTATAATTGAAGGGCAATAATAGTTCTTGTGACACCGATTCACGTAGTTCTAGAGTTCCTTTATAATATCCTATATAGTTAAAATATAGTTACTCACTGTAAGTGGGGCAGATAGTTCTGTATAAATTGTATTAGTTATGACCATGTATTTTGTCGTAAAGTTTTTGAAGGAGCTTCTATGTTTTAGGATTACTTCTCCAATAGACACTTATTATTCTACTCAGCCTATCAAACTCGCGTTATTTGTCAATAGAAAGCACTATGTAGGCAATAAGGAAGTTACTAAGCCCGAACTTCTTCTAATGTGGATAAAATCTCAAAACAAAATGCTATTTAGCTAGTCGCTGGTCAATTTATAACAGCATCTACAAGCTCCGGAGAAAGACCTTTCACCTCGCAGATATATTACATCTATCTTTTATACGAGGCATGCTTTTCAAGTGAGTACCGTTTTGGAATTAAAAAAAGACATGCCTAGATATCGCAATAATCATATTTTTACATGAAAGTCTGTACCTTAATCTACCTTTCTACATAATTTCCGTGAATATTGAGGCACTTGTCATAACGTGGCACCAGTTTTTGAATACCCTCATCATAAAATTTTGCCGCCTGACGTGTTAACCACTGTATCACAACTGTTTTGACTTTGTTATAGTCTTGAAGACGCTGACCGCCCGGACGTTCCTCCAAGTGCAGGAACAAATGGTAGTCGCTTGGCGCCAGATCAAGGCTGTGTGGAGGATGATCTAGAGTTTCCCATTGAAAAGATATGATGAGATCTTTGGTCCGATTAGCCATATGTCGACGAGCATTGTCATGCAGCAAAAGGATACCCTTATTCACCTTGCCAGGTCTTTTGTTCTGGATTGCACGGCGCAGATTGTTCAATGTCTCACAATAAGACGCTGCATTGAGGCAGAAACTCCACTAGCAATACTCCTTTGCTGTCCCAAAAAAACTGTGCACATGATTTTCCGGGCAGAAATTGTTTGCCTAAACTTCACTTTTGTGGATGATGATGAATGTCGCCATTCCATGGATTGTTGTTTCGATTCTGGTGTGACGTAGGCCACCCATGTTTCGTCACCAGTAACAATTTGGTCTAAAAAATCTTCACCTTCATTGTGGTACCACTCAAGGAAAGTCAATGCACTACCTAAACGTTGGATTTTGTGCAAATCCGTCAACATTTTCGGAACCCAACGTGAACACAATTTCCGGTACCTCAAGTTCTCGGTTACAATGCGATACAAAACACTGCGAGAATATTGAGGAAAATAGTCGCACAATGATGAAATTGTAAAGCGCCTGTTTTCTCTCACCTTTTCGTCCACGTTCTGCACCAAATCTTCAGTAACGACCGAAGGACGCCCATTCCGTACTTCATCATGCACATTTGTGCGGCAATCTTTAAACGCTCTCACCCATTTCCTTACCATTCCATCGCTCATAATGTTTTGTCCGTAAACTTCACAGATCTCACGATGAATATCGATCGGTTTTACGCCTTTAGCACTAAGAAATCGTATAACAGCCCGTACTTCACAATCGGCGGGACTCGCGATTCTCGGAGGCATCTTAAACACTCAGTAACCAGCGTATACAATGAAGATTCAGACTGATATGGCGTCAGTGCGTAGACAAGAGATGTAGGTAACCAGCGCTCATGCGCGGAACGCCGACCGTAGCGCTGCGACGGCGGAATCGCAAAACGGTACTGACTTAAAAAAACATGCCTCGTATATTTCAGTGAGGTGAAGAACGGAGGGTGATAAATTGTCTCCTTGTTGCTCACCACAATTGAATCGTACGAACTGTAGATCCAGCACCAATCCCGTTCCTATTTACTCTTGAATAGTTGACAATCTATTATCACGTTCATTATAATTGTCTATGATGCTGCTAACCCATGTTATACAAACTGTGGTGCTTATTTTTACAAAATTAAACATTGGCACATGTTACACATAATTTAGCAGTTTAAGGTTATGCTCTATAACAGTACTCCATGGTAATCCTAAATTTTCTACCAATGTCATTTGGATTGCATATGACTCGGAAGAATAGTGGAAGATTGGAACAATACTTTACCGCCATTGTAAGGGGATGAAGAGAGGAAAAATATAACAAGTTTTATGAGTTAATTACGTTAGTGTGTATTTGTGTAGTGTTTAACGCCCGCTTTTACTACATACGGCACCGCAGGCGGTGACACTGATGATACATGAGATGAAGATGGAGCACCGGTGGAATGAGATGGCGGGGGAAACCGGAGAAAACCCGCCCTAGCGCCGTGTTGTCCACCACAAATCTCACTTTGCGGTCACCTGGGATCGAACCCGGGCCGCCTTGGTGAGAGCCAAGCCGTCTAACCATTGAGCCACAGCGCGGCCTTAATTACGTTAAAATCTTAGTGATAGTGTAAATTAACAATAAAGTAGAAATGTGTGGTTTGGTTGGTTAATTTTTGACTTACTGATTCCAAGGTTGAAGGTGCAAGTCGGATTGCGACGACAGCTCCATGTATATTTACTAAAATGTAGAAGAACTCCTGAGGGACCAAATTGCAAGACAACGGTGGTGTAGATATAATACCGATCATTAAAGTGTCCTTAACAAATAAAATATATTTTATTTTTGACCTGAATTGCTCACGTCCAGTATTTTGTCCACCTTTGTGTTTGGGGCTGTGCGTGGCTTGTAATCCATAAACTACAGTGAGAAAATCATCTGTTTAATTTTCCTTTTGGGGGAAAATCTTTTCCTGAAAAGCGAGTAACTCTTGACTCATTCTGAGTACCCCATTCATTATTTCAAGTTGATTTAGATAATTCTTTCGCATTTTTATAAATTATTATGAAAATATATTATCTTAACATTAGCGAGATGGCAAAAAATGTAAGAAGCTCCTTTTCGGGAAGTCCCGGGTTCGATTCTCTTAGAGAATACTGGAGTAGTTTCTCAACTATTGTAGCTCTCATTGTATAATTTGGCAGCGCAATGGCTGAGTAGTAGACCGCTTGGCTTTCACCAAGGCGACTCGGGTTCGATCCGAGACGATCGAAAATTGGAATTTGTGGTGGACAACAAAGCGCTGGGTTGCGTTTTCTCCAGGTCCTCCGGTTTCCTCCACCAGCATTAAACCGATTGCTTCATTATCTTTCCTATCACCTCATCTCTCTCTTACTGTCACTTCCGGTGCTGGGCTGATCACTTCGGCTTTGGGCTGATGACTCTTCCCTCCATAGGAGAGGGGATCCGTCCCCTTCAGCTGCCGTGGTGGGAACGCTGTGGACTCTTAGCACTCGTGGTACCTCTGACGTTACCAGAGGAACATCTGGTCCCTCCCTGAATGGGAGTTGTTCGGATTGGGTTGGACTCGAGGGGGAAGTGTGTTCCGCTTACCCGCGGAAGATCGGGTACCTCCTGCCAGGCTTTGGCCGTCCGGAGGGGGCAGAGGGTTGCCTAAAATGTCCCGGGTACTAGCTTGCAGAGCTAGTAGAAGTTGTGCTAGATCACCAGGCAGCCCCACCGAGGTTTTAGGTAGCCTTCCATGCGGTGTTGACGTGCGTAAGTGGCGTATCCACTTCCACCCGTCTTGAAGTTCTTGTCGATAGAGCGGGCTTTTTAGATTTGAGGTATTGCTCCAAGGAAAGAAACCTGGGGTTTACCATCGCTCCTAGGATGACAGAGACCGTAGTTTTCGAACTTCCGTGTAGGCCTTGCAGCAACTGATCACTCATCCAAGAATCTCTCTGGTCAGGAAACTTCTGATCGTCGACCCGTGGCCTATGAGCCTAGAGGTTGTGTGGTACACAAGGCTCTATATTGATCTTAACAAAATTTAGGAATTCATCATAAATTGTATAATTTCCTCTACTTTAACTTTCCTTCTCAGCTTTCAGAAGAGCTTCTAAGTTTCGTGGCATACGGCTGTGACATACAGATAATGCAAATGTTTCCTTCAAATAGAACACCCGCAATTGATCTAGTAGCTGTGAGCTGTCCCTCCATTTACTTATAGGCTCTCTCAAAAAGGAAGGAAACATTTGATATCATGGCAACTGTATCCAGGCACAATTTCGAATGCATGAACAGTTTGCTAGCTCTCAAATGTTGTTATTGCAAGCCTGTATGGAAATCCAGCCATGGCCATAACACACTGATGACAAAGAATCAATACTGATTGCTTGCAAGTGTTGGCAGCTTTATTGCTTTGTATTGTTCCAATAAACATCTGGGTCCTCATCGTGCTTCTGAATGCACTGTCAGATGTTACTTTTTTCTGCTGAAGATTTAATTTAGTACACAGCTTTGAATATCCCTGTTATTACTTTGGTTTTATTCTCACTAAACTTTTTATAGAGTTCACATGACCTATAGCTACACCAGGCTATATTCTAGGCTGCTGAAAAATATTACTATTTTTTACAGATAATGTTTGTTGCTCCTATATTACTATAATTATTGTCGCGGCGATGCACACAAAAGTTTCAGTGCAGAGAGATAAGCGCGGCTTGTGTACACAAAGAGCCGGTAAATAAAGATAGCAGAGATAAAGGACTTGCCGATACAGATCAAGTTCCGTCTAGAAAAGTCTGGTGACGTCTTGATTGTTCCAGAAATATCTAGTGATTGTTACAGAACAGTTTCTTATTATCAATGAGGTATTTAAGGAAGCGATGACTCGCCAACAGTCGTTCGTTAACAAGAGTAAACAGATGTACAGGTGTTGTAACAAGAGTGCTGTAAATAGATGTAATCATACCGCTGTTGTGGTCATCGAGCTTGGTAGACTGTGATTGTATTTTTTTACTTATTGTTATCTGAAAAGGTTCCCAGAGCCATAGCTCATGCTAGGTAACAGTACAAAAATATATAAAATGATGGCAAACAGCCCTTAACAATACTTATATTACATTTTAATAGTAGGAATGAATTACCGTACAAGAATAACATATATGAAACATACAAAGATACAGACATTCACTATAACTCAAGAAATAATAGTAACAAAGAACTTAACAGAAATACAGAAGCTACATATTCTATGGGACATTAATCCATATTAATATTTAACCAGTTCTGCTATCAAACCAGCTATAAATGTGTAACACTTTATCAGCTATCAATATATGTCTTCAGTAAATTTTCAGAAAATTTCCTTTTAAGATCTTTTATGTTCCTGCAGCCTTTCAGTTGCAGTGGCACCGCATTATATAAGTTGATAACGTGTGAGGTTAAGCTGTTCAGGCCATAAGTAGAAGTGTTCACTGTTGGTTTTGTTAAGTTTCCTTTATTTCTTGTATTATATATGTGAGGAGCTTTCAAATGTTAGATTGGACTTTAGAAGATTATTTTTTATTTTGTGGGGATATATTATCAAGGACAACTCTATGTTTACTTGTAATGGTAAAATGTTAGTTACATGGTAGAGTGTTTTGTGTTTGTTCTAAAGGGTAGATTGTAGATTATTTTCAAGGCACGATTTTGAAGTACTTCGAGGTCATGAATTAAATATTTAACAGAGTTACCCCATAAGATGTTTAAGTAATCCAAATGAGATTGAATTAAAGCATGGTAGATACTTCGTAAATGATTTACACTGAATCCTTTGAATCTCAGCCTGTGAATTACAGCTAACACAGGAAGAATCTTATTTTTTACATACATGATATAGTCCTTCCATGTAAGCGTACTGTCTAGAATCAAACCTAGATATGTGATTTTTGTTACTCTTTCAATCACTGCGTTATCAACATGTATCTTGTTATTTACTACTGGTACGTATAATCTTTTATGAAATAACATATATTTTGTTTTACAGATATTTAATGTTAACTTATTGCCCTTAAACCAGCTATTCAATGCATTCAGGTCTTGCTGTATGTCATATATCAGCTGGTGCTCAAAGTTATCTATATATAACAAACACATATCATGAGCAAACATAGTCAATTTACCTTTTAGTCTTAAACATCCTATGTCATTTATAAAAATTAGGAATAATATAGGACCTAATACAGAACCTTGTGGAACACCATGATGAATTTCTGATAGAGAACTGGAAATGTTCATATTTACATATATTTACATATATGTGACGTGATCCTGCTTCTGTGATATTTCTACGGAAATAAAGAACAATTTTGAATTTCTGCAACTTAGACTTTTAATTCTACGAACACACAAAGTCACAATTAGTGTCAGGAAGTGGAAAATTCAACGATGGACGCGGCATTGGAAAATATTTTGGAGAAGATGATGAAATATAAATACTGTCGTGAGGCATTGTTTTCCTGCTGCGTAAACGAGCACCGAGAGATTGCCGGGAGTGAAAGAGACAGATAGCTTCCTAGTCACGCCGAATGTTCTTTAAAACAATCAAGACGTCAGCAGACTTTTCTAGACGGAAATTTATTTCTTTCGGCAAGTCCTTTATCTCTGCTATCTTTATTTGCCGGCTCTTTATGTTCACAAGCCACGCTTATCTCTCTGCGCCGAACCTTTTGTGTACGTCGCCGCGACAATAATAATAGTAATATAGGAGCTATAAACATTATCTGTAAAAAATAGTGATATCTTTTATCTTTTATAGCCTAGAATATAGCCTGGTGTAACTATAGGTCATGTGAACTCTATAAAAAGTTTAGTGAGAATAAAACCAAAGTAATAACAGAGATATTCAAAGCTGTGTACTAAATTAAATCTGCAGCAGAAAAAAGTAACATCTGACAGTGCATTCAGAAGCACGATGAGCGCTTGGCACTTGCCTAGAGAAGGAGAGCAACAGAGGAAGAAAGAAACGGAGATAGTCTGGACGTTCTCGCTGCACCACGAAAGGCCGTCAAGCTTCGGTAGCCTTCGAGAAACAGCGGCTCGTATATAAATACGGCAGTGGGCGTTGTCGTCAATGAGTCAGCAGGGAGCTGCTAGGAGTTTCAGTTGCGAGCCAGTGAACTGTTTAATGTGTCTGGGGACATTTGAACTATACCGAATTGAACTGACAATCGTGTGGTTATTTGAAGGTGCAGTTTTTTGTTTACGTGTGATGAAGTCATGAGAGACTGTGTCGGTATATGTTACATCATTCTGCTACTCAGGGCTGTACAAAAGCGTCCTTCTACGGAAATAAATACCATTTTTAATTTCTACAAACTAGACTTTTAGCTTTACGAGCTCACAAAGTGACATTACTTATACTTTTGATGATTTTAAATTAACTCAATTTGAAATTAGAGTTAATGAGACCTGCAAATGCAAAACTATAGTTATGAAATTAGTGAAATCTCTTATTAAAAATGGAGTAAAATGTTTTCCACATATCTATTACATAATAATACATACATATTACGTAGAACAAATCTAGCTCTATCAAAAATTGTACAAATAAAACTCATATAACTTAGAGGTTGCTAATCCTCTGTATAACTGAAAATGATATATTTTGTTGTGAGAAATTAAATATCTCAAGGTACGTATAGAATTTACATGCCCTAAAGAAGTTGTGGCACAAACTTTTAAGAAGTTTTTCAACTCCTTATTTTCTTATCTTTCTCTTTAGGTTCTTCAAACGAAAGTCAAAATTAAATAGTATGCACGATTGATTTTCAAGGTCACAAGAATATCCAAAATATCCATTTTTTGACCTTTGGATTCCTATGTCAAAATACTCAGTTTATAAATCTCTATACTCTATATATTTTTTACATTAATTCTTGTGAATATTGCATATAAGGAACTGACGAATGCCTGGTGGGCGGTTGAGTTCAAAGATAGACAGTCAGTAGTTCAGTATTGTTGGCAGTGGTAGTTTAGTTAAACAAAATTATTTGAACTTAAAGGAAACTGCCAAGTGATTCAGCAATTGAATACATTCCTTGGACGGATAAACTCTGTTTTGTTTGTTTTGTTAGCCTGCAACTATGGCATCATCTTCATTATCTTTACTCCATAGATCAAACACATAGTCTGTTCGCTTTCTCACAGCAAGTCTCTCCATCTCTTCTGCCCACATTTCTTCTTCCTGCTGGTTTATAATGTAGTGCTATTTTAGGAACTCTACCATAGTCCATCCTTTCCATATATAACAGCCATTTATTTCTATAGTGTTTTATTTTTTGTTTATAGATTTAATTTTCAGCTCTGTTTTTATTACATCATTATTTATGAGGCCTAGTTTTGTACATCCTTTAGTTATTCTCAAGAATTTCATTTCATATCCTTGAATGTTAATTTTAAGTTTCTTTGGTGAAAATACCTACCTTTGCTATTGTTTTACAAAATGTGATTCTTGTATCCTTTCTTGTAGTATTTCCTAAATAGGTGTTTAATGTTCCGCACACAGTTTGAGATCTTGACAGTTTCAGGTTAATTTCAAATCTAAGGTATCAGAAACTTGAGAAACCTCTTCTAAGGTTTGATAATCTAAAGTAATTTTAGGTCTTATTTGATGGTTTCCCCAAAATGTCATTATCTTTGTTTTTGTTTTGGAAATATTAAAATTAACAGTTTTACATATTAAACTTGATGTAGCCTGTTGTAAATCATCTTCATTTTTTTCTGTGTTAGTACCACATCATCTGCATATAATAAAGCCATTATCTCCATTTGATTATTTATTATAATTCCGTTGTTAAAAATCCGCTTCCATTTTAGGAAAATATTATATATACAGGGTGTTTCAAAACGACCACGAAAGAACATATAGAAGTGGTTGTTCAGCTTATATTTGACACATATAGATAATTTTACTGCCAATAGAGCCGCATAAAAATGCTCTAGAATGAGTGTGGACTAGGCAGTGACAGGAACAACGATGCGTGCCTCACGTTGTCGGAGTTCGCAGGTATATGTCACACGCCGTGCCGCGTGCTTCAGCTGTTTGTAAACATACCGGCATACTCCGTAGTAGCTTGCTACTATTAAGACTTTCTTTGGCTTATGAAACCGCAATAAAGAAGTTATTGCTTAATTATTGGTTACCAGTGTTTAACGTGTTCCAGAATTCCATTACAGCAGTCCATGATGGCAAATAAGCTGGTGGACATATGTAACTTATACCTTATAGAGGGAAGCTAATGTTAGTGAGTTTGAGGATGGAAGCATTAAGTGATAAACAGAACAGAAAACAGCATCAAAGAATTGTAGATAAATTGACCAAAACTAAAGGGCTTTTCAAATGACAGGAGCATTTTATTTCACGTGTTTGATAATACTAAATAAAGCATTTGTAACTGGAAAGGAAGCTGTTGATATTTACAGTAAGTGGTTGAAAGTATTGTACAATTATTAAGATAATAACAAAGTGCTCTGAAGTTAAACAAATAAATATTATCATTGATGTAACTATTTTTACAATTGATATTTGTAATGAAACTAAATTAATCATGCGTTCGTTGAACTCCCTTCCGCTCTTCCATACATCAAAACCATATCCGTCATTTCGACGTTCGTATAGCGCTCCATATTGCTTGGATTTGCTATCTAAGTATGCGCAAAATCCTCCCTTAGTCCCATTACCTGAAAGCTAGACTAGGGTCACTGAGTAATGCTTTTGTTTTCGTGGTTGGTGCGTTCCAATAAACAGCTTTTGAGGTTGGCACACCAGTGGTACCTGCGCTGCCTAATCACACAATAATGTAATATTTAATGCTGCATACAAATTTCTTTCCCTTGTTCCATTTATACCCCGCCTTTAACTCCTATGGTCATATTGGCGGCCGTTCTCCTTTTGGAACATACTAAAGGTGTGAAGTCGTTATCTTTGGTTTTTGATCATTAGATCACGCACACATTCACACTCTCAGTCATACTTCCAGACTCTGGGGAAGATGGGGAATTATCTTGGTCGGAGAAAAATCCCCACCCCCACCCCCACCCCCACCCCCACCACCCGGGGGTGCCCCTAGCACGGCAGGCAGTTACTCTACCGACTGAGCTACGGGGTCAGCACTACATACAATTATATATAACAGAACTTGGAAGCTGCGACACCGAAATTCGGACTACGCAACGGCTATAATCGTTAGGTGTCGCTTTGAAGCAACCTGTATATATATATATATATATATATATATATATATATATATATATATATATATATATATATATATATATATATGCTTCCCACTAATTGAATCAGATATCTGGGGTATACATATCTGTCCATCTTACTGTGAAGATAAGTTATGTTATATTGTCGTTAGTACAGATTACCACTCCGTAGCTAAATAAATCCTTCTGACAGGCTTGGTTTCTGTCAGGGTGTACTCTCATACCCTTTGTGGTTCTTCCACTCCACAAGATGGCTTCTTTTCATTTTCCCTAAGAGAGACGTTGACTCTTCCACAAATATTGCCGTTCCGGTGAGCTCCATCTCTGCCATTGTCTTCGTTGTGGTCTTAGCCTTATCTCCAGCAAGGGGCCCTTCAGGTTGCTACCTCCCGGGCCAGGAGGAACCTGGAGCTCATTTCCCTGGATGAGAGTGTTCCCCTTAGGAACGTTCTCACATGCTAACCTATCTATGTTTCACTTTAATTTTTTCGCTATAGTAAGTGCCTGAGTAATAAATAAAGTAAGTTTAACATCAATTGATGTTATTTCCTGTTACACACTGGAGAACAACTTCAGAGTTTTCAAAGGAAAAAATGGAAGGACATTATTTAACCCATGTAACACTTCAGGGTAGCATTTAACACCAGCCAAGAGTTCTGCCGGTGTTGAATGTTGGCCCTTTACATTCGGTCTCCATGGCAGCACTTCCATCTATACTGCAGAACTCCACGCCATACATCGAGCCCTTATATATATATATATATATATATATATATATATATATATATATATATATATATATATATATATATATATATATGTTCGCCGCCGAAGATTGGGCAACTGCCTTATACTTAGCGATTCCCTTAGCGCACTTCAGAGCCTCCGTGACCTGTACAACCAACACCCCCTTGTACAGAGTATCCAGGACGCCCTCCACGTTATACACGACTCGGGGGTTAGCGTGGTATGTGCCTGGGTTCCTGGTCACGCGCGGTTGCGGGGAAATGAAATGGTAGACTCGGCAGCTAAGGCGGCTACGACACGGCCCAGTGTGAACATCCCTGTCGTGCTCTCGGAAGACTTTCGGCTCGTGCGGAGAGCGGTACTCTCGTGCTGGCGCGGTGAGTGGTCTGCTCTGTGCAACAACAAACTTTGAGAGGTAAAAGTGCTTCCGATTCCCTGAGCCAGGCCACGCCGTGGCTCAGTGGTTACACCACTTGGCTCTCACCAAGGCGGCCCGGGTTCGATCCCAGGCGACCGCAAAGTGAGATTGGTGGTGGACAACACGGCGCTGGGGCGGGTTTTCTCCGGGACCTCCGGTTTCCCCCGCCATCTCATTCCAATGGTGCTCCATCTTCATCTCATGTATCATCAGCGTCATCGCCTGCGGTGCCATATGTAGCAAAAGCGGGCGTTAAACACTACATATTTCAATTTTCCCTGAGCCACTTCCTCTCGTGCATCCTGGCGGGAGGAAGTTGTTTTAGCGCGTTTACCTATTTGTCACTGCTATTTTAGTCACGATTTTTTAGTAAACCGGACCCCAGAACCGATTTGCGTCCTGTGCGGTCGTTACCTGTCAGTCCGACACGTAGTTTTTGATTGTTTTAGATTAGTACGTCTCCGCTGGTCTCTCCAGCGGCCGGCCAGCTTGGCAGAGGTACTGGCGGATGACGAGACAGCAGTGACCAAGGTTTTAGCTTTCTTTTTATCATTAAATTTTAGAATATAGGTCCAAAGCATTTGGGCATTTTAGTCATTTTAGCCTTTCACCGGTTTTAAGTTTTCTTGTAGTGTGTGACGTATTGTTGAGCGGTTGGTTTATATAGTTTTTATCTAAATGACCATGTTTTAGCTTTTAAACTCGTTTTATCCTTTTTGGCACTGTAAGGGCGCTAATAGCCTTGTAGTTGAGCGACCTTAAACCCAATCATCATCATTTACCACCAGCGATGATGCGTGGATTTCACAATGTTTGAAATAAACCATGAAGACAGTGATTATCGAAGTTCACCATATTGCCAGGATCGATATCGTGGCCCTCAGGGACGACACGCACAGGTTTCCGATGCATGTAGCGGTGTCGAGTCCCAAGAGGGTACTCCTACATACTAGGGCTGATTACCACCAACCCCGTGGGCTATTTGATTTGCCCACAAAATATTAAATTCTGGATAAGAGGCCACCCACTGTCGCATTTTCTTCTGCAGTTACCGGTCCAAATGACATTCTGCCTTATTGGCACAAGGAAGGTATAGTACAAACTTCAGCCGCTAAATGTTAGGTTAGTTGTTATAACCATAATTGAAAATAATTTTAAATGATAGGTTACTTTATTTGCATTAATAACAGATGCTTTACAAACAAAGGTACTCATTTAGCGGATGTAGCTACTTGGAGTTTGATTGATGTGTACAGCAGCTTGCAAAAAATTTGTATTCAGAACTATAGAAGTGTTTGCAGTGCTCTAGAATCAGCCGAAAAACATATACTTCACATATAGCGCCACCTATGGTCCTTCAAAGTGTTCAGGTTGGTACTCTTACCCTTATACATCCAATGGTTTTATCTTTATATCATGCAAATTTTCAGTCTGTTCTTAGCTTTGGAATATTATTTTGTGGTAATAAAACAGGAGCAAAATCTATTTTTAAAATGCAAAAACGGGCAATTAGAATAATGCTACATGTTAATAAAAAGAACCAGTTGTAGGCCTCTATTTAAGGAATTAAATATATTGCCCCTACCCTGTATTTACATATATGAAACATTATGCTACATAGAAGCTAATCTCGGTATGTACACAACAAACTCACAAATACATTCTCATGATACCAGAAGAAAAGATAACCTTCATGTATTTAATTTAATTTATTTATTTTCTTCATTTGTGCTACAACAGAGCAAAGCTCCAATTACAGTAGCTACATGCAATTTAGTTACACAAGTTTGACTAACTGCAAAACAGAAATACAAAAAGGAATACAGACAAACTAAAAATACACTATATATTAAGCTATTATTGAAGACAAGACATTGCAAATTGTATACTAATCAAGCAAATAAGTGATACAACAGAGTAAACAATAATTGATCAAAGTTGAATATAAAAGAAAGAGAATGCAATTAATGGAATAAAATATTAAAAAAAACTAAGACTAAAAATGAAACATATTAAACTACTATATAAGACTAGAATTGCAAATGTTAAACTCATTATGCAATACAACTGAAAATCACATGCAAATAATTCCCATATTTAATTGTTTTTTAAACTGCTCGTAAGTTAAACTAAAATCCAGCTCTATTTTAGTAGAAAGTTTATTGTATTTCGCACACAACCTAACAACGGGAGAATTTTTATGGGATACTGTTTTGGGAGTCTTAAATTGAAAGAGCTGACGATTTCTAAAATTAGCAGAACTGACATTAAAACATATTCTGTCAAGCAGTTCTTCAGTGGATACCAAGCCGTTTATGAGTTTGTACAGAAATAATTGTTCAGCTATTGTTCTACGATCAGAGAGTGAGACTGTTTTGAATTCGTTAAGCAATTGACTATAAGGCAAGTTCTGATTATAAGTAAAAACACAGTGAGTTTTGTAATGTAAGTATCTGAGGAACCTTTTTTGGATCTTCTCTATTTGATTGTTGTGACATTTATATATTGGTGACCATACAATTGAGGCATATTCCAAATTACTACGGACAAGGCTTTTCTAGAGAATTAGCATAACTTGAGTATCTTTTAAGTCCCTACAGATCCTTAATACAAAACCAAGTTTCTTAAAGGAATCATTGGTTATATTTATAATGTGTTTAGTAAAAGTTAAATTCTGGGTCATGGTGACTCCTAAGTCTCTGACAGAATATACTCTTACAAGTGGAGAACTATTTAAATAATATTTAGAATTTAAGTGTTGCTTGCTTCTAGTATATATCATAAAGGAGCATTTCTTAATATTGAAGTGCAGTTTGTTTTCCAAGCTCCATTTATAGATATTGTCCAGATCAGATTGTAATGTTATTATATCGTCAGTATTACTAATTGTCCTGTATAATTTTAGATCGTCAGCATACAAGAGACATTTGGAGTGATTAATGCAATTTGTTAGGTCGTTAATGAACAGCATAAAAAATAAAGGCCCTAAATTTGATCCCTGGGGCACTCCAGAATTAACGGCAAAAGTACAAGATTTTGACTGATGAAAATTTACATACTGTTTTCTGTTAGAGAGATAGGAGGAATGTAATCACACATAGCAAAAGTTCTTTTGAAAAAAGTTTTGTATATACTGGCCTCCAGCTTTATAATAAATTACCCAATTATCTGATGCAAATACCTGCACTGCATCGATTTAGGATTTGTCTCAAAAAATTCTTTCCCTACATTGTTTTTATAGCATAAAGGAATATTATGATTACTTTGACAATTAATTTTGTTAATGTTAATGAATGTTCATTTCATTCATCGTCCGATATGACCTTACGTTGGAGGATATATAAATTACAAAAAAAAAAAAAAAAAAAAATTGGCTCTCCATATTCTCTGAAGTTTTACGGAGAGTTATTCGCCAATGTTACTTATTTCGGTTCGAATGGATTCCTTGAGAACATAAATTGTCCGTGGGCTATTCTTGTGCACTCTAATTTTAGATACCCCCACAAGAAAAAAATCTGGTGATTTTAGGTCAGGTGATCTGGGTAGTCACAGACCCTTTGCGATTATTCGATTATCAAAGAAACTGGTTACAAGTCCCATGGTGTCATTAGATGTATGGCTCCCGTAGGGGAGGGTATCCGTCCCCTTCAGCTGCCGAGGTGCGGGCGCTGCGGACCCTTAGCACTCGTGGTACCTCTAACGTTACTAGAGGAACCTCGGGCCGAACTGACGAGCCCCTCCCGTCGGGGAGTTGTTCGTATTGGGTTGGACTCGACGGGGCAGTGTGTTCCCGACACCACGGGGAATTGGGTACCTCCGGCCAGGCTACGGCCGCTCAGAGGGGGTAGAGGTTTGCCCTATAAGTCCCGGGTCTAGCCTGCAGAGCTAGTAGAAGGTGTGCTAGATCACCAGGCGGCCCCACCGAGGTTTTCGGTAGTCTTCCCTGCGGGGTTGACGCGGCTAAGTGGCGTATTCACTTCCACCCGTCTTGACGTTGTCCTCAGCGGGGGACCTTTTGGGCTCACAGTATTGCCCCGGAGTATTCGCTCCCGGGTTGAAGGAGGACCGGATCGTTGGTCCTACCGGTCCAGGACGAATGTGAGTGGAACCTCTGCAATAAACATTAGATGTATGGCACGTTGATCCATCTTTGTGGAAATAACCTTCTCCCAATTCGAAGGCATGTCCGTGAAACTTCAGGGAATATAGTGAGACGAGTGCAAACATATATAGATTCTTGTGGAGGACACTTCCAATATTTCCTCGGAGATGTAAATAGTGTAATGTAATCTCCCAATTGTGTATTATACTCTCTAAAAGTTACGCTTGTGTTCTATTATTGGTTCAAAATTTATGACCTCTGGAAGTGGTTCAGGTTTATATGGATCACACTATATATTACAGCATAATCAAACAGGCCACAGGAATACAGATAGACTTAGGAAAAGATCAAAATCAAATTCGACCTGTCAATGGAAAAAGCCAATAGGTGTACAAATTCTTAATTCAGGAATTATTAAATATATATAGGAATGAAGCTCTGCAACTGCAATTCCTTACCCAGCATAATGTCACCCGAACCTCGGAACTCCCTATAGAACCGGCCGGCAGTAGGGCCAGACGGGAGGCACTGGACCACGCCTACCCATTTGTCTTATAGCGCTAACAAAGGGATGGTTCGAAAAGCATCACTGGCCGTCTCTTTCGCCTCCCCCTGCCGTCTTGAACCTTTGCGGTGATTCACTGAAACGCGAGACTTCGAGAAACAACGATATCCCTATAAAAAGGGGGCTGCAGTTAGCGAGTCAGTTCAGTTCTTGGCGAGCAGCCGTGAGGAGCACCCAGTGAGAGAACGGACCGCGTACGTGCATCGGAGGAGTGTACGTAATTGCGAGTGCAAGTGGAACTGTAACGGACGAACTGGTGAATTGTAACTGTGCGCGCTACGTAATTTTATGTAATCGGCAAGTGTGCCAACTGTAATTCGGTGGAAATAAAGAACATTTTAAATTTGTGCAATTGGACTTTTAATTTCACGAACCCACAAGGTTACAATAAGATGCCAAATTTCAGGAAGTTTACTAGACTACTTGGATTTTGGGAAATTTAGAGATAGACCTGCTTAAGGGTATGTATGACTGAAATTTTCAAATTCTGAACTAATAATGCTAGCTTTTTCAAATTTACACCATAGGCGTAGTATAATATAAACATGTTACAACCTAAATTTAAACCATTTTTCTCCAGCAGTTTAGACATTATGATAAATTTTGTATGCTTTTGTTACGTCACTAAAAAAGTCCCTTACCGACGAAATATTTTGAATTTTGGTCTAATATTTTAACCCTATGTTCATAATACACATACTTTTTGAAATTGCTCTGGGTTTTTCTGTGTCTCCTTTAGTTTAGGCCACAAAATTTTTTAATTTACAAATATTGTTTTTTTTTTTGTCTAAAAAACTGTAAGTTTTGTGTTTGAAAATTAAAAATATATGCTTATATACATTTCACAATAAAACCTAGGGCAATTTCCATTCCCCATGATATTCTGAACCAGTGTAGGAAATTTGATGAATGTAGTACAAAAACTGCATCGCAAGGAGCATTTTACAGGAAGAAAAATGCTGAAAATATGAACATTGAGAAAACAGCGATTAAAGATTTGATTGCATAACTCACATTAAAATCCACCAGGCTGATAGGTTGGACCCTCAGATTTCTTTTTCCTCTCCTCTGTTGCTGCTTTTTCCACCTTTTTCTTCTTTAGATGTTGCTTTTCTTCTGCACAACTTCGCTTCCTGCTTTGCAGGATACGAGTCTGATCTCGCTGCACTGAAGTTTTCCTTGCTGAGTCTACTACACTTTCACCTCTGATATTTTGCTGCAGCTCCAATGACTTAAGACTACCCATGTTAAACTCACTGATGCTTTTAATAACAGCAAGATCCAATTTTTGTTTTGATATGAAAACTTCCTTTGGGCACTTATTCCATATGACATGATGCAAAGATTCATTGGCATTCTGTGTTTTTCCTGTTTTGCATCTCTCTAGTAATGTTGTAGAAGCCAGCCTCTGATATATTGGCAACATTTTAGGAACTATTTTGTCTGAAAGCCTTATTTTTCTTTTCTTGAATTGAAAATTTAAGAACGAAAAACTGACAAAGAATGTGGATGTAGGCAAAAGAGGGCGTGACTCTGGCAGAGTTTAAATGCCACCGACATTTAAATAAGCATTTAAAAATGGCGTTCGGAGGCAAATTATGCATTTTTCACATTCGGGAATGTCTAAATTATTTTATAGAATTAAAATAAAAAAGTCGTTATTTTCACGATTTTCATGAAATTTCAGTCATACATATCCTTAATGTGAAATGTTTGAACCTGACAGTGCAATTATGATGCTAGGTATTGCGTATATAATCAGATAACAAGACAGTTTCTTGCAATCCAGATTGCAGTTTGACACCTTGTTCCTTGTCAAGTTAATACGGATAACAACCATACGCACGTGACGTCAATGAACTTGATATATTACGTTTGGAACGTTACCCTACAAATCAGTGAAGTGTAATCGGTTTAATTTTAGACATTAGATCTCTCAAATGTCTATCACTGTCATTCTCAGCTAGTCGAGAGTCAATCGGCTGTGAATGTTAGCGTCCATTAAGCTAATACAGGATAGATGACACGTTCATTCTTCATTCGTTTCCAGAACGCCCCTTTGAAGTTCCAGATATATCTAAGCCGACATTTTTTTTTTTTTTTTTTACAGCGGAAGAACACGTTCCTGCAAGGTATATGCATGTTTGAATTTAAATTCCTAATTGACGTGAATGAGCATGTATTCACGCAATGGATGATGATTTTTTTTTTTTTTTTTTTTTTTTTTTTTTTTTTTTTTTTTGTAATTTACGCTCTCCAACGTTAAGGGTATGTATGACTGAAATTTCATGAAAATCGTGAAAATAACCACTTTTTTATTTTAATTCTATAAAATAATTTAGACATTCCCGAGTGTGAAAAATGCATAATTTGCCTCCGAACGCCATTTTAAATGCTTATTTAAATGTCGGTGGTCTTTAAACTCTGTCAGAGTCACGCCCTCTTTTGCCTACATCCACATTCTTTGTCTGTTTTCCGTTCTTAAATTTTCAATTCAAGAAAAGAAAAATAAGGCTTTCAGACAAAATAGTTCCTAAAATGTTGCCAATATATCAGAGGCTGGCTTCTACAACATTACTAGAGAGGTGCAAAACAGGAAAAACACAGAATGCCAATGAATCTTTGCATCATCTCATATGGAATAAGTGCCCAAAGGAAGTTTTCATATCATAACAAAAATTGGATCTTGCTGTTATTAAAAGCATCAGTGAGTTTAACATGGGTAGTCTTAAGTCATTGGAGCTGCAGCAAAATATCAGAGGTGAAAGTGTAGTAGACTCAGCAAGGAAAACTTCAGTGCAGCGAGATCAGACTCGTATCCTGCAAAGCAAGAAGCGAAGTTGTGCAGAAGAAAAGCAACATCTAAAGAAGAAAAAGGTGGAAAAAGCAGCAACAGAGGAGAGGAAAAAGAAATCTGAGGGTCCAACCTATCAGCCTGGTGGGATTTAATGTGAGTTATGCAATCAAATCTTTAATCGCTGTTTTCTCAATGTTCATATTTTCAGCATTTTTCTTCCTGTAAAATGCTCCTTGCGGTGCAGTTTTTGTACTACATTCATGAAATTTCCCACACAGGTTCAGAATACCATGAGGAATGGAAATTGCCCTAGGTTTTATTGTGAAATGTATATAAGCATATATTTTTAATTTTCAAACACAAAACTTACAGTTTTTAGACAAAAAGGAATATTTGTAAATTGAAACATTTTTGTGACTCAAACTAAAGGATACACAGAAAAACCCAGAGCAATTTCAAAAAGTATGTGTATTATGAACATATGGCTAAAATATTAGACCAAAATTCAAAATATTTTGTCGCAAGGGACTTTTTTAGTGACGTAACAAAAAACATACAAAATTTATCATAATTACTAAACTGCTGGAGAAAAATGGTTTAAATTTAGGTTATAACATTTTTACAATATACTACACCTATGGTGTAAATTTGAAAAAGCTAGCATTATTAGTTCATAATTTGAAAATTTCAGTCATACATACCCTTAAGTCATATTGGACGATGAATGGAATGGGTAAAATGATGCTCAAATGACCCCGGGGTCCATGGAGCTTAGAGTTACCCGACATTCGTCTTTCAGGATAAGGGAAAACCCCGGAGAAAACCTTATCCAAGTAACTCATCCTGATCGCGATTCGAACTCGGGACCTCTTGAACGTGAGGCAGACACGCTACCATCTACGTTACCGAGGTGAGCCCCAAGTTCGGATCTCAGTCAGGGTGTTTTATCTGGATAAGATTACATGAGCCATGTAAATATTGTCACCCAATTATCGGAAAGCACGTCCAGACCAGCTGAGTAGGGGACCGGAGGCATTCGGACCACGCCTACCCATTTATCTCGGTCACTAACTGAGGGGATGATTAGGGAAGTGTTACTGGTCGCTGGCCGCCTCTTTCCCCTCCCCCTGCCGTCTCGAACCTTCGTGGTGATTCACTAAACCGAGAGATTTCCAGAAGCAGCGATATTCCCATAAAAAGGGGCTGCAGTGGCGAGTGAGTTCAGTTATTAGCGAGCAGCCGTGAGGAGCGCCGAGTGAGTTAACGGACCAGAAGACCGTGAACGTGCATCAGAGGAGTTGTACGTAACTGTGAGCGTGCAGTGACCTGTGACAAACGAACTGGTGAATTGTAATTGTATGCATTACGTAATTCTGTGTAATCGGCAAGTGTCTCGACTGTAATTCGGTGGAAATAAAGAACATTTTTGAGTTCTGCATTTGGACTTTTAATTTCACGAACCCACAAAGTCACAATATCTTATAGTAATTGAATACAAATTGCTGCTGGCTTTTGAGAAATTCAAAAGTACGAAATATTTTCAATGTAAAAATTATTTGCATTGTTGAGATTATAATTTAAATATTCTTGCAGCATCCTCTTAAGGTACTGAACTCAAATATCACGTTTTCTAGTTAACAGAACGTAGAAAAACATATTTCCATATCGAGAAGAGATAAAAATATGACGTCAGTTTTTGCAACAATTGTTCGTGCAACCCCTAAACTACAAGTACTCTGCAGCGATGTTTCTGTTGAATTGCTGGTAGCAAAGCAACCCGCCATACTCACACACGCAGGCTGCACACAGTGACGCAGTGCTACTGCAACCGACAACATACACGCTCCTGACAAAGCTGCTCTCCTGACAATTATTGCAATATACATACCTACCCATCTACATGCAGCTTGTTCACGTCTACACCTCCAGTTTTACTTGGACATCTCATACATAACATGCAAAACGGAGGGCAATTCATGATTTTAAAACTCGCTTAATTTACCGTTATCTGTGCACTAAGTACGAGAAAGCTTATCCCACGAAACAATTAATAACACAGGACCGCAGGAACTGTTCCTAAGGAATTCAATACTTTTATTTCATTTTTCATGAAAATATATTAAATATATTCTACTTCAATCAAAATAGTTACGAACTGGTCTTGAGCAGTTGGGTGCTTTGGGATGGAAGGCTTTCTTGGAGGTCTTCCTGTCACATGTTGGACAACGCTGAACTTAAAATAAACATATCGGAATGCACAAGTTACCATCCATGGCCCGTATTCGGAAGGTCGTAGGTTCGAGTCCACTGGCCGATCATGGTTGGCCCATTATCCTGAATGCTGGGAAAAGTGATGAACTTCCTCGCTTTAAACGTCTGCCTAAACCTAACATTCTATAATGGTTAAGTTCTGTTTGACAATAAATTGTGTACAGATACAGAAAAATATTTATTGCGCAAAATTCTACAACTCTTAAACTACATAACTGCCGAAATTCTGCAGACAGTTGTCATAGCGAGGCACAAGTTTTTGTATACCTTCTTCATAGAAGTTTGCCGCCTGTGTCTTCAACCAGTTGGAAACATTTTCTTTCAGCTCTTCGTCATTGTTGAAGTGTTGACCGCCAAGGAAAGATTTGAGATGCGAAAACAGATGAAAGTCACTATGAGCGAGGTCAGGACTGTACGGGGGTTGATCAAACACGTCCCAGCGAAATCCCTGTAGGATCTTTTTCGTCACATTTGCAGTGTGTGGTCGTGCGTTGTCGTGAAGAAACACAACACCTTGTGACAGCATTCCTCGGCGCTTATTCTGTATTGCACGGCGAAACATCCTAATTGTCTCGCAATAAACATCTGCTTTCATTGTTTGACCACGCAGTAAGAAATCAATGAGTAAGATGCCTTTTCTGTCCCAGAACATTCCTCGTAGGGGGGAATCTGTTCCCTTCAGCTGCCGTGGTGCGGGCGCTGCGGACCCCTAGCAGTCGTGGTACCTCTGACGTTACTAGAGGAGCCTTGGGCCGAACATTCGAGCCCCTCCCTGCTGATGAGTTTTTCGGATTGGTTTGGACTCGAGGGGGCAGTGGTTTCCGATACCCGCGGGAGATCGGGTACGTCTCCGGACGGGGTTCAAGGAAGCCACTAATATTCCCGCGTACTAGCCAGCATAGCTAGTAGAATGTGTGCTAGATTACCAGGCGGCCCTACCGAGGTTGTACGGTAGCATTCCTATTTTGGTGTTTGCGCGTATGCGCTAGCCTAGCCATTTTTGTGTTGGCGCGCGTAAGTGGCATATGCACTTCCATCCCGTCTTGAGTCCACTTATTTATTTATTTCAACTAAGCCAGCACAATTGAGTACCGGTGTTCAGCCCTGGCTATATACCAGCCATACTCACTTTTAGAGTAGATCCTTATTTCTAAACAATTGATTATAACTTAACTTAACTTCGTCCAAGTATTACCCGATCTTCTTTCTATCTTTAACAAACATTTCAGCTATAGCTATATTTCTATCTAGCTTAAACCATTTCTTATCAATAAACGTCTTCCTCCAAATTTCTGTCCCTTTTCACTCACAAAATAAATGTTCTAAGTTCTCATTTCCCCTACATATGGGACAGTAACTTTAAAGAATACCCCTTCTTATACATTCCAGTCGCCATACTCCTGCTCTCGCCCATGCAATACCTTCTCTCTCCTCTTTATCCATTACGTCTATATACTTTTCTCTTCCGCAAGTCCCCTTCATTGGTATATAAAAAACAAAAGACCTACTCTCGGGTATTTTACTAAATATTTTCTGCACTTCTATGCCTTCAAATCTTTTTCTAGCAGATTTCTAGAAATGTTTTACATTACTTTCTCTTTTTCTACACATTTGCCCTAATCCACTGCTCCTTAGTTTATTTCAAAACAGTCTACCCATCCCTTGTTCTTAAATTCTTTCCTTGATAAATTGAGCATTGTTTTCACAAATTCCTTCTTCCAGGTTCAATATTTTATACTAGAATTTCAATACCCTTTCCACAATCTTCCTCTTATTGGAAACTCTACCCATCTCTATTTGTGCTACTTGCCTAACAGCTACATTTGGTAACCCAAGCATTTCTTTACAGCATCTCCTATACACCTCTTCTATAACTTCCCATCCTCCTTCTAGTCCACATACTTCTATCCCATATAACATTTTTGTGTCTACCCATTTGATATTTATATCCGGTAACTTGTACTTGCAGCTTTTGATTGCTGAAAAAGCAAATTTCTTTTGTTTCTAACAATTCCCACTGCTGTCAATTTTAATTCATAAATAACTAGAATCTCTAAGAACCCTATACTCTTTTATTGTTTTAACTCATCCATTTTTATATTTACTTAATTCCTCTTCTTCTTTAAACACTATGATCTGTGTCTTATCCAGGTTTACTTTTAAACTCCCTTCTTTTAGAGTAATTATATACTGCTTCCAGCGATTGTTTTAATCCATTCACCGTAATTGCACCTACAACTAGACCATCTGCAAAAAGTAACAAAAGTACATTAGAAAACAAGAATATATAAAATGTTTATTACAATCAGAATTATTTGTAAAAGTGTTTATGACATTCTTATAATTGCACTTAACACATATCTAAGCCATAGAATGAATGACACTGTGCGGTGCCACAGGTTTCCATGGTAATACCTTCCTTTGTTTTTCCCTTTTTTAAAAGGTCACCTCCATGCACTTGCTTTGATGTTTCGTCGGCGTTTCAAATGAATTACAAACGTTTAAATTATTTGTGAAACGCTCATTAGATGAGCACACAAACACAGATCGCTAGCGCACCGGCACGTTTACTTAGGTCTCAAAAAACGTGTGCAGAGAAGATTTGCCAATTAAGTTTATAACGGGCCATTAGCTCGAAGGATAAAGCACCGTACTACACAGAGCATAAATTCTATTCTCTGCTAATCCAGCATATCGTTAGGTAACATCGGACGATCAACTTAATTTATAAAGACAAACTAATGAAATATGTATTTTGTGCCTTTATGTAAGGTTAATGTTCAGTGCAATTGAAATTATTAGCCTTGGAACAATTCATACACGATACCTAGAGCAGTAACGGTTACATATTAGCACAGAGGGTTCTCTTATGGAGAAAAATGGAAATGTTGAAGCTGCTATATATTGTATACTACGAGGGTTGTTCAATAAAAACAGATCACAATCATTTTTTGACAACGTACCCTTACTCATCCTTATAATTTTGACGGTTCTTCTCAAAATAGTCTCCCCTGAATGCGATGCACTTATCCCAGCGTTTCTGCCAGTCTTCAAAGACATGCCGGAAACCATTTTTTGAGACATCCTTCAAAATCACCTCCGAAGCAGTCACATGGGGCTAAATTCGGACTATAGGGAGGGTGAGGGATACACTTCACGTTGATTTTTGCAAGATATTCAGCAACATCATTGGCAATATGCAACCGCCCATTATCGTGGTGCAGCATCCAGCCTGCTTCATGGAAATGTGGTCTTTTGCGCCTGATATGGACTTGCAATGTTTTCAGGACATCCCTGTAGTATTGTCCAGTTACTGATGTGTGTGTACGTACAAATTGCTGTTAAGTCATTCCATGAATATCAAAGAATGAGATGACCATAACTTTCCCAGCAGAAGCAATCACTTTTGCTTTCTTATGGGTTGGTGATGAAAGATTTCCACACTGATCTTTGCTGTTTGTTCTCAGCGTCAAAATGATGTAGTCAAGTTTCATCAGCAGTGATTACGTTTGAAAGAAACGCCGGATCTTTCTCTAACATCAACTTTAACTGCATGTTACATCCACTGCAGCGGTAGGCGATACTGAACATGTCTGAACTTGCCTGGTTCTCACAGGCGGTAACCGGGAGTACCAACACTGAAACTACTACGGCATGTTTGTTTCACTTTAAGCTAACAGAATTAAATAAGATTAATTTTAGTGCGAAAAATTATGACCGTAAAAGGTTATGAAAGTTCTTTATTGAACAGCCTTCGTGTTTAACATATAAGCAGAATACAATAAGTTTTGATGGAGAGATAACAGCCATAAATACCAGAACTATAACAGCATTTTTATTATATTAATACATTCAAATATCAACCACATTGTGTATTTTAAAATCAGCCTTACATGCAATCATAAATCAATACTCATCTGATAGCACAACAAATTAACTAATTCAAATAAGATATTACAAAACTTAGGTAAATCTGATTCCAGCCCATTTAGGATTATCTGGAAATGAACAAGCTGATATACTAGTAAAAACGGCACACACATCAAACAGTCAACAAACAAGAATTTATCCTTCCACTCTGCCAAATCACAAGTTCAAAGCATTTCAACAAGAAGAATTAACACTGCAAAGTAGATAAAACGTAGTGTATCATTCTGGAAGACAAGAAATACATTCCTGACTACCAAGGAAGAAAATCAGTTACAATATTTCGACTAACTGCTGGTCATGACTTGATTAGTCACATACCTTCATAAGACATATATGTATATAAAACACAGTGCACCCTCTGTAATCTTCCACATACAATTATGGACAAAGAACATTTACTAATATGCCGAGCAATTCCAAAAATAGAAGGAGATCTTTACATGCAGCTAACATCTATTATTGGGATGCCAGGCGGAGAATGAATGAAGTTCAAGCTCCAGAGCATTAGATAACAACAATGTTATATTGAAGAGCTATACCATATCGTCATTTATTTCTGCACTTCCACAGGAACCTGGATGAATGTGAAAGATTATTTACAAATAACTTTTAAAAATTAAGACTTTAATTTAAAAATGCATTAAAATTAAATTTATTACTAAAATAATACAGTAATAATATTATTACTAATAAAATACAGTGTGATCCATATAAACCTGAACCACTTCAATAGGCCACAACTTTTGAACCAATAATAGGGCACACGTGCAACTTTAGGAGAATATAATACACAATTGGGAGATTACATTATACTATTTACATCTCACAGAAAATATTGGGAGTCTCCTCCACCAGCATCTATACATGTTTGCACTTGTCTTACCATATTGTGACTTTGTGGGTTCGTGAAACTGAAAGTCCAATTGCACGAACTTGAAATGTTCTTTATTTCCACCGAATTACAGTTCGAACACTTGCCGATTACATAGAATTACGTAGCGCACACAATTACAATTCACCAGTTCGTCTGTCACAGGTCCACTCCACACTCACAATTACGTACAACTTCTCTGGTACACGTACACAGTATTCCAGGCCGTTCGCTAACACGGCACTCCTCACCAAGAACTCAAGTCTTCTCCAGCCCGGCGTGTCACTTATATAATATCAACTTACCTATCTAGAAGGTTCGGGGTTAGATGAAATATCCCGACTGTTCCAGACGTCAGGGGGAGGGGAATGAGGCGACCAGCGACCAGTGACACTTTCCTCACCATCTCCTTCAGTGAACGCCACAAGATAAATGGGTAGGCGTGGGCTAAATGCCTCCTGTCACCCACCCAGCTGCTAGCTGACCGTGCCTTCCGATAATTAGGTGACAATATTCTCTGAAGTTTTAAGGAGATGATATCGAATTGAGAGAAGGTTATTTCCAGCAAGATGGAGCAACGTGCCATCATGGAACTTGTAACCAGTTTCTTTGATAATCGAATAATCTCAAAAAATCTGTGGCCCCCCAGATCCCCTGACCTAATCTCACCGTACTTCTTATGGGAGTATCCAACAAATAGAGTGTACAGGAATAGGCCACGAACAGTTGATGTTCTCAGGGAATCCATTCGAACCGAAATAAGCAACATTGGCAAGGATACTCTCCGTAAAATTTCAGAGAATATGGTGAGACGAGTGCAAACAGGTACAGATGCTACTGGAGGACACTTCCAACATTTTCTCTGAGAAGTAAATAGTGTAAAGTAATCTCCCAATTGTGTATTATATTCTCTCAAAGTTGTACGTCTGTCCTATTATTGGTTCAGAAGTTATGGCTTATTGGAGTGGTTCAGGTTTATATGCATCGCACTATATAATTGGGGGACAGTGCATATATCACAGAGAATGCAGATAGAATATTTCTAGGCCGCGCCGTGGCTCAGTGGTTAGACCGCTTGGCTCTCACTAAGGCGGACCAGGTTTGATCCCAGGCGACCACAAAGTTAAATTTGTGGTGGACAACACGGCGCTAGGTCGGCTTTTCTCCGGGATCTCCGGTTTCCACCGCCATCTCATTCCACCGGCGCTCCATCTTCATCTCATGTATCATCAGTGTCACCGTCTGCGGTGCCGTATGTAATAAAAGCGGGCGTTAAACACTACACACACACACACACACACACACACACACACACACACACACACACACACACACTAGAATTTTTCTTAGTATTTATTAAATTGCAGCTCTTAAAACTTCATTTTCATTACATTTTCAAACAGCATCAGTTATTTATTATAATTTAAACTGCAACTGGAGAATGGAGCGTATCCGAAGCCAGATGAAAACTGGATGCGCAGTGGCAACAGAGAAGCACGTGACCAATAAGTCAGTAGTTATGGAGTGCAGTTTCTAAACGGCAAAACGGTGCCGAGCCTCTCTCTCTCTCCCTCTGTCTCTCTCTCTCTCACTCTCTCTCTCTCTCTCTCTCTCTCTCTCTCTCTCTCTCTCTCTCTCTCTCTCTCTTTCTCTCTCTATCCAGCTACCCGCCTTCGTTTATACTCCCTACTCTAATTACAGACAACGTCTGGTAGCTCCAGGCTCCTGTTACCATTCACAGTCTGCGCAGATTTGAGCTGTTAAAATCTATACGATACTTTCTCTTTTAATCCGTAAACCTTGGAGTTAAGAGAGGACTGCTTTTAAATATTTTCGTTAAATGAATCTGCCATAAGGAATTAATTATACTGTAACTATGCATGTGATTTGCGAAGTGCCAGGGTTGAGCAATCGTCATGTTCACCTGCATGTAGATTGGCATTAATAAATAAAAATATGTAAATTATTATTTTTATTCACTTACACTTTAGACATTCAAATCCACAGTTTACTTATAAAAACAGATAACATACAGATGTGTTGGATAAGTAGAACCAGACTGAAAACTTCAATGTCATAGCCGAGATTTGAACCACGGATCTCCCGCTCTCAGTGCGGTTACTCCAAACAACTAAGCTACTATGGCCAACATGCTGACATGACATTAAATTTTTATATTGATATTATTTATATTAATATATTTATTAAGCATATTCCAAAATTTTACAATTTACAACTTTAGGCTACATTTATTTGTCTTTACCTTGTTACTATCTTGGCTTACATGACACCCTGGTCCTCTGCTCTGCCAGGTAGCTCTTAACCTCCATAGCTCCTTGTT
This sequence comes from Mantis religiosa, assembly GCA_030765055.1. NCBI lineage: Eukaryota > Metazoa > Arthropoda > Insecta > Mantodea > Mantidae > Mantis > Mantis religiosa. Next base: position 33,698,558 of record CM060959.1, read on the forward strand.
CCTGAATTAGTCCCATTCTTCCCCCTCATCTTCTTTTCTTACATTCTTTACATTTTTGGCCCATTTTCTTTTACTTTCTGCAAGAAGGCACCAAAAACTCTTACCTTCTTTTCTTTCCTGCCATTTAACATTTTATAGCTACTATCCTCTTCTCTACTTTCTCCCAATTTTCTTCCCAAACTTTTTTTCTCCATATTGCAACCTCCTCGCATTCTGTTACATAGTGTTCTAAGCTTTCTTTTCCCCCCACACAATTCACAAATTCCCTTTTCCCTACCTCTTATCCCTCTTAGAAATATTATTCCTGTGCTCATCCAAGCTAACCCTTCTCTCTCTTGCCTATTGCAGTAATCTACATATGCTTTTCGTCCCCAATTTCCTTTTATTTGCTTGTAAATAGTAATGATTTCAAATTTTCTAGACTTCCCCATATTACCTGTCTTTTTCTAATTTCTATTCTGCGTTTTACTAATTTATCCACATCGCTTGTATTCCTTTCCTCTAATCTCCATATATCTCCCATTCCTATTTTTTTTTCCATAATTCCTCCTATCTCTGCCCACCAACTATTTGTGTTCTCTAATCTTTTTAGCTGATTCATGCATAATTTCATAATTTCCCCTTCTCTTTGGCCAAACACCGATATTTTTTATTATTCTTTCCATTATTATTCCAGTTGTTCATCTCTTTCCGAATTCTACTAAAGCTACTTCCGTAAGTGCTGATTTTGACAAGCCTAGTAGCTCTTTACAAAACCTGCAGTAGTTTTGGTCCAGCGTTTTGTTTCCCTCTGTGTCCCCCTCCCACAAAATTCCACTTCATACAACATTAAATTCTCCAACTGACTCATATGTTTCCCGGTAGACCACTAGGAGTTCTCATATGGTAGGAGACACGCACCTTTTGTGGCGACTTACTATGCTGTAAGTACTTAAGTCCCAGGCTTCATAGTTAACCATTTTTTTTTTTTTTTTTTTTTTTGGTAAATTGATGGAATAATCATTCCTGCCACACTAGCCATGTGTAGGCTAAGGTTTGGATGTGTTGAGGCAGACTGAAGAATTCAACGCCATAGCCAGGATGTGAACCACGGATCTCCCGCTCTCCGTGCGGTTACACTGAGCTACTATGGCCAACAGGCCGACATGACAATAAATCGAACATGGCATTAAACCAAACGAGTCGGTTGGAGAATTTGTTGGACACCGGTGATCTGTGGTTCAAATCCCGGTTATGGCAATTAATTTTTTAGTCTGGCTCTACTCATCCAAAACTTAGCCTACACATGGCTAGTGTGAAAGAAATTATTAATTTACATACAGATATGCTGCTATTCTCTTTCCTACAACAAAGCAAACAATGCCCCAATGTTGTCAAAAGAAGCTCACTGAGCTCCCATGCCCTTCCCTCAATTATTAAAACAAAATTAGGGCTAATTTATCTGCAGTCATTTAAACTTGAAACTTATGGACAAAGAACTCCAATGGCCCCTTTTAACTTCGGAAATGAATTAAATAATGCTTTTCTATGTTGAAGATCTATAATGCATTTAGGTTCTTTGTAATAACTGCATTACATCTTTATCGGAGTAGATATGAATTGGAGCTTCCTAAATACAAAGAAAGATTTTGATTCTCAAATCAAAGTGTCTATAAGCTTCATTTATTTAGGTTCAGTTTCATTTAAAGAAGCCATAAAAGGATTTATAACAAAAACTTCAGCCTAAAGTACCCTATTCATCGAGAATGTTTTGAAATTTTTGATTTTCTGAAAAGTGATAAAGATTTTCATTAAAATAACATATATTATAAATATTAAGGTAGGAGAGAAAATATAAATAGATATTACATTTTCTGAGAATGGAGTTACGTATATAGGCCAAGCGATATTTAAGAATTATTTTGAATTATTGGGATTTAGCATTTAATTTCTTGAATTACTGGTATATTTCGTACAGGATACGTACTTTTGACAGCCAAATCAGCCTTCTTCGGCTAAAGAAAAGACGGATGATCACGGATGGGGTGATTCAGGAATGCGCGAGTTAAGACAATCTCTTAAGGCAGTACCCAATTAGTCCCAGACCCATAGGCGATGGATAACTCCATAGCACACTACCGATTTCTTAAAAAGCCCCCCCCCCACCCGTTGACAACAACGTCAAGAAGAGATGGAAGTGGATACGCCACTTACGCGCGTCAACCCCGCAGGGAAGACTACCGAAAAAACTCGGTGGGGCCGCCTAGTGGTCTAGCACACCTTCTACTAGCTCTACCGGCTAGTACCCGGGACTTATGAGGCAACCCTCTACCCCCTCTGGACGGCCGAAGCCTGGATGGAGGTACCCAATTCCCCGTGGGGGTCGGGAACACACTGCCCCTTCGAGTCCAACCCAATCTGAACAACTCCTCGACGGGAGGGGCTCGGCAGTTTGATCCAAGGTTCCTCTATTAACGTCAGAGGTACCACGAGTGCTAAGGGTCCGCAGCAGCTGAAGGGGATGGATCCCCTCCCCTACGTGAAATCTCTTCAGATAGAGAGCTGAATTGGCATGAGTAACCAGCTGACGTGGGGACTGCCAAGTAAAGTGGTAGCCACCATTTTTGGCAGGCCGATTATTTAAATAATTAAAGGTAGCGTGCACGGGGGCTTTTTAGTATGAATGTGCCGTTGGGTCTTTGCTGGAGGACTCCACGTCGGAAGATTGTTCGAGACGTCATACTTCACTCAAGCATCCGTGAACACAGTATGGGGTCTCAAGTTAATTTACTGCTCCCAGATCTCCTCAATAACATGGAAAGTCCTTGTATCTTTAATTTGAGTCTTGGAATATAGTCGCTAATCTGGGCTTGGCTCTGAGTATTATTCCTAGCCTTTCCCATGCCGCTCTACCGCTCCTGATACTCCCTACCATTTAAATACGCTTCCCCTGTTATTTAGGGCTGTAGGGAAGCCCCCATCTGCTCCGCCCATACAAACCAAGACGCAGCATTTGGTGGAGGCGCCGGTGCAGACATAAGTATCCTTAATTCTGATTGACATTCGCATGGTTGTAAAATCATAAAAGACAAAATATTAAAATAAAAAATAGAACTTATTAAAGCGCACAATTAACATCAAGTTGTGAGGAGTTGGGCATTTCCGAAATATTCCTAATCTGGCTTTGACTTTTAAAATATATTTGTTCTCGATTGGAAACTTTAATTCTTTCATTATTTTCTTGCTAGTAGAAAGCCATCATGTCGCGCACTAAAGATCGCGCTATTGCTCTACCCAATGCATTCTGCAAATAATTGTTTAGATGTGAAATGAAAATTTGCCTTCATTTACACAAAGTAAAATAATACACTTTTGTAAGAATAGTTATTAAGACAGTGAGTGGAGAAAAGTATATGATGCACAACGTAATATTTTATTCCATTAATCTGTTTGTAGAAAATGATGTTTGCCAAACGGAATTGACTCCGCTTCAAACACATTTTGAACACATTTGCTTCATAACATTATCACCTAATATTTTATGTCCTCTTTCTTCTTCCACAAGCTCCAGACGTTAAAACCTGTTGCGGGTTCTTTATTTGATCTATGTATCCTAGTGAGATCTGCAAACACTTGGTTTACCTTTCGCTCTCTATGGAACAAATATTTTTGGTAACCTGTGCTCACGCAATTGTGCGTGCTTCCACTAATTAGCTCATAACTAACCTATGCACTCCCGTATACAGCTGTACCAACTCTACAGGGTGTACGGTTTTAAAAGGCATGTGAACTGAACCAGTGAATGTAAACTTACCAAGCAAGGAGTAACTATGATAACATTATAAACTGTAACTTTCAATATACACGTGCCTGAATTTCTGAAAACGACTTATTTTAGAGGAGTTGTTAGCTCAAATAAAATAAATAAAGTTTACACAAATTTCTTTGCGGGATTTAATGTTATATATGGAAGAGAATGTTTTGCTTTGATTTCTAAGAGAATATTCAAGAATTTTATTTATAACCATATTAATATGTGTAAGTTTTTAGGTTCTCATTTCAATTCATTTACCATTTATTTACAGTTAATTTTATTGATTTTTTGTACGAGAGCTCTTCAATAAAGAATGATCACAATTTTTTTGACAACGTATCTTTACTCATTCTCATAATTTTGATGGTCCTTCTCAAAATAGTCTCCCCTGAATGCGATGCATTGGTCTCAGCGTTTCTTCCACTCTTCAAAGACATGCTGGAAACCATTTTTGAGAGAACCTTCAAAATCGCCCTCGAAGCCTTCACCACTACTTCTGATGATGGATAATGCCTACCACGAAGGCGTTTCTTCAAGTTACGGAATAGAAACAAGTCACATGTGGCTAAATCCGGACTATAGGGATCGTGAGGGATGCACTTCACGTTGATTTTTGCAAGATATTCAGCAACATTGGCAATATGTGGCCGCGCATTATCGTGATGCTTCACGGAAATGTTGTCTTTTGCTCCTGGTATGGACTTGCAATGTTTTCAGGACATCCCTGTAGTATTTTCCAGTTACTGATGTGTGTGCAGGTACAACATGCTGATAAACCATTCCATGTTTATCAAAGAATAATATGACCATAACTTTCCCAGCAGAAGCAACCACATTTGCCTTTTTGGGGGTTGGTGCTGGAGGAGATTTCCACACTGAGCTTTGCTGTTTCTTTTCAGGATCAAAATAATGTAGCCAAGTTTCATCAGCAGCGATTACGTTTCAAAGAAACTCCGGATCTTTCTCTAACATCAACTTTAACTGCATGTTACCTCCATTGCAGCGGTAAGCTATACTGAATATGTCTGAACTTACCTGGTTCTCACAGGCGGGAAACAGGAGTACCAACAATGAAACTACTACGGCGTGTCTGTTTTAGATTAAGCTAACAAATATAATAAGGTTGAATTTTAGTGCGAAAAGATATAACCGTAAAAAATTATGACATTCTTTTTTTAACACCTCTCGTATATCTGAGTTCGAGGAACTTAATATACTGATATACTTGGAACGGATGTAGTTACACGAGCTCATTTCAGCAATGTCCTGTTTCATAATACCTGACACAATATGCACATTCACATTGCATGCTCTGGTCGTGAGGTCCTGGCTTTGTGAACAATTGATCCGATCACGCACTTTCACAGATGAAATTTCTTATAGAAAGCGTACGTTTTGTAAATAAGATTTCTGATCAGGGAGAGGAGTACTTTACCCTCAGTCCCTGATCCATTGGTAGCACGCTTTGAAAGTGACATTGTTAACAGTTAAAAAACCACAATGTAAACATCTTAATCTTCTGCTTATTTTCACAGTTACACAAAAGCACCTTACACTAAAATTTGCATAACGGATTTAATTTGACCTTAACTTCAAAAAATGCGCGCGCATGGTCTTTGACTACAGTAAATGGTGGTCAATTATTTTATGAATAAATATATGCATTTCCTAACAACATTTGGTTGACATTTGGTGTTACTCACTTACGCGTAATGAAAAGCAGTAACACACAGGTAAGATTAGAAGTTGAAGGCCTAGAAAAATGCCTTAGTACAGGCTGCCTCAAACATTCGTGCCTCGTATACCAAGGTATCTTACATTGTCGAATTTCCAGTAATAATTTTGGGCATATGATAAACAGAAATCTCTGTTGCTCAGGCTTATGCTGTGCGTCCCGGACTAGGTAAAACTGCACCTCTGTGATAGTACAGTCACTCCCTAGCTGCGCCGCATATGCCTCCTAATAGCGTATGCCTTACCATTACAACATATTTTAAGTCCAGTGGTTCAACCCCAGTAACTATGATGAAACCACTGGCAGAAACTCATTTTGTTCAAATTTATTCGACTTTCACGTTTGTTATGATCCAGTGTTTACTCTCACGGGGGGGGGGGGGGGTATCTCTAACGCTACGATTTTGTATAGTTTGGACTACTTGCCCATTTATTCTGTCGCGACTGGTGGTCGTACGCACACAAAGAGACAGGGCAGCGCTGAGATAGAGAGCTTGCCGGAACAGATAAAGATCGCGCGGAGATAAAAGGCTTGCCAAAAAAGATAAAGTCAGATAACTAAGATTCTAGTGCCGTCTTGTTCATTCTAGAAGTATTAAAAAGGTATATATCAGAAATTGCGTCACGCCAGCAGTGCGAGGATAATAATGGGAACTGATTCGTGTGCCTGCATCTGTTTTTAAAGTGAACTCTTTGTTTGTGCTCAACGAACTTGTCGATTGTATTTGGGTATGTGACGTCGCTTACTAGTCCCATGTATTCTTGATTTGGGTACTACAAAAAAGATTTGTTCAATTATCTACTCCAATGCAATGTTTAATTAGGCAGTATGATTAATCTTAAAGCCATAATATTACATTTTCCCTTTTGAGGTTATAAGACTCATTGTGATACTGAGGCATGCTGTATACCGCAAGCCTACAAACACCGATCTCTATATCATAGCTCATAGTTTCCATCATAAGTCTCAACGACTGGGAGTTCTCAATACACTGGCCCACAGAGCTTTGTCTATCTCTGATCCCAGCCACTTAAAACAAGAATTAGAGCACCTGAGACTCACTTTCCGTCAAAACGGCTACTCTGAATATGACGATCAAGCCTCCATCACCAAAGCTAGGAAAGGGAAACCTGTAATACAGCAAGCGTCAGATAAGCCTACCGCTACAGCCTGCATCCCGTTTATCGGCAACCTATCCGGCAGAATCAGCAGAATTCTCGCCAAATACAACATCAGAACCATCCACAAGCCACCTCCAAAGATTAAACATCTGTTGACACCAGTGAAAGACAAACTGGACTTCTAAGTTCCGGGAGTGTACCGCATTCACTGTGAATGTGGGACAGCGTATATAGGACAAACCGGAAGGACTAGAATAATCGAACATGAACAGGGAATTCGTTTAATGCAAATTGAAAGGTCTGGGCTGGCACAGCATTTTTTTGATAACGACCATAGAGCCAATAGTCGGGAGACGACCATCTTGGCAAAGTGAAACAGTAACTGGGAGCGGAGAATTAAGGAGGCTTTGGCGATTTCCTCTGAAAGGAGCACGCTTAATCGTGATGCTGGATTTTAGTTCAGATCCTCTTGGAAACTGGCTTTAAAAATGGAAATCCATCGAATTAAAAAGCAAAGATCAATACAGCTTGATAATCAAGTTAAGTAGTTACGTTTCTTTGACGCCATCTCCTGACCTGGCATTTAATTTACTGAAAACAGCCTTTTGTTCAGTAATGCAAATTTTGATAATGTTTTGTCTTTGTTTATAGTTGTGTTATATCCAGTATTTCATTTGTGGTTATAACATTTTATAAATATCCTGATAATGGGACAGATGTATACTCCCGAAACTTTGATGTCAAATCATCTGGCTGCTCCAGAAGAAATTGAGCGTCATTGTCTTATGTTTTACAAGGCCAGCATTCAAAGAAAGTGATTTTGTCTCTTCAAAAACTGCCAGCATGTAGATACTTTAGAGAGCTGGGACATTGACATTGCTTATAACATATGCTTTTAAAATCATTGTTTCTGTGTCAAGTGATAATATTATTTAAATACTCTCAAAAAGTTTCCAAAATTGAAAATAAGACCTGAAGCTTTCCTGGCGACTAATATACTCAAGTTGTTCTCGGAAGCAAAATTAATCTAAAAGGCAGTCTATCTTCTTTACCCTATCGAAAATTTATTGGTCGAACTAAGGCCTTGAACTCTATATTTGAAACATATTTCATTTCATCGATTGCTAATTCACAAGTTAGCAGGGAAAACAAATACTATTTCTTCAGGAGAAACCATTCACAAAGACTAGATTCGGCGCCATGTCTCGTGATTTAATGTCCCATCGTTTAAGTGCATTTTTGGAAGCCAGCCCACTAGGGGAAATGAAAAATGTGTGACATTTGTTGGGAAGTAGTAGTAGTAGCATAAATTGGTTCATTTCGCGCTTAAGCTAAGTCTGTCCTAAAACAACTGCTAAGTTCAGATGAAGTGTAAATTCCCGGCTGCGAAGTGTTTAGCACAGTGACTCTGAAAATCAATTTTAAGTTTTATACTACATACCTGTAGTAGATAAATAATGTAGTGAAACTATTCCATCCAACCTTCCGTAGCAAAATTACTTTTGGAGTTTATGCTTTAGGATTGTCGAAAAAAAATTAAAGGAGTTTTATAACTGGTGTGACCAGCTTTAGATTCCGGTTAAATGTTATATCTCTTAACTCATCGCATAACTTTATATAGGACAAACCGTTACCATCGTTACCAGAATAAGCGAACATGAACGGAGCATTCGTTTAATGCAACCTGAGAAGTCTAGGCTCGTAGAGCATTGTTTTTATAAAGGCCATAGAGCGAACTTTCGGGAGACGACCATCTTGGCAAAATGCAACCGTTACTGGGAGCGGAGAATTAAGGAGACTTTGGCCATTTGCTCAGAGAGGAGCATGCCTAATTGTGATGCTGGATTTCATTTCAGCTCCTCTTGGAAACCGGCATTAAAAATTGAAATCCTTCGACTTATGAAGCACAGGTCCTACAGCTTGATAATCAAGTTAAGTTGTTAGGTTTCTTTGACCCAATAAATTTTCTATACTCACGCCATTTCCTGACATGGCATTTAATTTACAAAAAGCGAGTAATGCGAGTTTTGATAGTGTTTTGTCTTTGTTTATATTTGTGTTATATCAAGTTATTCATTTGGGGTTATAACATTTAATAAATATCCTGATGATGGGAGAGATGCACACTCCCGAAACGTAACCTCGGTCAGGGTGAGTTACTTAGATAAGGTTTTTTTCCGGCGTTTTCCCTTACCCTTTAAGACGAATGTTGGGTAACTCTAAGCTCCATGGACCCTGGACACATTTGAGCATCATTTCACCCAATTCATTCACCGTCCGACATAACTTAACGTTAAAAAAGAAGCACTCAAACAAACGTCGATTTCTAATCGTCTCTTCACCTGGCTTGCTTCCCGAGAACAACTTGAGCAATTAATTTAAAATTATTTTCGTTAGCTGGCTCCATTAGGAACGTAGACATGCAGTGTTAAATAGCTATTAAAATGTATTATAGGATGGATTTTGTTACCAAAAGCTAGAATTTCATTTAAAATCCTCAACCCTGTTAAGTAATTAATTTGTAACAATGTTTGCAGTCTCATTGCCTTATACAGAAATAAAATGTAAAAATTCATAGTATTTGATAGAATAATTTGTAGCAGGATTCCTGCGTGGATTCCTGTTGTGGGTTTCGATGCCCCAAAGTTGCGGCAACATATCTAGCAAGATTCGTGCTGGTATCTCGTTTCCCATCGTTTGTCTTTCTTCGTCCAAAATATTATGACTTGATGAAGAAGATGTTCCCCGAAGTTATCAGGAAAATGCTTAATTATGCCTCGGTTAGCTTTTAATATTCTTCTGTTATATTCTTACTTACGAGCAATGAAAACTCTAAGTTACAAGTGTGGTAACGCGTGAAGGAATCATTAAGATTTTGAATTTGAATTTCTATAAGAAATCAATCTTTTATACAAATAAAACTATTTAGTAATTATTTTCCACTTATCTTAAGAATTTGATGACAATACTCTATCTTCTTTATGCGAGATTAATTTCATGAGCATTTGCCCACATCTTCAGTCAACACACTTCGTTGTCAAGGATACCATGTATTTACGAATTTACGTATTACCAACATCTGAAAACATATAGAATCAATTGCTGGTATGTCAAAATTCATTACGCGAATTTTATTTCTTTTTAAATAAATGTTTTTCCCAAACTATTAAATCTATGGGAACATTTAGTTGATTTAATAATTTAACTTCGGGATTTATTTCATGGTTAAATGACCAAAAATGATTTGCTACGTCCGATTTATCAATTTGTATATATCTAATATTACGAAAATGTTCTTTCTTTCTGGTTTTCAAACTACGTTTCGTCTTTCCAATATAAACCTGATCACAATCTGAGCAATTAAATTGATAAATACCAGATTTTTTATTATTAGGAGTTTTTTATTTTTTAGAAAATTGTAATACATTTTAATGCTATATTTATTTTGAGGAACTAAAGTTATACCAACTTCTTTAAAATATTTTTGAAATTGTTTATTAACCCAAGGATGGTAAGTAAATTTATAATCATCTTTTATTATTTTAAGAATAGAAATATCATTAATATTTTTTTGATATTTAAATTTTTCAATTTTATTTTTTATAAAATTTTTATTAAAACCATTAATTAAAGCAGTATTAATAATATGTTTATATTCTGTATCAAATTCTTCTTTATTCAGGGGTATATTGATTAATCTATAAATCAAACTATTAAAACAATATATGTAATAGTTTGGGGAAAATATTTATTTTAAGAAATAAAAATCGCGTAATGAATTTTGACATACCAGCAATTGATTCCGTTTTTAGGTTTGTTTCGTCTTCAGATTTTCTTAATATTGTAACCTTGCGGGTTCGCGAAATTAAAAGTTCAATTGCACAAACCGAATTACAGTTGGAACACTTGCCGATTACACAGAATTACGTAATGCACACAATTACAATTCGTCAGTTCGTCTGCAACAGGTCCACTGCACGCTGACAATCACGTACAACTCCTCTGATACACGTACATCGTCTTCCAGTCCGTTCGCTCAGTCGGCGCTCCTCACAGCTGCTCGCCAAGAACCGAACTCTTCTCCGGCCCGGCGCGTCGCTTATATAAGACCAACTGGCCTATCTAGAAGGTTCCGGGTTAGATGAAATATCCTGGATGTTCGAGAACTCAGGGGGAGGGGAAAGAGACGGCACAGTGGCCTGCGATCCCTTCAGTTGGCGCTACAAGATAAATGGGTAGGCGTGGTCGAATGCTTCCCGGCCGTCACTCAGCCATCAGTTGGCCGTGCCTGCGTGACAATATGTAAATATGTAAATACATGGTATCCTTGACAACGAAGTGTGTTGAGTGAAGATGTGGGCAAATGCTCATGAAATTAATCTCGCATAAACTAGATAAAAGTATTGTCATCAACTTCTTAAGATAAGTGGAAAATAATTACTAAATATTTTTATTTGTATAATATTTATTACTCCACTGTAACTAGCTTCATTTTCTGTGTAATCAATCTTTTGTTTATTTCTTTTAACATCAAATCCATTACAACTCTTATCACAAAATTATATATTTTGATCGGAATCAATCTAATACTTCAAATTGAACTGACACTTAAATATTTTAAAGCAATTTAAAAAGCGTCCGATCTCTTTTGGTTTCTGCACCAAGATTTTTTAATCCTTCGTTACCATCACTACTCATATATTACTCTTATATGATTGTCTGATTTACTACTACGTCACTACATTACGTAAGACAATTATTACTACGGCCAATCACAAAATAACACATATTTTTACACAACTTTGTTTTTCTTTTATAAATTTGTAAATTTTTCAAACAGTTTCTAAATATAGATCAACATAACTGATAAAACTTTCGGTTTATTCACCATAGCATCTTAATGAATTCTGTTTGCCTCTTTTAGCTCATTATTAAAGTACTTGTGTTGTTTTAGTTAAAAGCTTAGAGTAGCAGTGTGTATATGTGCGATCTTCGTTTTGTTCCCCAAGTTCCTAAACACGTTGGCATGTACAGTCTTTGAAACCACGGTTCTGTAGTTGCGCATAGTTCCAAACATAATTTCCTCGCTTTAATGTGCATCAAGGCGCAACTTGCTCAAGTTTCTCTCACTGAGAAACGGCGACTGGATGTTCTTAGCAGCCACGGCCTCCTGCACTTCCCTATTTTGCCTACAAATTACACGTTAGCGGCGCTTCGCGTGGGCGGGATGACCTATGAACTTTGTCGCTACGTGGCATGAAATATTTATCATGATAAACGAAAGGGCACCCTAACAGATGCGGTTTTCACAGAAGCGCATCCCTATGTTTAACTGTAGGCCAATCAGCTTTTGTTCGCTGAATTACAGCAAAGGTGTCACGTTCAGATAATAGGATTTCCCGATATGCATCGATTATGCATTGGAATAGAGCAATTACATGAATTTATCCTCTTAGAGTATTTATCACAACAGAAAGGTGGGTGTATCTGCAACAAATGGGATTTATTTAGAAAGAAAACACTTCCCGTTTAGCCGTCCATGTAGCATTTTATGTGCAAGTTTGCATTAGATAGCGACATAGAAATATGAGACTTATATTGTATTTCAGTCCTATTAATTTTTTAAAGCTAAGATACAGAAATTAATAGATGTTACTAAAATAGAAATATACATACCAGGTGAGACAGCTAACCCTTATTCTCGAGCTTTATGCACTCCACATTTTATACACCAACATGAAAACATCGACCCTATTACTAGCTTCTACCCGCGTATTTAACAGAGATGTCAAACAATCGAAGAATTTAGTACTACGAAGGCTGTTCAATAAACAGTGATCATAATTTTTTCTGGTCATAACTTTCGTACTAAAATTCAATCTTAGCTTAATGTGAAACAAACAAGACGTAGTACTTTCCTTGTTGGTACGCCTGGTTCCCACCTCTGAGAACCAGACAAGTTCAGCCATGTTCAATATCGCATATACGGCTTTGAAATTCTGCCTTCGTCTCAACAAATCTTCAGTTGAGGCCTATACAGTGTTACAGGACGCCTATGGAGAGTCTGTTCTTCCCTACAACACAGCTCGAAGGTGGTTTAAAATGTTTAAAGAGGGGAGACAATCAATTTCAAACGAAGATGGACCCGGTGCTCCAGTTACTGCTCTTACGGAAGAAAATACAACACTGCTGCTGCCATTATGAGAGAGGATTGACGAATTACCTTAAGATCATTTTCTTAAATACTGAACATTCGATAGGGTTCCACCCACACGATGGTGACAGAAAAATTACACATGAGAGGTGTTTGTACTAGAAGGATTCCATGGCTGTTGATTTCCGAACGAAAGGACATTCGCATGCAGGTATGTATGCAGCTAAAGTTGATGTTAGAGGAAGATCCGGAATCTCTTTCAAACGTAATCTCTGCTGATGAAACTTGGCTACATCATTTTGATCCTGAGAGCAAACAGCAAAGCTCAGTGTGGAAATCCCCTTCATCGGCAACCCCCAAAATAGCAAAAAGTGGTTGCTTTTGCTGGGAAAGTTATGGTCATCTCATTCTTTGATATTCATGGAATGGTTTATCAGCATGTTGTACCTGCACACACATCAGTAACTTACAATACTACAGGGATGTCCTGAAAACTTTGCAAGTCAATATCAGGCGTACAAGACCACATTTCCGTGAAGCAGGCTGGATGCTGCACTACGATAATGCGCAGCTGCATATTGCCAACTTTGTTGCTGAATATCTTGCAAAAATCAACGAGAAGTGCATCCCTCACCCTCCCTATAGACAGGACTTAGCCCCATGTGACCTTTTTATATTCCCTAACTAGAAGAAACGCCTTCGTGGGAGGCATTATCCATCATCAGAAGCAGTGGTGAAGGCTGCGGAGGCGATTTTGAAGGATCTCTCAAAAACGGTTTCCAGCATGTCTTTGAAGACTGGCAGAAACGCTGGGACAAGTGCATCGTATTGAGGGAAAACTATTTTGAGAAGGACCATTAAAACTATGAGGAGGAGTAAAGGAACGTTGTCTAAACAGTTGTGATCATTCTTTATTGAACAGCCCTCGTAAGATAGATGTTATCGCATCACCTGTAGTATATTTGTTTTTAGACAGCTGACGTTTACACATCTACCAATTTTCACTGGAACCAGCGAATACTTTGTTAGACCAAATGTTTATCTCACACGTTACTAGGTAGCAGATTGGTCTGCTATGATGTTGGTTTGAATTCTCCGTATACGTATACTATTTTACCGCGTAATACTCACAACTTTCAATTATTAGTTTAAAAGGTGTTATTATTTTTATTTTTAATTCTTTTATTTGTGTTTATGGCATTGTTTGATGTTTTTATTGGTGAACTACAAGTAGGTAAATAATATTTTTAATCAACCTCCAGAGTAAATTGTAGGCCATAGTTGCTTATTGGAAATTTGAAGGCTGTTTTTCTCAGAATTAAGTTTTTTTGAGATTTTCCCCATTTTCTCTGAAATCATTGGAGACATGTACGTTTAACTATTACAGAATATAAAGGTAGCTTCACAAATTCTATGGATCTATAAACACAGTAATTTAAATAATGAACTCCGTGTTATGGCGTTTTTAATGCTCACAAATAAAGAAAAAACAATGAGATATAAAAATTTATATAAATTGCTTCAAACTGTAAGTACAAGCTTAATTGTAGATCAGTAGCTTTTCTAAGGACCACATAACACTTTATTAAATTGTCATGCATGTGCTGTTAATAGTTTCAAAAGAATGGGTCATCAAGTTGTATATTTTAATATAGGTTAGGTAGGGCCTAGCATCTCACCTTAAAGAAAAGTGTGTTTTCATTTCTTGGCAGATACCTACATTCCTTAAGCTTTGTTAGATAACAAATGAATATTCAAGTTACCAATAGTTTCATTTCGAAAAAGCCTGGCATAACCTTAGCTCTTTTGACATAAATAAACCTACCTAGTTAGTACCCGAAAATAGGAATTCAGTTTTCAGAAACAAGTTGAAAACTGGACATTTAGTGAAGCATCAGAAGAGAAAGGAATAAAACACAAACAGGAATTGGAGATCATCTCTTCGGTTCAAATTGTAAAGTAATCTGATATGCTAGCTTTCGTACCAGGTTTTCCAAACAAGTGACGGAACCAAACGACGACCCGAGGTAAATAGGTAAGTGTCCTTCACGAGGAGCCATCGATCTGCCCCTTGCTTGCATACCGCCCAACTTGCACGGCTTCATTGTCCACTTGACCGCCTAGCCTTCGCCAAACAAGACCCAAGTGAATGACAGCCGTTGAAGTGAATACAGACACGTCGTATTTATTGGTTTAGCTATACCATTTACATATAATGTGTGTATGTATAAAGGTAATCATCCGAAATACTCCAACGATTTTGGTAGTATCTTCACAAGTTGGATATAGACTATAAACCAGTTTAGAATTTTAATTCCGAAATTACTATAACATTTTAAGGCCTAATTACCTGTGTTAGAATAGGATCATGTAACAGCACGCCTTCTGAGAATGGCAGGGTGTAGAAAATAGATGTTATTCTGCAGAAAAAAAGAAAGACAGTAATCTTAAATATTTCATTCCATGTTCAGACGGAAAAAATTAACAATAAATAAAACAGAAGAACCAACAAAATAAAGCACAGTAATATATGCTATTGGAAAGCTTTAATAGGGTAAGGACACCATATTTCGGATAGGTGCCAAATTTCGGATGGTAGATTTTCTGCTCCGTGAGCTAATGTCCTTCCTCGGAAATCATGTGAACAAGTAGGACGAAGTACCAGGTGAACACAGTGAGCCTCTAACCATTTTGCTGTTAGTTGTGGTGAAGTAGCATTGGTAAGCTGTTCTGTTCACGATCAGAGCGCTTTTTGGGCATTTGAAGTTACTTATCTTGTTTTATCCAAGCTGTTATTTATCCAATATGGCGGAATTATAAATTTCGGATACCACAAGGCATCGTAATTTCGTATATCCGAAATTAGGAATTAACAATATTTTAGTGATCTAGCGGACTTTTTGTTCATCAGATGGCACCAGGGCGCCGCAGGTGGTCAGAAAAAGCAATGAGAGAAACAGTAAAGGCCTTCAAGAAGAAGAAAATGGGGTTTTAAAAAGCTTCCAAATGGTATGGCATACCTCGCTTCACACTAGAGGATTATGCAAACCACCAACAGTTGAGTCCAGAGGTTCTACTCCCATTAGCCTTGAACCCGTAGGAACAAGACCCGGGCCTCTTTCAAGCAGGGAGTATCCGGTCTGTCCCAAAGGGCGCTCGGCATGCTTCCGTGGGGCTTTCCGTAGGGCAAGACCTAGTTACCCAACAAGCCCCCCCATCTGGTCCTAGGGACACAAGACGGGATGGAAGTGGATACGCCACTTACGCGCGTCAACACTCAAGGTGAAGACTACCGATATGACCTCGGTGGGGCCGCCTGGTGATCTAGCACACCTTCTACTAGCTCTGCAGGCTAGTACCCGGAAACTTAATGGCTTCCCTCAACCCCGTCCGAAGACGTACCCAATCTCCCACGGGTACCGGGAACACACTGCCCCCTCTAAGCCATCCCAATCCGAACAACTCCCGAAGGAGGGGCTCGGCTGTTCGGCCCGAGGTTCCTCTAGTAACGCCAGAGGTACCACGAGTGCTAGGGGTCCGTAGCGCCCGCACTTTGGCAGCTAAAAGGGACGGATCCCTTCCCCTACGGGGGCAAACCACCAACAGAAAGATATTGACAGTTTATTGACTACAAAATCGGTTATGGATGGTCACTATTTTGGACTTAGAAAGAAAGACATTAGACGAATGACATTCCAGCTATATTTGATCAACAATGTAAAGCATTCATTGAATGCGAGCAGCGGTATGACTGGGAAAGAAATATCTTCTTCTTCTTCATCTTTTTCACTTCATGAATTAGGCTCTCGCCTGTTGCGTCTTCACAGTGTCTCCTTCCATCTTTTCCTCGGCCTCCCTACGTCCCTCTTTCCTTTAGGGCTATATTGGAAAACTACTTTTGGCAGTCTTGTATCATCCATTCTTCCAACATGTTCAAACCATTTTCTTCTGTATCTAACCATTCTTGAGGTGATAGCTTCCACTTGTAATTCATTTCTTACATTTTCATTTCTGACTCTATCTTCTCTTGTACATTCTTTTGTTCTTCTCAAGAATCTCATTTCGCAACTTTGTATTCTGCTGATGGTTCTTTGTGCAGGTACCCAGTTTTCACATTCATAAAGTAACGTTGGGACCGCCATGGTGTTATATAATTTTATTCTTGTTTCAGATCTTGTTTTATTCTTTAGGGTTTCGTGAATTGTTCCACAAATTGTTTGAAATCTCATTAATGTTTTGTTCGTATCTTTATCTTTCTCATTGCTGATTTCACACCCTAAATAATGGAAGGAGGATACTTGTTCCAATACTTTGTCATTAACGACTATTTTCGACCTTATTGGTATTTTGCCCCAGTTTGCCAGTATTTTTTACTTTTCTATTGATATTTCAATATTAAAACTTTCGCATATTTTGTTAAGGTGGTGTATTGAACGTTGTAGATCATCTTCTGTTTCCTGTATGCTTACTACGTCATCTGCATATAATAAAATATTTAAAATATTTCCCTGGGCTACTTTTATGCCTGCGTCATTTTTTTCACAGTAAAGGGAAAAAATGTCTCAGGGATTTTATTAAAAGGCACTCTCAACTGGCTTAACGCACTCCAATAAGGTATCTGAAATTAGGCATTATTTTTGTAGCCTAATCCAAATGCTCTTTAATGGTTTTCATTATGAATTATGTGAACTTATTTTATAAGGCTTTTTGGACTAAGGGATTGTAAAATAATATGAATAAGGAACGTTGTCACAGAATTTCGTGTCTATTGAAGTACTATAATATGTGGAATACCCAAACATAAAAATGGTATCCGAAAAATGGCGCCCTTACCCTAAACCTTACCGTAGAATCATAACTTTATTGATTTTTACAGTGTGTCGGTATTTCCAAAACGTTTAACTTGGCAGCCTGAAAGTGCACAGTACTCACATATACCAGTTTCTACCATTTTCTGTAGTATATTTATATTAGGAATTTTATCAAGGACCAAAACAATTTTAGTAATTCATACTCGTCAATTTCTCTAAAATTACTTTATCATTCTGTTAAAAATCACAGTGAAAAATATTTAAAAGATATAAATTATTTTGAGGGAAGTTAAACATATCAGTAAAGGTACTTTTGGAGAACTTTTGTACCCAGTTATGTGAATATCCTCAGAACCTACAGTTATCATGCGATATCAATACACAAGTTGGCGACTGCAGTTATTTTTGTTGTTATTACTTTTGTTGTTCCCCATTTCTTGTGGAACAACTAATTACTAAAATTGACAAATATAGCTGATGATTATGATAATAATTATAATACTACACAAAATTTGCCCTGGGGAATGCGTGTTGCCCTGCAGCTGTAACTTTACTCAGCTTCCTGATGGATACATATTAAAGCTTTGTAACTGCATGGCACACGCTCCGTTGTAATTAGTTTTTCACTCATGTAATCATAGTGGGATCACGATACGGAAACATGGAATTAGTTGACAATCTGTTATTGCTTCGAAAGTGTCAACACAATGGCACGCAAGCATGAGCGCTTCGTAACCAAAGGTTTTCGGTTAGACTACTGGGCTATCTTATTTAATGATTGAAACAATGACTGCAAGATCAGGTCGGCTACATCACGCCTTATTCAGGCTATTCCTTGTGGTTGTTCATGACGTAAGAGGAGTCCCAGTTTCACTGCTGTTGTATGCGAACATTATGGCTACTATTTTGAACATCAGTTTTGATTAATAACACTGGGAAACAGAAAAATAATTTTTGGATGTTTCAATCACTTCATGAGGCAATTCCTACTAATTTTGGTTTGAGAAAAACAAATATGACAATGAAAAAATTTTATTAGCTCTAGTTTCTATGAGATACACAAGGTGGAAGTATTACATATTAACAGATTGACAGAAAAGGATACATTCTAATTACATACATTCTAACACCAAAGAAAGTGCATTTGCTCTTTCAACTGGTAATTACATGCTAAGAGTTCTGAATTGCTGGAAAAATACTTCGCAGATAGTCGTGTCTGAAGAGAATCACGTGGTGGCCTATTGACTTCGTCGTCTTTTAGCCTGTCTCCTGTGATGGAGTTCCGCAGAATCCCTATACAAAGACGAACAGTAATCCGCAAGCATTACTTCATTCCAACGGCCCTGATATCTTTGTTCCATAATAGAAATGTCCTGATGGAATCTCTCCACGTGTTCATCACTAACAGCTCCACAACTAGGAGGGAAAAAGTCTAGGTGGGAGTGGAGAAAATGGATCTTAAGGGACATGGTGCATCCAAGGTTACGGTATTTTTTCAAGGGCCCTGTCACCAAATGCTTGTAGTTGTCATCTTCTTTGTGGCCTAAAAATCCATGAACAACAACCTCGAAGGCTTCCCAAGCTTCCTTTTCTTTCCCCTCCAAAATTTGGTCAAATGCAGGATCCTTTACAAGTTCTCTTATTTGTGGTCCGACAAAAAGGCCTTCCTTAACTTTTGCATCACTTAATTTCGAAAACCTCTCTCTGATTGTGTTTTGTTATTTGACAGCTGTGCCAACTTCCAAAACAATCCCCCAAATTTAAAATCCTCACTCTAAAGAACGAAATGTCACTTTATTTTCAAAACAAGAGAACATCTATCATTTTTATGGTGATTTTTTAATTCAGGAAATGGAAATACGTGCAAATTCACCATCTTTAAGTCCGAAACATTTTCATTGTTGCCCAGTGTAAATGATAAATATGAGTTGGATTAGAAGCACTAAACATTACAAACTAAAAACAGTTATTTGAACAGGATTGGAGGACTAAGAACTTGTCCCCTTCGTTAGCATGTGTCTAAACATTCTATAAATATTAGTTGTATATATGCTGGTCAGTTCTTAGTCCTCGAAATATGTTCAGGTAAATTTTTAGTTGGTGATAACTAGTGTTGATAATGCAGCTCATATTTATAAGGAACCGTGCATCACTTTTTTCCCATTAGTCAAATGTAATCATCTTTGGAGCTTTCAGTACATCCAAAAAAGCTCCTTATTGGGTTCAGGCTATACCACAGAACCTACTGCAAAGGGTATATTCGTGTAACCTAGAACAACACCCAGTACCTCTACTGGGAAGTGGAACGTTGTAGGAATGCTTTTTCTTCATAGAGGAGATCACTACAGAAATTCGACTTTTATGCTCAATTTTTTCTCGGGAAGCAAGCCAGCTGAAAAGACGATTAGAGTAGCAATGGGCTCCCTTAGTCACCAGCTATAGCTAACTTCTATATGGAACACCTATAACATGAAATACTTGCCACAGCTCCACTTAAATCATCTCATTTCTATAGATACGTGGACGACACTTTTGTAACTTGGTCACATGAATCACTTTGCCTAGCTTTCTTGCGCATCTCAACAGCCTTCGACCTCAAATACAGTTTACCATGGAAGTGGAGAAGGATGTAACTCTTCCATTCTTGGACATTCTTGTTTCAGAAAACTACAACGGTACACTGGGGCATGCTGTATACCGCAAGCCTACTCATACCGATCTCTATCTGAACGCTCATAGTTTCCATCATAAGTCTCAACGACTGGGAGTTCTCAATACACTGGCCCACAGAGCTTTGTCTATCTCTGATCCCAGCCACTTGAAACAGGAATTACAGCACCTGAGATCACTTTCCGTCAAAACGGCTACTCCGAATATGACGTTGAAGCCTCGAACACCAAAGCTAGAAAAGGGAAACCTGTAATACAGCAAGCGTCAGATGCGCCTACCGCTACAGTCTGCATCCCATTTACTGGCAAACTATTCGGCAGAATCAACAGAATTCTCACCAAATGCAACATCAGGACCATCTACAAGCCGCTTCCGAAGATTAAATATCTGTTGAGACCAGTGAAAGACAAACTGGACTTCTAAGTTCCCGGAGTGTACCGCATTCCCTGTGAATGTGCGACACAGTATATAGGAAAAACTGGAAGGACCATTGCTACCAGAATAAACGAACATGAACGGAGCATTCGTTTAATACAACCTGAGAAGTCTGGGCTGGCAGAGCATTGTTTTGATAACGACCATAGAGCCAATTTTCGGGAGACGACATATTGGAATGTGCAACAGTGATTCGGAATGGAGAATTAAGGAGGCTCTGGCCATTTCCTCCGAGAGGAGTAGGCTTAATCTTGATGCTGGATTTCAGTTCAGCTCCTCTTAGAAACCGGCATTAAAATGGAAATCCGTCGACTTAAGAAGCACAGATAAGATCATAATTGAGTTAAGTAGTTACGTTGATTTGATCCAATTAAATTTGAAGATTAAATATCTCTTGAGACCACTGAAAGACAAACTGGTCTCCTAAGTTCCGGGAGTGTACCGCATTCCCTGTGAATGTGCGACACAGTATATAGGACAAACCGGAAGGACCATCGCTACTAGAATAAATGAGCATGAACGGAGCATTCGTTTAATGCAACCTGAGAAGTCTAGACTGGCAGAGCATTCTTTTGATAACGGCCATAGAGCCAATTGTCGGCAGACGACCATCTTGACAATATGTAATAGTGATTTGTAACGGAGAATTAAGGAGGCTTTGTCCATTTCCTCCGAGAGGAGTACGCTTATTCTTGATTCTGGGTTTCAGTTCAGCTCCACTTGGAAACGGTCATTAAAAAGGAAATCTGTCGACTTAAGAAGCACAGATCAATACAGCTTGATAATCAAGTTAAGTAGTTACCTTTCATTGACCCAATTAATTTTCTATACACACGCCATCTCGTGACCTGGCATTTAATTTACTGAAAACAGTCGTTTGTCCAGTATTGTGAATATTGATAGTGTTTTTTCTTTGTTTATATTTGTGGTTATAACATTTAATAAATATACTGATGATGGGAGCGATATACACTCCCGAAACGTCGATTTCTAACCATCCTTTCACCTGGAAAGCTTCAGGTATTGGTTTACGAGTTTTGTATTTTTGTATAATTGTGGTTTGTTCCACACTAGATATTTTCTGCTACTATAAGGTAATACTTTCTCAGATTACAATAGTGCAGCTGGTATGTACCTTCGAAGGGGAATTTTTTCAGCATTTCACTTTGCCAAGTATGGGATAGTAATCTTTCGTTCGAATGCTCTCCACCGAGGTCAACCGACTTTATTCCATGGAGTTGTAATTTTAAAGTTATATGAATAACAGGTTAAATGAATCACATATCACGCTAAACCGCCAGAATCTGTGACACCATATCACAGACGCTACTAGCATAGCCATCCTTAATTAGCGGACTCAAATATAAAACTCTGAATGCAGATGTTTACCGAGGATAGAGCTGAAGATCTGAGTCTGCCCTTAATGTTGTGGAATCTCGGCATATTTAAATGTTTTGCTTTGAAAATATAGTTTAAGTAAATGCTTTCTTTCTCTCTTTAATATCTATATTGACAATGCGGTACAAGAATGACAGCAAAGTATAAAACAAAATATGCTGAATGGAAACATAATTTTAAATACATTATTATTTGCTGATGATCAAGTGGTAATATCCCACTCAGAAGATGACATGCAAAGAGCAGTATATAGTTTAAACAACATAGCGGAAACATATAACCTTTCAATCTCAGAACTCAAAACTAAAGTAATGGCTTTCAGAGGAAAGAACAACATAAGAGAAAAAATAGTTATAAACAATAAAATAATAGAACAGGTTAATAGTTATTAACTATCTAGGCTACAAAGTAGCAGTAGCAAAGAACAACAAGGATATTGTAACGGGACCGCTGGAGCACCCTGTACCAGCTGCGAACGGAAGGTAGGGGAGGACCGCGTTAGCCACACCTCTCCCTCGTTTGTCTTATAGTGGTGACAGCCAGTGGTCGGAAAGAAACATAATTGTGCGTCTGTTTTCCCTTCCACCTGGTTCTCGATCTTTCTGTTACTAGAACAATCTTGCAAACACCAGAAGTCGGGATATTCCTATATAAAGAGGGACAGACAGACAGTGTGTGTCAGTTGTTGTGCTGTGTTGAGTTGGTCAATCAGTTGGTTAGTGAGTGTGAGCGAGAAGACAGTCGCAGTTCTTGGTGTAAGAGTTCGTCAGTGACGTGTTAATGAACGAAAGGATTGTGCAACGGAAGACTGTACGAACTGGGTATGAGTATCGGAGTTTATGTAATCGCGAGTACAAGTGAAGTTGTAACGGACGAACTGGTAAATTGTAATTGTGTGCAGCAAGTAATTTTGTGTAATTGGCAAGTGTTAAACTGTAAGACGGTGGAAATAAAGAACATTGTTGAAGTGGTGTAATTGGACTTTTCATTTCACGAACCCACAAAGTCACACTGGTGTCAGGAAGCGGGAAGATAACATTACCGAAAATTACAACCATGGATGCGGCATTGGAAAAAATTTTGGAGAAGATGATGGAAATGCAGGCCGAATTAACAGAGATGCTGGAGACTAGAAATAACCTGGCCGCGGAACTGAAACTAATCAGGACGGCTAGGGAGAACATCGCCGCAGAGTTGAAACAAATGAAGACGGCAAACAACATCGCCGAGAAGATGGAACAAGTGAAGGCCGAGTTAACCACGGAAATGGGAGCAGCGAATGACGGTCCGGCTACCGAAATGAAGGTGGCGAACGAGGCTCTCGCCGCCAAGTTTGAAGAACAGTTGGCCGGCGTGAGGGATGACGTGACGGAGCTGGGCGAGCGGAAGGGTCAAGTAGACGACCGCCTTAATGATTTAGAGGAAAAGGCCGACAACATCGCAAAACCCCTCACCCGCCTGACGGAGGAAAACCGGCCTTATGTGTGGACGGAGGACGTCGAAGACGCTTTCCAGCACCCGAAGGGGACCCTGTGCAGTGCTTCAATTTTGGGTTTCCCACAACCGGGTGGCGCCTTCATTGTGGACACCGACGCTAGCGACCATTACGTTGGAGGTGTCCTACCGCAGATCCAGGACGGCCACGAGCGCACAAGAGTGGAAGAGGAGGAGCGTGCCGCAGCAGTCCGAGTAGTTGTGGTAGTGCCTGCTGAAGGCTGGGATAGCGCAGGCCTGAGGAGGGAGCAGCTGGCGGGCGCAGACTTGGGGCCACTCTCGAGGGAAGTGGACGCAGGGACGAGGCCAACCTGGGAGGACATCGCACCGAGGAGCGCCACCTACAAGTCGCACTGGGCCCAATGGGACTCGTTGAAGACCAGAGAGGGCGTGCTGTTCCGGGTATGGGAGTCACCCGATGGGAAGGCGCGGA
Source organism: Mantis religiosa (assembly GCA_030765055.1). Classification (NCBI taxonomy): domain Eukaryota; kingdom Metazoa; phylum Arthropoda; class Insecta; order Mantodea; family Mantidae; genus Mantis; species Mantis religiosa. The sequence continues at coordinate 33,722,602 of CM060959.1, forward strand.
GAGGACAGTTGGTACTTCCCCGGAGCAAGGTCCCGGAAGTCTTGGAGGAAGTGCACGCCGGTACTTCAGGAGGACACCTGGGAGCGAACCGAATGATTCACAAACTACGGCAGCGCTACTTCTGGCTCAGACTCCGGGCAGATGCTGGTGGTACACCTGGACCGCCTCGCACGCTCCGATGGGGCTGTTCGTGGGCGAACAGCTTTGAGGAGGGAGCAGTGTAACGGGACCGCTGGAGCACCCTGTACCAGCTGCGAACGGAAGGTAGGGGAGGACCGCGTTAGCCACACCTCTCCCTCGTTTGTCTTATAGTGGTGACAGCCAGTGGTCGGAAAGAAACATAATTGTGCGTCTGTTTTCCCTTCCACCTGGTTCTCGATCTTTCTGTTACTAGAACAATCTTGCAAACACCAGAAGTCGGGATATTCCTATATAAAGAGGGACAGACAGACAGTGTGTGTCAGTTGTTGTGCTGTGTTGAGTTGGTCAATCAGTTGGTTAGTGAGTGTGAGCGAGAAGACAGTCGCAGTTCTTGGTGTAAGAGTTAGTCAGTGACGTGTTAATGAACGAAAGGATTGTGCAACGGAAGACTGTACGAACTGGGTATGAGTATCGGAGTTTATGTAATCGCGAGTACAAGTGAAGTTGTAACGGACGAACTGGTAAATTGTAATTGTGTGCAGCAAGTAATTTTGTGTAATTGGCAAGTGTTAAACTGTAAGACGGTGGAAATAAAGAACATTGTTGAAGTGGTGTAATTGGACTTTTCATTTCACGAACCCACAAAGTCACAATATGGAGGTGAAATTAAACAGATTCAATCGAATGTGTGGGACTATAACAAGAACGCTGAACAGGAAAACACGAAAGGAAACAAATGAAATTTTATAAGATAATAGCAGTCCCAACGTTAACATACGGTTCCGAAATATGGACACTGGCAAAGAACCAACGCAAACAGCTAGAATCGGCAGAGATGAGATTTTTGAGAAGCGTGGCAGGTTATACGAGGCATGTTTTTAAGTCAGTATTGTTTTGGAATTTAAAAAATACGTCCATAGATATCGCCATAATTTTACTTTTACATGAAAGCATGTACCTTAATCTATTTTTCTACATAATTTCCGTGAATATTGAAGCAATTGTGATAACGTGGCACCAGTTTTTGAATACCCTCGTCATAAAATTCTGCCGCCTGACGTGTTAACCACTGTATCACAACTGTTTTGACTTTGTTATCGTCTTGAAGACGCTGACCGCCCAGATGTTCCTTCAAGTGCAGGAACAAATGGTATTCGCTGGGTGCCAGATCAGGGCTGTATGGAGGATGATCTAGAGTTTCCCATTAAAAAGATTTGATGAGATCTTTGGTCAGATTAGCCACATGTAGACGGACATTGTCATGCAGTAAAACGATACCCTTACTTGCCATGTCTTTTGTTCTGGATTGCACGGCGCAAATTGTTCAATGTCTCGCAATAAGACGCTGCATTGATTGTCTCATTACGAGGCAGAAACTCCACTAGCAGTACTCCTTTTCTGTCCCAAAAAACTGTGCACGTGATTTTCCGGGCAGAAATTGTTTGCTTAAACTTCACTTTTGTGGATGATGATGAATGTCGCCATTCCATGGATTGTTATTTCGGTTCTGGTGTGACGTAGGCCACCCATGTTTCGTCACCAGTAACAATTTGCTCTAAGAAATCTTCACCTTCATTGTGGTACTGCTCAAAGTAAGTCAATTCACTGCCTAAACGTTGGGTTTTGTGCAAATCCGTCAAAATTTTTGGAAACCAACGTGAAAACAATTTCCGGTACTTCAAGTTCTCGGTCACAATGCAATACAAAACACTACGAGAATATTGAGGAAAATAGTCGCACAATGATGAAATTGTAAAGCGTATGTTTTCTCTCACCTTTTTGTCCAATTTCTGCACCAAATCTTCAGTAACGACCGAAGGACGCCCACTCCGTTCTTCATCATGCACATTTGTGCGGCCATCTTTAAATGCTCTCACCCATTTCCTTACCATTCCATCACTCATAATGTTTTGTCCGTAAACTTTCCAGATCTCACGATGGATATCGATCGGTTTTGCGCCTTTAGCACTAAGAAATCGTATAACAGCCCGTATTTCACAATCGGCGGGACTCACGATTGTCGGAGGCATCTTAAACACTCAGTAACCAACGTATACAATAAAGAATCAGACTGTAATGGCGTCAGTGCGTAGACAAGAGATGTAGGTAACCTGCGCGCATGCGCGGAACGCCGACCGTAGCGCTGCGGCGGCGGAATCGCAAAACGGCACTGACTTAAAAAAAAACATGCCTCGTAAAAGAATAGACCACGTAAGAAACGAAAAAATAAGAGAAGAGCTTTGGATTTTTAATTTAAACAGTAACATAATAAAGAACAAAAATGAATGGAAAAATCATATTTTAAGAATGGACGCGGAATGACTTCCAAGAAGAGTTTTAGATTATATGCCGATGGGAAAGAGAGATGTGGGACGCCCAGCTCTACGCTGGAAGGATCAGTAGGCTCTTGAAGATGATAACGATGATGATGTAAATGCCTTTTGAATTCGGTATACACACCATTTACTCAAAATTAGCCCCACTACTACACTACTTGTTCGTTTTCTTACGTGAGTGAATTATTTGGAGTACGTACTGCTTTTCATGTCCAGTAACACCATATTCATCATACTGAATATTTCTATAGTAAGGGTAACTATCTTTGTGCCTGGCAAAACGTCACAGAAGAGCTTTTGTACGTAAATTTTTATGGAATCATATACCACATTTCATCGATGGTATCTATATAGAGCAAATGGTAGCGCTCTCTCACAATCCCGCAGTGGCCTTCTTAATAATTCAGCCCAAGGCATTGTCTCAGAATGTGCCTTTGTCTCACGATATGCTGGGTTTAGAACTGTGCCCAACATTGTCCTGTAGACTTGTCGAATGCCGTATGTGGGTTAACTCTTTCCAGGTGGGTAACAGGCTTTCTGAAAATATTTGTTTAATAGTACTGATTAACACTCCAGAAAGATGTGTCGGACAGCAAAAGAATGTAAATGACGTGTCAAAAGAAAAGGAAAACCAATCTGATACGTCATATTTGCACTTTATTACTCTCCCAATATATATTCGCATAATGATACATATATACTAGAGCATAAAGGAACAACACGTGGGCCGTTCAATAAATAATGTTCATAATTACTTTACGGTCATAATTGTTCGCAATAAAATTCAAACTTATTATATTCTTATAGCTTAATGTGAAACATACACGCCGTAGTAGTTTCATTGTTGGCACTCCTGGTTCCTGCCTGTGAGAACCAGGCAAGTTCAGACATACAGTATCGCCTACCCCTGCAATGGAGGTAACACGCGAGGAACAATATACGACTTTGAAATTCTGCTTTCGTCTCAAAAAATATTCAATTGAGGCTTATACAATGTTACAGGAGGCCTATGGAGAGTCTGCTCTTCCATACAGCACAGCTCGAAGGTGGTTTAAAATGTCTAAAGAGGGGAGACAATCAATTTCAAAGGAAGGTAATCCCGGTGCTCCAGTTACTGCTCTAACGGAAGAAAACATCAACACTGCTGCTGCCATTGTGAGAAAGGATCAACGAATTACGTTAAGATCACTTTCTGAAATACTGAACATTTAATTGGATGCCACCAACACGTTGGTGACAGAAACATTGCACATGAGACCTGTTTGTGCGCGATGGGTTCCAAGACTGTTGATTCCCCAACAAAAGGACATTCGCATGCAGTTAAAGTTGATGTTGGAGGAAGTTCTTTCAAACGTAATTACTGTTCATGAAACTTGGCTACTTTATTTTCATCCTGAGAGCAAACAGCAAAGCTCAGTGTGGAAATCTCCTTCATCACCAACCCCAAAAAAAGCAAAAGTGTTTGCTACTGCTGGGAAAGTTATGGTCATCTTATTCTTTGATATATATATAGAATGCTTTATCACCATGTTGTTCCTGCACACACATCAGTAGCTGGAAAATACTACACGGATGTCCTGAAAAAATTGCAGATCCATATCAGGCGCAAAAGACCACATTTATTTGAAGCAGGCTCGATGCTGAACCACGATAATGCGCGGCCGCATATTGCCAATGTTATTGCTGAATATCTTGCAAAAATCAACGGGAAGAACATCCCTCACCCTCCCTATAGCCCGGATTTAGCCCCAGGTGACATTTTCCTATTCTCTAATTTGCCCCCACTGCTTCCATCATGAGAAGCTGTGGTGAAGGCTGCGGAGGCAATTTTGAAGGTTCTCTCAAAAAGTAGTTTCCAGCTTGTCTTTGAAGACTAGCAGAAACGGTGGCACAAGTGCATCGCATTTAGAGGAGACTATTTTGAGAAGGATCATCAGAACTGTGAGGATGAGTAAAGGTACAGCCCTCGTATGATTATATGTTTTGCTGTAGCACTTATATGTCCACTGCATATGTCTTACTATGACTATTTCTTATGGTTTGCCCATAACAACAAATTATATAAACCTCCCTCAGAAGGTAGAGGACTTGATAGGTTCTTAAAATACTGCAACCGTTTTATTGTTTAGAAATACCCGAACGCACACAAATTGCAATTGTGCCGTTTTTTGTTTTCTCTCCGTCACATTTTTCCTCTTGCCTTCCCGGTTCGAGGCGATGCTGTTTCGTCGGATCGCTTTGGTTTCACGCCGTTGCTCTCTGGGATTTCTGCGATTCCCGAAGCTTCTTGTGTGCACTGCCTCGAATCGGGAAGGGAGTTGGTGCTTGGTGCTCGACGCGATTAAGTCTGGGGGTAAGTGTACCAAGTTTTGGGTTTTTCTAAACACTTCTTTGTATTAGATAGCGTCAACATGAAAAAGTCAATGTCATGGCCGGAATTTGAACCACGCATCTCCTGGTTTCCGTCCAGTCGCTATAACCCATTGAGCTACCATGGCGAACTTGCCGTCATGACATTAAATTCACCATTTGACTCATATATTTACCCGGTAGCCCATTAGGAGCTCTTGCATTCGAGATACGCAATTTGAGGCGACTTACTATTGTAAGTACTTGAGCCCCAGGCTTCATCATTTAACTCTTATTATTTTAGTTAGTTTGAAACGTCTTAAATAAGTAAATTAATAACGTCTTAAATAAAGTAAAAATAATTATTTATAATAATTGATAACATTATGAAAACGTTAATTTACCAAATTTATGAAGAAATGTATAAAAGTTGAATGATGTTGATTTGTCGTTATGACAACGGCAAAAAGACTATATAAGTACCTGGACTGGAGGTGATTGTTCTTCTTCTGACTATACCAGCGACACCGCACGTCACATAATCTCACGCTTTTGCGACGTTTACGTCGACTGTTCAGGGTCCGACTGCGTGAGCACAAGGTGCAAGCGTGGGAGGACACAATGGCCAGACTGCGCGTTGAAAATGGCGACGTGTGGCGTATCGCCAGAACCCTCAGGAATCGCAAAGGTCAATACACCTCACCCATCCACGGCACCCAAGGCCTGGCCTATGAACCCCAAGCCAAAGCAAATGCGTTCGCTGACTACCTTGAACGCACTCTATGTCCAAGAGAGGACCCCCAGGACGACATCTTTTCCGAACGCGTTCGTAGGGAGGTACGCCGATTTTTTCGATGCCCTCCCGAGGACGCGGAACGAATTCCCGTCATTCGCCGCAGTGAATTCCAGGGCGTACTCCAACGCCTCAAACCAAACAAGGCGGCGGGGCCGGACGGGCTGATAGCCCTCATAATTCGCCACCTTCCCTTCAATGCCGTTCTTTTCTTGACCAGGATCTTCAATATGTGCATCACCTTGGGGCACTTTCCTCGCGAGTGGAGAGAGGCCCGGGTGATATATATATATATATATTGAAGCCTGGGAAGGATCCTGCACATCCTTCCAGCTACCGATCAATCAGCCTCTTTTCTACCCTCTCCAAGGTATTCGAGAGGTTAATCCAAACACGAATGACTCCCCTCTTGGGAGACGTTCAAGCTATTCCTGACCACCAGTTCGGATTTCGTCCTGGGCACTCGACTACACAACAGCTGCTACGTGTGATGGAGAGAGCGGCCCTGGGTTTCCAGGAACGCGCCTTCACGGCAGTGGTATCTTTGGATGTCGAAAAGGCCTTCTTCGCGACATGGCATGCCGGTCTGATCTTAAAACTTATCCAACTGGGGCTACCTACACAGCTAATCAACATCCTACACAGCTTTCTCAGGCACAGATCATTTAAAGTCACAGTAGCGGGGAAAACATCTACACTGAGACCCGTGAGAGGCGGAGTCCCACGAAGGCTCTGTACTATCCCCCACACTATTAAGTGTTTTCATGGCAGATTTTCCAACACAACCACAGGTCGAAATGGCACGGTACGCTGACGACGTGTTGTTGTTCTGCAAAAACAGACACATACTCAGAGCCTTCAACCCAATCCAGAGACACCTCCGTCTCACACAAGAGTGGTGTACGCGTTGGCGGATGTCCGTAAATCCGGACAAAAGCCACGCCATTCTTTTTACAAAGCGCCACACCCCCGCTGACTACCCCAACTTCCACTTTAGAGGCCGTAGGATAGAGTTGACTAATTCCATCAAGTACCCGGGCGTTCAACTTGATAGAGGCCTAACTTTCCGCGGACACACCAAGGAACTATCGGCACGGGTACAGGGGGCTATTGCCTCTCTGCACCCAATGCTGGGTTCACGCTCAATGCCAGTCCGCTTAAAGCTACACCTCTTTCGAGCGCTGATAATCCCACTTATGTTGTAGGCCTGTGAAATCTGGGGCATGGCTGCAGATAGCTGGCTAGCATACCTTCAGCGTGCACAGAATAGAGGACTCCGATCCATCTATTCTGAGGGCCGTTCTATCCCCGTGAGGTTGCTTCACGAAGCCTCTCTTCTCCCATACGTGAAGGACGAAATTTGGCGCCGGGCGACAAAATTTTACGCTCAAATTCCAGCTCATAGAAGCGACCTTGTTTGGTCTCTAGGAGACTACGACGCAACGAGACCCCGCTTCAGGTTTTACCGGGTACCCCGTATGGCTTGCGGGCACCCGAGGTAACAAAGGAGTTAATCCATACAGCAGCATAAGCTAAATTTCAAATCTCCAAAAGAGCTGTTTGGCTACAAAATTTACCCCACTTTAGAAAAAATAAAACACCAGGGTATAAACAAAAAAAGCGGTTTGGCATCCTGTACAAAATTAAAGAGGAGCAAAAAGCTACCTCAACAAATTTCCTCATCAAAAAATCCCACATCATCCTGTAACCATCAAAATTATCAACCTGCGGTCAGACCCAAAACCTGGGTGGGTACGCAGCAAAAACCTTCTGGCTGTTAACAGTCTGTCAGTATACGACTTGGACTTGGACTGATTGTTCTTCTTCATTTGACTTCCATGATGAAAGGACGTGCGAGTAAGTCCGCAAATAGACGCTCATGTGCAAAGGCAATTTTTGTGTGTGATAATATATGTATTAATGATTTTACTTGGTGAAACAGAGAAGTGATTATTGGTGAACAGTTGAAAGGATTGCACCAGAGAATATTGATAGCGCTTGATTTATGTTAAAAAGTTTCATTCTTAATAAATCTCAAAGTTTGGAGATTCATTGGGGGAATTATAAATAATCTTTTATTTAAAAGAACCTTATCCTTCCATATCCGCGACCACCCCTGTAAAGAAGAGTCCATGCTGATACCAGAGCAGCCGAGGAGCGACTAGTCCGAACTACGAGAACTTCGAGGAAGTCCATCATCACCCATCTTCTTTCTACGCCCCACATTTGGACATTTTGTTTCAAGTTGATGGAAAATAATCATTTCTTCACACTAGCCGTACATAGGCTAAGGTTTTTGATAGATAGAGTCAACATGAAAAATTCAATGCCATGGCCGGGATTTGAACAACGGATCTCTTGGTTACCGTCCAGTCGCTCTAATTCATTGGGCTACCATGGCCAACTTGCCATCATGACATTAAATTCTCCATTTGACTCGTATATTTTCCCGGGAAACCAATAGGGGCCCTCCCATTCGAGATACACCGTTTGTGGCGACTTATTGTCGTAAGTACTTGAGTCCTAGGCTTCATCATTTAACGCTTTAGGACTTTTAATACTATGCGACAGAAAATAAATATCATTGTTCGCTTCTAAAAACATCAGGGAAGATTATTTTGGTAGTACCTCATTTTATGAAATTTCGCTCCAGAATGCCTTTCTGTCTCCCCTTAAGGGCGTGTGATCCACGAGAATTTAACTCTGGACTGAGCCTCATGTGTAACTGGACTGCCAATTCGCCAGATTTTTAAATACTAAATGAACAAAACAAGAGGAACTACAAAATTAATGTGTACTACCTAATCTTCACTTTGATCTACATTTAGGTGATTAAAAATAGGTGAAACGGAGCAGTCCTATTGCAGCTGAAATAAGAAATCAGTTCTGAAGTGGTTCTCATCTGTGTATTTCATGGGCCCGAGGGCACGTAGGGATTGCCGGAAATGAACGTGCAAAGAGAGCTGCGACTTCATATCTTCCAGAGACTTACACTCTATGCCCTATTTCTTAAGTGAGGCAAAGATTAAAGAATATTATTATCAACGACTGGAATGAATACTGGTTAAAAAGTGATTGTGGTGCTTTGACTAAGGATTTATATTTCCCAACAGTTTCTGACAGACATAAATGTAAATTCGTTAATCCTAACTATGTTCTCACTCAATTCTTAACTGGACATGGCAAATTTTCAGCTTACTTATTTCGATTCAAAATCAAATTCACATCTGATTGTATTTGTGGAAATCAACTTCAAGATCTTAAGCTAAAGGATTCATCTAAACGTTTACTGTTTGTCAGCTTAAATATTGAATTTTTATGTTGCTTTTTTACATTGTATTGTATTCATAAATTTGTGCACTATATTCCTAATATACCTTTGGGTAAAATAGGTATCAAAAATTGGATAACAAATAAATGAAGGATACATATCCACCTGTTGAAAATGTTTGAAAGCAGTAAATGACTGAAATGAGCTATCTGCCAGAACACAGGCTTGTGTAATATAAACAAATGAAGGGACTCAACGGTGTATCCCTTTAAATCTCCACACCTCCTGCTCCGACTAACTTTACTGGGAACATAACATCTGGAAATAAAGCTATACGACACTTTATCGGCTCTCGGAGAGGTCGCCTGAAAAATAAAATAGTTTCCATTGCCTGTCACCCTCATGGGCGTTCTCCAAGGGAAATTATACCAGTAGGCGGGGGCTGTATGAGCAATATCAGCCGTTGATGCTCTTCGTGATGGCCGCACTAACGTCCTTGTCAACGATAAAAGGACGGCAAGAGCTTTCAGCATAAATGTCCTTAGAAAAGCACCAACGCACTGGATACATCTGGTTTTCCACTAGTAGGAATGTGTTAGCAGATAATTAACTCCCTAGCGAAAGAATAGCACCCCGTCTCATCAAGAATGCAAGTGAGTGCATGCCAGCACTAATGGAAATGCTGAGGGCGATTAGTCGACTCCCGTTCTTTTATGTTCTAAAAATAAGCTTATGTAAACATAGACGCTGGGTAATCTTTTTGACATATGAAAACGCTCGTCATTGTACTGTTGAGTTCCCGGTTTGATCTCTTGCGAGACAGACATTTTGATTTCAATGGAAGTTGCTTTCAAAAGTTTGGGCAACGTAGATCAACCATTAGTTGGTAACATGTGAAAAGCGTAGCATCAGTCTGTGAGACTAACATTACCAAATTTTGAATTTTATATGCACCTTAATGAATATAACTTAATGGAAATATTGGTTTGTTTCATAAATTTGGTTCGATTCTTGTTACGTGTTTACGACAAAGAACGCCTGCACTGTATGCCTGTATCACAACTACGGCAACGAAGTTGCCTAATTATCTAGGGGCAAGGTCGTCGAAAGTAAACAAGGCAATGAACTTTTCAAAACAAACTTTATTTTCTGCAGTATGCACCATTATTATCAATAACATATCTCCATTTCTCAGGAAGCATATCAATTCCATTTTTCCAAAATCTTGCAGTTTTCTGGTTGACGAACTCTTCTACGGCGAGTCTGCAATCCTCCAAGGAAGTAAGGCGTTTGCCATTAAGGAAGTTCTGCAGGGATCGGAATAAATGACAGTCGGATGGGGCAATGTCTGGAGAATAAGGTGGGTGAGGTAACACATCCAAGTCGAAATCTCGTAATTTCTGACCAGTTACCATAGAAGTGTGTGCTTTGGCATTGTCTTGATGAAAGACGACTCCACCATTAGATGTTAACTCTGGCCTTTTCTCTCCTAGGGCAACCTTTAGACGACCCAAACAAGAACAGTATTTCTCTGAATTGATGGTCTCCCCAGGAGGAAGAAATTCGTAATAAATAATTCCTTTCCAGTCCCACCAAATGCACAGCATAATCTTCTCATGATGAAGCCTTGGTTTAGGAATTGAGAGTGGTGGTCCCCCTTTCTTACGCCATGAATTTCTCTTTCGGATGTTGTTGTACACAATCCACTTTTCGTCTCCTGTAACCAGATGTTTCAGAAAAGGGGCAGTTTATTTGCATCTTATCAATGCGTCACAGATGGAAACACGCTGAACTAAATTTTGTTCACCCAGTTCGTGCGGAACCCATACATCCCGAAGATTTACTTAACCAAGTTTCCTTAGGTGCCTGGCTACAGTTGCATAAGTTTAGCTCCTGACCTACCTCCCGAGTTGTTATTCTGGGATTGTTCGTAATCATGTCCTTTATCCTTTCCTCAACCGTAACCACAGGTCGTCCAGAACGAGGTTTGTCTTTCACAGAGAAGTTCCCAGCTCGAAATCGAGTAAACCATTTTTGACATGCTCGTTTCACCACTGCATCTTCTCCGTAAACAGCACAAATTTTCCGTTGAGTTTGTGAGGCTGGTTTACCTTTACGGTAATAAAACAGCATTAAATGTCGAAAATGTTTTTTCTTGCCTTCCATATTAACATTCACAAGTTATAACTCCACATTGTTGCATTCAGAAACTGGTACTGAAGTTTGGTTACCAATTCTTACATAAGTTGACCTATTTACCTTTGGCCGTGAGGTCACTGTGGTTCGTGTTCATAGCATTCTTTTCAATTATTGTATTTGTAAACAAACCCCATATTGTTAGGCAACTTCTTTGACGTAAAAGTAATGAGGGCATGCAATGTTATCAGGAGATCTTAGTCGTAAACACGTAACAAGAATCGAACGAATTTATGAGACAACCCGATATAAGTATTGATATTTTTATTTAGTTTAAAAATATTTTGCTACAAAATATGCAAAACATATAAAATTAAATATCGGTATTTCACATGAAAAAAATTCTCAAGTTGATTTATACGAGGCGTGTCCGTAAAATAAGGTCTCTAAGGCGCTGGAGCCATGAGCAATGCTATTATGCAAGATTCGGCAACACTGGCGTGTAGCTTGCTTCCATTCCTTCAAATCGCCACCACAACGAACCCGTTGCAGCCATTAGTCTTGGCTGGGCAGCCGTTTGCAAAGTAGCTTCCTATCACTTCCACCGCCAAGCCCATGGTGCATCCATTGATCCGATTTTTTTTGTTCTTTTTGAGTGCCAAGGGCACTACTCCCACTGAAATTCATAGTCAAGTCTATGGGCCACAGTGTATGGACGTCAAAAACGTGCGAAAGTGGTCAGAGAGTTCAAAGACGGACGTACAGATTTCCAAAAGAGGTCTTTTTAAATTTAGGCATTTATTATTAATCATTTCCATCCAATTGAAGGACTTCATATAATTATATAAAATATAATTCAAAATAATGTGGCTTTGTGGGATTGTAGAATTAAGTCTTCTTTGCAGAAAGTTTAAATGCCCTTTATTACAAGTAAAAAGGCATTTTGTACAATCCCGACAGCAGCAGAATGACGCAACACGCACAAATGCTGTCTTCAAGGTCTCTCGTTACTTCACCACACGTAAGCAAACAAAAGAAATAATTTGCGTTACACTTCAAATAGCTGGACACACAATTAACAGATCACTAGCAACTGACTGACAACTGGCCATTTGCGGGTTTTTATACCTCCAGCCATTGCTCTAGAATTCAGTGGATCGTTCGACATCAATCACAATGGCAGCGGGAAATTCCAGACTATCTCTGTCTCTTTCTCGGCAAGCATCTAGCTCCGCACCTACGTGCTGGCCGTGGCCCACCGCACAAAAATACCTCGGCGACAATATAAAACAAATAGAACCTAGGAAATCATTCCTACAAATCATTTGTACCATTATTTCCATATGTTTTCTTACTATTTTACTTTTATATTAAGATAGTTGACTATTTCTTCAATCTGAGTGGTATTGCATCAAACGATGGTAATAATTAAAAACATTTCTTTAATAAACCAACTTATAGAATTAAATATATCAGTTAACTTACGAAACATCCATTTATACCCTGGAAAACCTTAAGTTTGATTCTTAAATATTTTGAGATAATATGTTATAAGTTTCACATATAGGGCGGCTCAAAATAGAATGATCCCAACTTCCTTTGACAACGTACCTTTACTCATCCTCACAATTTTGATGGTCCTTCTCAAAATAGTCTCCCCTGAACTAGATGCACTTGTCCCAGCGTTTCTACCAGTCTTCACAGACATGCTGGGAACCATTTTTTTAGAGATCCTTCAAAATTACCTCCGCAGCCCTAGCCACTGCTTCTGATGATGGGTAATGGCTCCCACGAGTTTCTTCAAGTTAGGGATTAGAAAAAAGTCACATGGGGCTAAATCCGGAATATAGGGAGGGTGAGGGATGCACTTCACTATGAGTTTTGCAAGATATTCAGCAGCAAAATTGGCAATATACGGTCGCGCATTATCGTGATGAAGCATCCAGTCTACTGCATGAAAATGTGGCGCTATATATGAACTTGCAATGTTTTCAGGACGTCCCTGTAGTATTTTCCAGTTACTGATGTGTGTACAGGTACAACTTGCTGATAAACCATTCCATGAATATCAAAGAATGAGATGACCATAACTTTCCCAACAGAAGCAAACACTTTTGCTTTTTCGGGGGGTGATGATGAAGGACATATCCACACTGAGCTCTGCTGTTTGCTGTCAGGATCAAAATAATGTAGCCAAGTTTCTCAGCAGTGATTACGTTTGATAGAAACTCCGGATCTTCCTCTAACATCAACTTTAACTGCATGTTACCTCCATTGCAGCGGTAGGCGATAATGAATACGTCTGAACTTACCTGGTTCTTACAGGCGGGAACCAGGAGTACCAACAATTAAACTACTACGGCGTATTTGTTTCACATTAAGCTAACGAATTGTAGTAATGTCGAATTATAGTGCAAAAAATTATGACCATAAAAATTTATGATCATTTTTACTGAAGAGCCCTCGTATTTAGCATTTAAGATATAATAATAATTATAGCTGAAATTTATCAAAAAGGTTAAAACGATTCAAAAATAGATTTTTATATCTAAAATACTTTTAATATTTAATACTGTGACTTTTTTTTTCTCAGAGTCCTTCAGAATTCAATACATGACAGTTTAAATGCATCAGAATACAGTATAAATAATTAATATATTTTATACCATTGTGTTTTAATTTAATTTTAATTTTCTTATACATTGAAAGGGTTCTATACTGTGACGGCCTGCACAAGCTGCGCGTTACACACCTTAACACTTCTTACACAGACTAAATTTAGGTGAGGAACTTAGGCCCTACAAACGTTAACGCTCAGAGGTCCAGGTTAGTGTACACAGCATACGAAGAACTGACTCAATGTTGCCCCCAATAAACTATTCAAATACTTTAATTCATTATTACAATTGCTGGTTATAACAAATATAACGTATTCATTATAACAATATGTGCTCCCTTTAAATGGCACATAGAAACAACGAGCATCATAATCTTTATCAAATTACTCTGTAAAGAACATTCACTCCTGAAAGAACAGTAATAAATTATGAGGGTAACGAGGTTACCAGAAAACATTTAAATTGCCGATGGTGCTAGCCAGTAACTGCACAGAAAGCATTTACCCAAACAAACAACTGATTAGAACATTTATATGAATAACATCCCAAAACAATTGAATACATAAGTGACTTCAGGGTAAGACGACAGTAAAATTCTGTCTCCCATTTAACGATGTAGAAATTCTAAGCAGCGAGCTGCCGCCCCTTTGCTTTTAGACCCAGAAACATGAAAAAGAAAAAAGGATTAACGCTTCTGCTCCCGTAACTGAAGGGAACACGTTAACTGCATAGGTTCTACTTCAATTTGTCCAGGACCAGTAGGACCAAGGATCGTGGCCTCCTTCAACCAGGTACTTACCGAGCTGTCCCAAAAGGGCGCCCGGCACCTCCGTGAGGGTTTCCATAGGGAAAGACCTAGAGACTAACAAGCCCCCCATCTGGTCCTATGGACTCAAAGGATGGAAGTGGATGCGCCACTTACGCGCGAACTCCAAAATGGGAAGGCTACCGATATGACCTCGGTGGAGCCGCCTGGTGATCGAGCACACCTACTAGCTATGCTGGCTAGTACGCGAGAATGTTAATGGCTTCCCTCAACCCCGTCCTGAGATGTACCCGATCTCCCACGGGTATCGAAGACCACTGCCCGCGAGTCCAACCCAATCCGAACAACTCCCACTCAGGAAGGGGCTCGAATGTTCGGCCCGAGGTTCCTCTACTAACGTCACAGGTACCACGAGTGTTAGGGGTCGGCAGCGCCCGCACCATGGCAGCTGAAGGGAACAGTTTGTGTCTGAGTCCAGAGGTTCTAATCCCATTAGTGTTGAACCCGTAGTTACAAGACCCGGACCTCTTTCAACCAGGGAGTTATCCGAGCTGTCACAAAGGGCGCTCGGCGTTCTCCGTGGGGCTTTCCATAGGACAAGACCTGGGTAACAAACAAGACCCCCCCCCATCTGGTCCTAGGGCACAAGATGGGATGGAAGTGGATACGCCACTTACGCGCGCCAACACCAAAGGTGAAGACTACCGATATGACCTCGGTGGGGTCGCCTGACGATCTAGCACACCTTCTACTAGCTGAGCAGGCTAGTACCCGGAAACTTAATGGCTTCCCTGAACCCCGTCCTTAGACGTACCGGATTCCCACGGGTATCGGGAACACACTGCCCCTCGAGACCATCCCAATCCGAACAACTCCCGAAGGAGGGGCACGGCTGTTCGGCCCGAGGTTCCTCTAGTAACGCCAGAGGTACCACGAGTGCTAAGGGTCGGCAGCGCCCGCACCATGGCAGCTGAACGGAACAGTCCATTAAACTATCACGGCTCACCAAAGGCAATCATCAAAACAGAAACAATTTTTAGCAAAACCCAAGACTTGGAGCACTTACCCCCAGACTTAAACCCGTCGAGCACCGAGCACCAACCCCCTTCTCGATTCAAGGCAGTGCACACAAAGGGCTTCGGGAACGGCAGCGCTCCCAGGGAGCAACGGCGAGAAGCCCAAGAGATCCCCCGAAGCAGCAGCGCCTCAAACCGGGAAGGCGAGGAAAAGGGAAAAAGAAGGGCGGGGGTGCCGGAGGGAAAACAAATGGCACAATACGATGTAGTTTGCAATCAATATTTTTCAAATTTTCAGTACGAATTAGTAGAGAATAAGTTTTAAAAACACAGTATTCATTTTTTGGTTAGATTTTACATTTTTAAGGAATTAGATAATCTTTGTTACCACTGGAAGAAAATGTTAAAGTAAATGTGTTTAAACGCAGAAAACGTTTTCTGAAACCACCAGTAATATGAAGCAAATTATGTATAAAATTTCATAATACCTGATACTTTATAGATATTTGTAAAGACTGGAAATTAATTGTTCTTTCACACTGGCCGTGTGTAGGCTAAATTGTGGAAACGTAGAGTCAGAATGAAAAATTCAATGCCATAGCCGGGATTTGAACCACGGATATTCTGGTTTCCGTCCAGCCGCTCTAACACTGAGCTACTATGTCCAACGTGCCGACATGACATTAAATTCTCAAACTGACTCATATTTTCCCGGAGTCAGTTGGAGAATTTAATGTCATGTCGGCACGTTGGCCATAGAAGCTCAGTGGTAGAGCGGCTGGACGGAAACCAGAAGAACCGTGGTTCAAACCTCCGGGAAAATACGAGTCAGTTGGAGAATTTAATGTCATGTCGGCACGTTGGCCATAGTAGCTCAGTTGTAGAGTGGCTGGACGGAAACCAGAAGATCCGTGGTTCAAATCCCGGCTATGGCATTGAATTTTTCACTCTGACTCTACGTTTCCACATTTGTCAAGACTATTTAAGCATGCCGACCCTCGTAGCCATGGTCGTTAGAACGTATGGCGCTAGCGTTCCACCGCGTAGAGGGTCGCGGGTTCAAGTCCTGCCCTGGGCATGGGTGTTTATGTGTATAGTGTATGTGTGTGAAACTGCAGAAAACAGGTAATTAAAAGGAAACAATAAAAAACGGCTAAATAAGGAAAAGAAATATATATGTGTATATATTCATATACATACATATATATATTTTTATAAAGAAAACGATGTTTTAAAGTGCATATAAATGCTCATTCCGGGCTGAAGGTTATACCTTCTACTCAAAGAGACTTTAAATTATAAAGTTTCCCTTTAGTATTTATTAATATTTAATGTATTCTCTGCAATCAATATATAATATAGAATGGATGCATGTCTGTATGCTGTAACAGTGCTTTGAAGCGCCTAGGGCAATGTTAGCCAAATTGTGTAAATACATTACTCATGTAAAACAATGTCGTGGGGGTGGCAAAGGGTGACGCGTAAAATAATAACACGACTGATATTAATATCGAATCCATAGTTTTCCTGGCTGCCTGAAATTAATATTGACACTTCAAGTTAAGTACAAGTTCAGCCCCATTTAAATGTTACTTATTAATACGGCCAATACCTGCATATCATATAGACTTTTCTACAGATGTAAATTACACATTATTGCTGCAAATACTCGTAGAAGTGGTGAAAAATTTACCAAATGATCGAGATTAGTCTGCAAGCCATATTTTCAGGTTAAAATACGAGAAACGTCCAGAAAGTAAGCTCTGTTTGATAATAATATTAAATTGTTTACACATACAAAAACATTATTAATTGCACAACATTCTACAACTCTTAAACTACTTTTCCACATAACTACCGAAATTTGCAGGCATTTGTCATAGCGAGGCAAAAGTTTTTGTATACTTTCTACATAGAAGTTTGTCAACCAGTTGGAAACATTTTCTTTCAGCTCTTCGTCATTGTTGAAGTGTTGACCGCCAAGGAAAGATTTGAGATGCAAAAACAGATGAAAGTTGCTAGGAGTGAGGTCAGGGCTGTACGGGGTTGGTCAAACACGGCCCAGCCAAATCCCTGTAGGATGTTTTCATCGTATTTGCAGTGTGTGGTCGTGCTTTGTCGTGAAGAAACACAACACCTTTTGGCATCGCAAATTTGCCGATAAATTTCAATTGGTTTCACTTTTCTAGCATTCAGAAAATAAATCATAAATCTGATTTAACAATCGGCGGAATTTTCAATCAACACCGACATTGTAAACAAGCACAACAAAGCGTACGTGGCTGACAGCGATCTCACAATGGCGCATGTTTCTCCTCTTTGATATAGGCATCGCAAATTTTCCGATAAATTTCAATTGGTTTCACTTTCCTAGCATTCAGAAAACGAATCACAGATCTGATTTCACAAGCGGCGGAATTTTCAATCAACACCGACATTGTAAACAAGCACAAAAAAGCATACGAGGCTGACAGCGATCTCACAATGGCGCACGTTTCTCTTCCCTGATACAGAGCGTCTACCGCGCATGTTCGGAGCTGCGATCGCAGCGCTGCAGCGGAGATAAATTGAAACATAACTTAATTTCTTGACTTCCCTTGTATTTCCTCGTGGTAATTTAAAATCAGTTTACATACATCCTAGCCAAATTTCTTGTTAAATCCCTGAAACAAAAATTCCTATTGTTTCACGGCGGCTCATTACGGCCTAACATCCGTGCACTAGATGGCAAATTGCCGTGGACTTACTACGTTGGTAAGAGATTAGCATCAAAACAAATAGTTTGATTTTTGTTCATTCGTTTTGCATTTTATACTGCATATATTACTATAGTGCGCTTCCTATAATTCTGAACCATTTCAATATTCCATAAATTTTGAACTAATAATAGGACACACGTGCAACTTTGGGAGAATATAATACACAATTTGGAGATTACATTACACTATTTACATCTCAGAGAAAATGTTAGAAGTGTCCTGCACCAGCACCTATACATGTTTGCACTCGTCTCACCATAATCTCTGAAGTTTTACGGATGATGCAAATTGATTTCACAACAATTTCTCATACACTGGAAAAAGTTGCTGCACGCATTGGTCGCTAGTTTGTTGCAGCTTATTCTGATGCAAATTTTTAAGCAGTGTGGTCTATTCTCAGGGTAGAGCAAGAGTTGCGTCGAAGGGTATGCGTGGATATGTATGGGAGTAAGGATGGTTCTAATGTCACTGGAATGCAAGTTTCAGTCTGGTTTAATGACTGCTTCCTTTCATCATTGAATCAGTCTCGAAGCTGCCGAACTAGGGTTACCAATATAGAGTTACCGTATATACAAGGGCCGTTCAGAAAGTAACCTCCGATCGGTCACACTGCGGGTAGTGGGGGGAGTAGCGACGCCATCTGTGCATTCACGCACTCAGCAGGTC
This sequence comes from Mantis religiosa, assembly GCA_030765055.1. Classification (NCBI taxonomy): domain Eukaryota; kingdom Metazoa; phylum Arthropoda; class Insecta; order Mantodea; family Mantidae; genus Mantis; species Mantis religiosa. The sequence goes on from CM060959.1 coordinate 33,741,453, forward strand.
AGTCGGCATCAAGCCGAGGTCGAGTGAACGTCGTATCTGCGCTAGTTTAGTGTTTGTGGCCGTTTGAAGTGTGTGCTGCAATAGAAAACTCCGCCAAATGTGAAGTGCGTGCTGTTATAAGGTTTTTACAGCCAAAGGATATTCTGCAGCAACTATTCATCGTGAGCTTTGTGCCGTCTACGGACCAAGAGTTATGAGTGGAGGAGTGGTCCGTGAATGGGTACGTTTATTTAAAAGTGGACGAGAAAACGTTCATGATGAAGAGAAGAGTGGTAGACCATCATTGGTGACGGACGAACTCGTTCAGACAGTTGATGCAAAAGTTCGTGAAAACCGACGTTTCACAATGTCGGAGTTGTCTACTGATTTTCCACAGATTTCTAAGACTCTCTTATACGAGATAGGGATAGCAAGATTGGGTTACCGTAAGTTCTGCGCACGATGGGTGCCCAAAATTCTTACCGACCACCACAAAACTCAAAGAATGGCCTCTGCATTAGACTTTGTCACGTTATGCGGACGAAGGTGAACCATTGTTAAACAGAATCGTGACCGGGAACGAAATCTGCATTATGTACAAGAACCCTGAGACAAAAGAACAATCAAAGATGTGGGCACATTCAAATTCGCCTACAAACCAACATGATGACGACGAAGAGCTCAAAGATGCGGTCACAGGCTGGCTCCAGGCACAAGCGGGTGATTTTTATGCAGAAGGAATTTCAAAGCTTGTGAACAGATACGATAAGTGCCTCAATCGTTATGGAGACTATGTAGAAAAATAGTGCAAAGATGTAGTTGTAAGATGTATATATTAAAATATTTTTATGTAACTTGGTGAATTTTTTGCAATCAACCGGAGGTTACTTTCTGAACGGCCCTCGTAGAATGCTTATTACTGGATAAAACTTAATTCGTTATTCTCGTAGGAACCGACAGATATCTTTTCTCTCCGGTTTTGATCTGCCTTCATCGAAGACCCAACCAGATGTCTTTTACTCGACCGCCACCCTCGTTCTGTCTTCCTCACTACAGCTGCGTCTTTCACCTCTTGAGGCCCCTTTATTCACACCAAAACTCTTATTGTGACTAATTGTCCATTGTGATTATTAGTCTTGGTCATGCCCTTCTTTAGGGTCCGAACAATGCCTTTTCAAACGGAGTCAAGTGTCACCCACTGAGAATTCCTCCTAAGAACCTTCTTTTGTTAAAACTATTCAACCCAATGCTCCCGCACGTGTTGTAACAAAGATACAACATTCCTTTGAAATCCATTACGATTCTTTACTCATTGCATCTCTTAATTTTGGAATCACGGAGACGATATCGAATTGTGAGAAGGTTATTTCCAGCAAGATAGAGCAAGGTGCCTTTTTTGTAATCCACGTCCTCCAAAGTGAAGTCATATCGGACGATGAATGGAGTGCATGAAATGATGCTCAAATGAGCTCAGGGTGTAGCTCAGAGCTACACGACATTCGTCTTTCTGGATCAGGGAAAACCCCAGGAAAACCTTATCCATGCAACTCACCCCGACCGAGATTCAAACTCGGAACCCCTTGAACGTGAAGCAGACACTCTACCACTACGCTACCGAGGCGGACATCAAGGGGCTATGCATCTAATGACACCATGGAACTTATAACCAGTTTCTTTAAAAATCGAATAACCTCAAAAGGTCTGTTGTCCCCCACCCTTGACCTATTCTGACCGGAAATTTTTATTGTGAGCGTAGCTAAAAATAGAGTGTACAAGAATAGACCACGGACAATTTATGTTCCCAAGGAAACCATTTGAACAGAAATAATAACATTGGCGAGGAGGCCGCGACGTGGCTCAGTAGTTAGACCGCTTGGCTCTCACCAAGGTGATTCGGGTTCGATCCCAAGCGAGCGCAAAGTGAGATTAGTGGTGGACAACTCGGCGCTGTGGCGCGTTTTCCCTGGGACCTCCGGCTTCCCCCGCCAACTCATTCCACCGGTGCTCCATCTTCATCACATGTATCTCTCAGTGTCTCCGCCTGCGGTGCCGTATGTAGTAAAAGTGGGCGTTAAACACTACGCATGTATTGGCGAGGATGCTCTCCGTAAAACTTCAGAGAATATGGTGAGACGAGTGCAAATATGTATAGATGTTAGTGGAGGACACTTCCAAAATTTTCTCTGAGATTTAAATAGTGTAATTCAATCTCCCAATTGTGTATTATATTCCCCCAAAGATGCCCTATTGTTGATTAAAAAGTGTTATTGAAGTGGTTCAGCTTTATATGGATCGCACTTTATTTGATTATGCAGACAAATCTACGCCACCTCCCTTGGTAGTGTAGATGGTAGCGTTACTGCCTACATTCAAGAGGTCCCAGGTTCGAATGTCAATCAGAGTGAGTTACCTGGATAAAGTTTTTCCAGGGTTTTCCCTTATATTTATAGACGAATGTCGGGAGCTCGAAGCTCCATGGACCCTGGGCATATTTGAGAATCATTTCACCCATTTCATTCTTCTTTTCTAACCTCACGGCTTTGGATTGTTTAACCCATTTTGGCTCCAAATTGGTCTACCCATCTTTTCTTCCCTCTTCCCTGGTTTCTTCTTCCTATATGTTTATAGTTTAAGGGTATTTTTGTTATTCTGTTATTATTCATCCTCTGAACATGTTTTTTCCATTGATTTCTATTTCTTTCAACAGTATGGTTTATTTCTTCTACTTCTAATTATGTCCTAATATCCTGACTACGTTTTTTTTATCAATTTTGGTATATCCAGCTATTGCTCTTATGAATTTCATTTCTGATGACTATATTCTCGTACTATTTCTTTTTGTTAGTGTCCATGTTTCTGATCCATAGATCAGAGTTGGTATTGCCATTGTTTTGTATAGTTTTATTATAGAGTCCTTTCGTGCTTTACTTTTTAATGTTCCTTTTATTGTGCCTGTTATATAGTTAAATTTATTTATTTTCTCTATTATATCAGCTTCCCCTTGGTACAAGACATTACATCCTAAATACCTAAAGTGTGATTTCTGCTCCGTTATTATGTTATCTAACACTATTTTTTATCTTACTGGCTTAATTCCTTTAAATGCCATGGTTTTGGATTTATTTGCTGATATTTTCATTCCATATTCTGTGGCAATTTTATCTAGACTATACAGCATTTTCTGCAGGTCATCTTCATTTGTGGTCATTATTATTTGATCATCTGCATGCAACATAGTTTTCAATTTAGCTCCTGATACATTAATGCCTCCATTGACTTCATTCGACCAAATCCTCACTATTTCGTCAACATACAAATTAAAAAATGCGGTTGATAAAGGACAACCTTGTCTTACGCCACCATTAACTATTACCAGTTCCCCATTTCATTTCATTTCATTCATTGTCCGATATGACAACGTTGGAGGACGTAAATGAAAAACAAAAGCTACGCTCTTGATTATGATGCTGATGATGATTCTTTTATTTTATTGAGCATCACCACACTTATTAAATAGAAACACCGCTTCTGGAGAAACCTGAACGCGTGCCCACTCAAGGGAGTTTAAAATGTAAAGCTCAAGCTGGATGCGTCCAGAACTTCTTAGGGTAAGAAGAGTTAATCCGATACACCTTGCAGGAATTCCCAAGGACTGCCTGGTAGCTCTGAATAATTCATTCGCTCTGGAAAGCAACATTCCCGAAACAAGAATGTTTGAGCGCAAGGTAACTTGGTTCTCGCGGCATTATTAATACTGTAATTATTAATAGAAAAGACAGCTATAGCTTATAAAGCTTTGTGCATATTAGTAATTAATATTATACAGAAAAAGTGTTAAAATTTATATCTACCTGCCATAGGTAGTTCAGATAATGGTAACTGCTAAACCAAAGGTTTTATATTTTTACATTATAGATACTCAAATTATAGCAGCATTATTGTTGTAAATGTAGAACTAATAAAAATTGAATGACATACTCCGCATATGAAGCAGAGAGGATTTAAGTATATTTTATTTTCTCTTTAGAATTTCCGTTTGGCGTTATGCTCTTTATACAGTAATACACATAAGAGGGGACTTCGTAAAGTTTTATCACTCTTTAAGATATGTGATAGGGAGTTTGCGTTGATATTTGCTTGTTAGTTCCTCTACGTAGTCAATATCCAGATTTACACATTTTTCCCAACGTTTCTTGACCTTCCAAATACATTTATTGCAGGAGTCTGCAGAATTCGCTTTAAACCATCTTAATTAATGACGACATTTGTGTCGTCAAATCGGGGACTACACAACGGATTCTTCATTTCCGGGAACAAGAAAAAGACACTTGGTGTGAGATCGGGTGAATAAGGCGGATGCTGTAAGCCACTTTCTCTTGTTTTGTCAACTGCAACTTGAGATGAATAAGCTGGTGCATTGTCAGCCAGAAGACGAGCAACTTTGGAGAGCATACCGCATCGTTACTTAATCAGAGTTGCTCGTAACTTTACCAAAATATCGCAGCAGTATCTGCCAGTGATGGTTCGACCATTGGCAAGATAATCTGTAAGGATAACTCCACGACAGTCTCAGAAAACTGAAAACGTGACCTTCCCAGCTGACTTTTGCACCTATGACATTTTGGGATGGGGGGAATCGGCATGTTTGCATTCCATGCTCATGGCTTTCGCCTCTGGATCATACTGATAGAGCAAGCATTCAGCCATGGTTACCAGACGATCAAAACAGTCATTTTTATCCTGTTCCAACAGCATCAACATTGTCTTGAAAGGACACGGCATGTTTGCTTGTGTAAAGGGGTTAGCAAACGTGGAACCCACCGTGCAGACACCTTAGACATGTGCAGTTCGTCATGAATAATTTTCCACACACTACCATAAATAAGATGTGTCTCATCCATGATCATTTGAATGTTTGCTCGTCTGTCTTTCAGTATTAAACACTCCATTTTCTTCACTGTGACAGTATCGTCTGTCATTACGGTCTAAAAGCTGTTGGGGTATCTGTCAGGGACATGTGACCAATTTGAAAATTACTTTTCCACCTCACTATTGTGCCATATGATAGGTAATCATTTCCATAAACAGCTTTCATCTCATCATGGATTCCCCGGGCAATTTTGCCCTTCAAATGCAGGAACTTGATCACAGTACGAGCCTCGATTTCCTCCATCTTACACATGTCACTTCTGGTACTCACTTTTGAAAAAGGACTCAAATCACTGAAACTACCAACAACTTGTGTCCCGAGGGATCAGTGATGACCTGAAAAATTCATCAGTATAGAATAAAATAATTAAAACGAACTCGAACTCTTTACCATTATTCCCCTTCCATTCCGTTTCTAACTACTGTGGGAAAAGGCGGTGCCATGGATGCCTTTTTAAGAAAAAGATACTCCTAGAAGACGTCCGAGAGCTCTGTGATGGCCTCTTTAGACAATTGCAATTTCGAACATTTGTGGCCTGAGTAAATGTGACTTGCAGGCTGGTTCGGTTACTTAAACTTTTCGCTACCTCGCGGGAGTACTATCCACAGTGGATTCACGTAGGATGCAGTTTGTATTATATATAGTAAGGATGAGTAAAGCCAGACTGAAAATGCATGCCTCATAGCATATGAGGACCCCTAGTGGTCTACCGGGAAACACACGAGTTAGTTGGAGAATTTAATGTCATGTCGGCATCTTGGCCATAGTAGCTCAGTGGTTTATAGCAACCGCACGGAGAGCGGGAGATCCGTGGTTCAAATCCCGGTTATGGCATTGAATTTTTCAGTCTGGCTCTACTCATCCAAACCTTAGCTTATATACGGCTAGTATGAAATAAATGATTATTTTCGTTATCTATAGTAACCCAGGGTGCGACAGCACATATAGGGTCAGGACCTGCCTACCCGATGCCGGCCAAGGTAGAGCTGGGCGATCATCCAACCGATACGGGGAGGAGATGTGGTCAGCATAGCTATACCCCCAGCCAGAAAATTTGGTTTCATGACCAGGGTCACTTACATATCATAAGCTCCTCAATTTCCTCGCGATGCTTTGTGGCCACCGGTCCTATACCCGGGACCTAAAATCGACACCTCATCCCGGCCCACTTTCCGTGGCAGGGAGCCTAGGCATGTTGTCTTAGCCCATTATACCACCGCACAGTACTATATATACAGTGCGATCCATGTAAATCTGAACCATTTCAATAGGCATAACTTTAGAACCAATAATAGGACACATGTACAACTTTGGGAGAATATAATACACAATTTGGAGATTACATTACAATATTTACACTCAGAGAAAATGCTAGAACTGTCCTCCACCAGCATCTATACATGTTTGCACGCGTCTCACCATATTCTCTGTAGTTTTACGGAGAGTATCCTCACCAATGTTACTTATTTCGGTTCTAATGGATTCCTTGAGAACATCAATTATCCGTAGCTAATTATTGTAAACTCTATTTTTAGATACCCACACAAGAAAAAATTAGGCGAGGTTAGGTCGGGGAATCACTGGGGCCACAGACTTTTTGAGATTATTCGATTATCAAAGAAACTGGTTAAAAGTTCCATGGTGTCGTTAGATTAATGCACGTTGCTCCATCTTGCTGGAAATAGCCTTCTCTTAAAGGAAAATATACGGCGAGGTTAGGTCGGGGAATCACTGGGGCCACAGATCTTTTCAGATTATTCAATTATCAAAGAAACTGGTTACAAGTTCCATGGTGTCATTAGATTAATGCACGTTGCTCCATCTTGCTGGAAACAGCCTTCTCTTGAAGGAAAATATCCGGCGAGGTTAGGTCGGGGAATCACTGAGGCCACAGACTTTTTGAGATTATTCAGTTATCAAAGAAACTAGTTACAAGTTCCATGGTGTCATTAGATTAATGCACGTTGCTTCATCTTGCTGGAAATAGCCTTCTCTTAAAGGAAAATATCCGGCGAGGTTAGGTCGGGGAATCACTGGGGCCACAGACTTTCTGAGATTATTCGATTATTAAAAAACTAGTTACAAGTTCCATGGTATCATTAGATTAATGCACGTTGCTCCATCTTGCTGGAAATAGCCTTCTCTTGAAGGAAAATATCCGGCGAGGTTAAGTCGGGGAATCACTGAGGCCACAGACTTTTTGAGATTATTCAGTTATCAAAGAAACTAGTTACAAGTTCCATGGTGTCATTAGATTAATGCACGTTGCTCCATCTTGCTGGAAATAGCCTTCTCTTAAAGGAAAATATACGGCGAGGTTAGGTCGGTGAATTACTGGGGCCACAGTTCAATGGTGTCATTAGATTTATGGCACGTTGCTCCATCTTGCTGGAAATAGCCTTCCTGTGACTTTGTGGGTTCGTGAAATAAAAAGTCGAGATTACAAACACAAAAAAATTGCACTTTATTTTCGTAGCAATACACTGTTCACACTTACAATTTAATGTACACAATTAGTTGATTTTCCAGTATTAATCTACACGTACGCTCGACGCTACTTACACAACGCACGCCATAACAACACTACTCTCAACTGACTGTCGCTTCCGGTATCGATCGGCCCCGAGGTTTCCCGAATCTCCTTTTATGGAGGGGAAAAACATTCTCGAACCTTCGTGTCACTTCGAGTGGCAGGAGGAGGGGTAAACGAAGACTCAGCTACCCCTCCTGTCTCCCCTCCCTCCGCCGGCCTACATTTATTGATCGGCATCGTGGGCTTGCCGTTTGCGATATCATCTCCGTAAAGCTACAGAGAATATGGTGAGACGCGTGCAAACGTATAGATGCTGTTGGAGGACACTTGCTACATTTTTTCTGAGATGTAAATAGTCTAGTGTAATGTCCCAAGTTTTTATTATATGCTCCCAAAGTTGCACGTGTGTCGTATTGTTTGTTCAAAAGTTATGGCATATTGAATTGGATGGCACTTTATAACCAAACTTACATAAAATGTTCATAAGGATACTTTTTGACATATTCTGTTTGCTACTTTTCAATAGGATGAATTTCTAAGAACTTCACATCAACGTTTCATTATTGGTATGCATAGAAGTGAGTCAGTTACTAAGTATAATAAATTTTATATATAAAGGTAGATTATTGTTTGGGGAGAGAAAGTGAGAGCCCTGACCAGCTTTCAGTCGCTTCATTAATGCGATTAGCTCAGTTCTCACTGTCACTTCACTAATGTAATTTAGTTCACTTCAATTTTCCTTGTGCATAGCGGGGCAAGGAAGCATGCGTGAAGTAGTCACTTTCTTACTCTAGCGCGTCGAATAAAACATCTCTGTAAACTCTCGCGTTAGCAACACTCCGTACACGCAACAATTGTCATCACAACCACAATTTTTTGGAGCAGTACTCCGTCGCGAGTACCCTCACTTTTAAACAATTGCGAGTGTTCACCTGTCCAGTGATGGTCGAATCAATTTGTTCCTTTTCTTAGTGGCTGGGCTAGCATTTTCAGCACGTTTATCTGTCTTTTTCTCACTGTCGTTTTGGCAGTGAGGACAGGATCTTCCCGCTCCACATCCCCAATGGAAGAGGACCGCTTACTTACTGATAATTTCGATTCGCGTCACTCGAAGCGATCGAAAACTTTGATCATCGAAGACGAGAGCCGCCGATGTGAGTCCTCTCCAGAGGATTCCTCAGAAGATGTTCTCGGAGGAGATGGTCGTGGACTTTTACGCTCTTTTTGATTGGCACTAGCCTTCTTATATTCTCTGAGGAAGTCATTTCTTTCATAGGAGGCCTTTAACTTTCTGGGCGCTGTATTATACGAGGGCTGTTCAATAAAGAATGATCCTAATTTTATTACGGTCATACATTTTCGCACTAAAATTCAATCTTATTATATACCGTTAATGTGAAACAAATACACCGTAGATGTTGCATTGTTGGTACTCCTGGTTCAGGACTGTGAGAACCAGGCAAGTTTAGACTTGTCCAGTATCGCCCACCGCTGCAATAGAGGAAACACGCAAGGGCCAATATGTGCCTTTGAAATTCTGCTTTCGTCTCAACAAATCTTCAGTTGAGGCCTATACAATGTTACAGGAGGCCTATGGAGAGTCTGTTCTTCCCTACAACACATCTCGAAGGTGGTTTAAAGTGTTTATAGAGGGGATACAATTAATTTCAAAGGAAGGTGGACCCAGTACTGCTCTTACGGAAGAAAACTTCAAAACCGCTACTGCCATTGTGAGAGAGGATCGACGAATTACCTTAAGATCACTTTATGAAATACTGAACATTTCATAGGGTGGCACTCACACGTTGGTGACAGAAACATTACACATGAGACGCATTTGTGCACGATGGGTTCCAAGACTGTTCATTCCCGAACAAAAGAACACCCGTGTGCAGGTCTGCATGCAGTAAAAGTTGATGTTAGAGAAAGATCCCGGAGTTTCTTTCAAACGTAATCACTGTTGATGAAAATTGGCTACATTATTTTGAACCTGTGAGCAAACACCATAGCTTAGTGTGGAAATCTCCATCATCACCAACCCCCCCAAAAAGCAAAATTGGTTTATCAGCATGTTGTACCTGCCCACACATCAGTAACTGGACAATACTAGAGGAATGTCCTGAAAGCATTGCAAGTCCATATCAGGCGCAAAACACCACAATGGTTTTGCCAACATTGTTGCTGAATATCTTACAAAAATCAAGATGAAGTGCATTCCTCACCCTCCCTATAGTCCAGATTTAGCCGCATGTGACTCTTTTCTGTTCACTAACTTGAAAAAACGCCTTCGTGGGAGGCATTATCCATCATTAGAAGCAGTGGTGAAGGTTGCGGAGGCGATTTTGAAGGATCTCTCAAAAATGGTTTCCAGCATGTCTTTGAACACTAGCAGAAACGTTGGAAAAAGTGCATCGCATTCAGGGGAGGCTATTTTGAGAAGGACCATCAAAATTATGAGGATGAGTAAAGTTACGTTGTCATCATTCTTTATTGAACAGCCCTCGTGGATGCTTTCTGCGGTGACTTGGCTGGAACGTACTTCACATGACTGGACTGACTTGGTGTGGTCACTGTTGTTCGCGCTGGTGTCTGTTGCTTTGGCTGTGATCGGGGTGTAATTGTTCTTTCAGACATTACTTATTGCGCTAGTTTGTGTTGCGATTTCACGTCTAGGTACCGGCTTAGCTGCAACTGCCCTAGGGACATATTACCAGACAGCAAAAGCGAGAAACTCTCGGCTACCTCTCGATAGTACTTCTGGAACTTACATTATGTGACAGCACCCCTTTGTCTCTTTATTTCTGCAGCTGGCCAGTAAGTCTGATTATAGCAAATTAATATAGCCAAATTGTCCTTTTCTGTTATTCGTTGTTGCCATGTCATGATTTTCCGTTATATCTCGTACATCTTTAGTGGAGGGAACCACAACGTCACACTTACACACAAGTATTCTGATATTATCAAATTATAATTCAAGCAATTTTAATCTTAATCTGCTTCTTTTTCTTAAAAGAATTGCCAGTTTCAATGATACTGATCTAAGAGGTGGATCGCAATATAGTTTTTCATTTCAACAGTCCTAGAGTAAAAGCCACGCTGAAATAAATTTGAATTTAAAAACGGAACATTTCAGACGTCCATCTTGCCAGAAATATGCCAACAAACTGTACTAGAAATGCGTAGATGATTTACTGTTTATTTAGAATCTCAGGATTTTACGAAAGTAGGATAAAACATGTCTCTCCAAGCGACGCGTAATTTGTCATTCCAAACGAAGCTTTCACGCTCTCGTTGTTTTGCACCCTTGTTCTAGATTTTCCAACAAACCAGAAACTCCATCTTGAAATGTTTTCCCTTCTCTTGTGGCAATGGAGCGTATGGCATCCGGATAAGAAAAAGTTGCCTGCTAAGAAGTTCACTTCAGTTTGCGAAATTATTATTTTAAACCCAAGAAACGTTCCTCGGAGTATTAGACATTCATCAAGATCATCTTGAAGTTTCACTTTGTTATTCAGGAAATGTTTCCAATCTGAGGCGAAGCAAAATTTAATTTTATGACATTGCATTGTTACATGAAACTTTAAGAGGACATTATCTTCACTTATATAGACTCCTTTTGAACATCACCATCTTAGGCCCATAGGTCAGGAACATTTCCTCCCACACTACCTATCTCAATTACCATAACATTACATTTACGAGGCCTGATCAACAACGACCTTGACTGATTTTTTCCTGTAGCTTCAGTGATAGTTTCTGATATGCAACATAAATATTTGAAAAGAGCGGGTTTTTGTGTATAATGTCGGTAGGCGGCAGCACTCTGGTATTGGTAGGTTGGTAGTAATGCTCTTGTCGACGCTACTTGCATTTCGCATACCAGACAGTGGAGGTGACGCTAGAGAAGCAGTACAGCGCAATCAAATTCTGTTTTCGTTTAAACCATACAGCCACCGAAAGTTACGAAAAGCTGAAACAAACGAATACTGAAGATGCACTACCTCGTGCAATAGTGTTTAGGTGGGCCAAGGACTTCAAAGAAGGCCGAATTGTCAGTGTTAAGCAAGGTGGGCCTTCCTGGTGTTTCGACTTCTGCTGTGACTGAAGTCACAGCTGCTGTGCTTGTACGAGAGGATCGGCGTATAACATTACGTAGCCTCAGTGAAGTGTTGAGAATTTCACATGGTAGTGCGTTTACAATTATGCACGACCATCTCCATATGACCCGAATTTGTGCTCCATGGCACAAACAGCACAAACAGCTGTGCGAATTGAGACAAGCCGTGAGGCGCTGCGTCTCTTTTCTGATAGAGTGGATGAACCTTTTAAATCGTTTATCACCGGCGATAATGGCTGCTGTCATGACTCCATCATATAATCCTGAAGGAATGCAAGCCAGCACAGTGTGGAAATTGCCACGTTCTCCAACACCAAAAAATATAAAGGTTGTTCCATCTGCAGGGAAAGTGATGTTGATCACATATTTTTACTGTAATGAAATGATTTACCAGAGTGCAGCTCCCCCTCACACTACTGTTACAGCAGCATACTACACGTCAGTATTGACTACACTGAGAAAGTACACTGCAAAGAAAGGACCAGAGCTTTCTCGGACTGGGTGGCGACTTCATCATGACAATGCACGGCCTCACGTCGCAAACCAAGTCATGCAGTTTCTGGCTCGATTCAATATTACCTGTGTAGCACATCCACCTTATAGCCCCGATCTTGCACCTTGTGGCTTTTTTATCCCCATCACTGAAGGCATAGCTTAGGGGTATTCGATTTGAGAACTCTGAAGCAGTGCTCAGGAAAAGTGAGGCGATTCTCAAGGACCTGACAAAGAATGGTCAGCAGCATGTGCTCAAGGACTGGCAGAGACGCTATAAAAAGTGCATTGAAGCAGAAAGGGACCGCTTTGAAGGAGAACATGTAAACATTGAATTGCAGTAATAAACATATGTGAAAAAGAAGTCAGTGTTAGTCTTTGTTAATCTTGGTATATATATTTGTAATTTAAGTCCTCCGACGTTAATTCATATAGGGCGATGAATGAAAGGGGTGAAATGATGCTCAAATGAATCCAGGGCGCATGGAGCTTAGAGTTACCCGACAGTCGTCTTTGAGGATAAGGGAAAACCCCGGAGAAAACCTCATCCAGGTAACTCGCCCTGACGGAGATTCAAGCTCGGGACCTCTTGAACGTGAGGCAGACATGCTACCATCTACGCTACCGAGGCGATCCAATATTGTTTACATTCATATCTCCTCTACAGTTATTTTTGTTAATATTTATTATTCTACCTACTTCAATTTAATGACGTTAAAACTAATGTATCATTAAAGTTTTTTCCATACAAAGCTGATACAGAAGGCTGAAGCGATTGTCAAATCTTTAACAAAAGAAGTTATGTAATAGTTTTGAAACTCTGCTCCTGCATGATACGACGAGAAGAAAAAAAGAATTTGACCTTCCAATTATAAAATCTAAAATAAAACGTAAATATAAACAGAACAAGATAGTGCCGTGAAACAGGTGAGGCTCGAATCAGGAGGTCCCGGTTTCGATTCCTGTTGAACGCTCACTGTGACCTCAACTGTTTCTTTATGTTCAGCAGGCCAAAGCTAAGTTGTTTTTCACACAAAATTATGTTGTTGTTGTTTTCAAATGCTAGGCTTTGGCAACGAAGCCATGCGCTCTCTTGCTCTCCAATATTTCTGTGTAGTGGGTCCGGCAGATGGGGCTTCACAGGTTAAAAGATGTTCTTCAGTCATTTCCTCTTCTTTGTTGCACAGAGGACAATTTGGACTGGTATAAATTCCTATTCTGTTAAAGAGTTTGGCCAAATAACCTTGTTTCGTAAGTAATCTAAAATTTGCTACTGCAGCTTTTTGTGGGATTTCTGGAATAATTTCTAGATGTTTAATTAAAATGTTCCATTTTTTATCTTTGGTTTTGTCAGATATTGGTTGGTTTTTATATTTGTTTTTTATTAACCTTTTTATGGATGTAAAATATAAGTTCATATTTTTGTTCTGAATTAAATTTACACCTTTTTGGCAAGGAAATCAGCTGATTCATATCCAGCAATTCCACAATATGCAGGTATCCACTGTAATATAATTCTTTTCTGTAGTTTTTGAAGTTGTTGGATCATTTTGTGACATTCTTTAATTTGGATTGACCTCATGTTATATGAACTTATTGCGTAAAATGCTACTTTAGAATCTGAAAGTATGACAGCATTTTTTAATTTATCTATTCTGTATAGAAGTTGTTACAGTGAAATATGAATAGCCGTTACTTCTGCATCAAAATTTGTTGTGTGGTATCCTGCTGGTTGATAGAATGAGAACAGTGCACACTTAATTCCTGCTCCTGAGTAGTTGTCCAAGTTAGATACATATGTGTACATATGTAACCATTCTTCAGGTGGGTATCTATTGTTCACAGTTTCTAATGCTAGTGCTTTTAGTACAGGTTTGGAAGTTTCAGATTTTGTAACTATGTATTTTAATCTAATTGAACGTTAATTGGTTCAAAAGTCAGTGTGTTTTCTTTGATTAAAATGTTTTCTTTAGAATTAGGAAGATTCAGATCTGTGTTTCATAACTTTGTGTAGGAAACTTGCTTGTGTTTTCATTTTGATTGGTTGTAGTAATCTTTTCTCTCATTTTGTTGTTTTTAACCGTAACATTTTTTCATGTTGTATTAGTGACTGCTCCCCTAAAGTTAGATGTATTGGATAGTTCCGAGTTAAGGCTTGCATTGCCGTGATTGGAGTTGCTTTTGCTGCACCAGCTATTAGTAGCAGGGCCTGATTTTGGCATACATCTAGGTGATTTATGTTAGAAACACAAAATTGTTTAATTTACGTCATTTCCCTTTCTTATTGCAAGAAGAAGGAAGAGAATTGGAGAATTGAATCCGAAAGGGACACGCTTAATCGTGATGCTGCATTTCAGTTCAGCTCCTTTGGAAACCGCCATTAAAATGGAAATCCGTCGACTTAAGAAGCATAGAACAATACAGCTTGATAATCAAGTTAAGCAGCTACGTTTCTTTGACCCAATTAATTTTATATACTCACGCCATCTCCTGACCTGGCAGTTAATTTACTGAAAACATTCTTTTGTTCAGTAAAGCGAATTTTGATAGTGTTTTGTCTTTGTTTATATTAGTGTTATGTCCAGTGCTTCATTTGTGGTTATAAAATTTAATACATATCCTGATGATGGGAGAGATGCACACTCACAAAATGTCGATTTCTAATGTTCTTTTCATCTGGCTTGCTGCCCCAGAAAAAATTGAGCATCTCTGCAAAGTGTTTAATAAATTGTGGAAACGTAGAGTCAGAATGCAAAATTCACTGCCATAGCCGGGATTTGAAGCACGGATCTTCTAGTTTCCCTGCAGCCGCTCTACCACTGAGCTACTATGGCCAACGTGCCGATATGACATTAAATTCTCCAACTGACTCGTATTTTCCCGGTAAACCACTTAGGAGTTCTCATAAACACATGAGACAACTACCTTAATGGCGACTTACATCGTTTAAGTACTTTAAGGCCCGGGCTTTATAGTTAACCTCTATTAGGTCAATTAATGGAAATTATTGGGAAAATACGAGTCAGTTGGAGAATTTAATGTCATATCGGCACGTTGGCCATAGTATCTCAGTGGTAGAGCGGCTGGACGGAAACCAGAAGCTCCGTTGTTCAAATCCCGGCTATGACATTGAATTTTTCAGTCTGACTCTATCATTTCATACTTTAGCCTACACACGGCCAGTGTGAAAGAACAATTAATTTCCATTAATTGACCTAAAAGTGGTTAACTATAAAGCCCGGACCTTAAAGTACTTACAGCATAGTAAATCGCCATTAACGTAGTTGTCTTATGTGTTTATGAGAACTTCTAAGTGGTTTACCGGGAAAACACGAGTCAGTTGGAGCATTTAATGTCATATAGGCACGCTGGCCATAGTAGTTCAATGGCTTAGAGCGGCTGGACGGAAACCAGAAGATCCGTGGTTCAAATCCCGGCTATGGCATTGAATTTTTCATTCTGACTCTACGTTTCCACAATTTAGCCTACACACGGCCAGTGTGATAGAACAATTAATTTCCATTGTTTAATAAATTGTTTAAACCAGAGCTTTACAAGAGGTTCATCACTTTCGAAGTTTAATTTTTTTCCGTCATCCAAACCAGCATTTCATATATAAAATGTGCCACAATTATTTAATTATCGGATGAAGGAGAAAATAGCTAGTCACTATAAGTTTAGGTGTGCGATTTCCCATAAATTAACAAAGAGAAACCGTGACAATGTCCGCAGCAATAACTGGTTTGTGCATTAGTAATATCATCGGACACTAAACTTAAAAACCTTGGTATCCATATGGTAATGGCTAGGGCAATTTCGCCGAGGAAACCGGAAGCTTCACATCGCTTGAATATCCTCAACGCCTAATCCAATTTACAGATACGCCTGAATGAGTCTTTAGCTCTACCTGTTACAACACACTCAAACCTACTCTTCCGGCAACCCCTCGGCTATGTGGTAAACTTGCCTTTTCGATACAGCTCCCAACTTCTTTCTGAAATAAATGCTAGCGCAGCATTAAAAACAAGCTAACGTGGTAATCACTCATTCCTCTTATTTAATTTATTATTTAATCATGATAATAGACATACTTTCATTATAAATTTACACGTTATAGCGTAAACATAAAAGAGACACAATAAGGTGAACATATATATTTTGAAAATTTGTAAAGCTATATAGTTGCTTTAAAATATCCTGCTCATTGCATCTCTACTAGAAAAATCTAATAGTTTCTTACCTCATAAAAATGTATTTCAACATTAAAAATAACAATAAAGAAGCTTTCGTGAAGTATATTTTATGCTTTAACGAGACTTTGGAGAATTTGTAGGAGAATTTCCTGTGCTTTGATATCTATCAATTATTCAAAGGTAATTCAGAATAAATTTTAGCCACAGAATATTAGCACAGAGTATTAAATGTTTCATTTTATCTATGTTTTAAAGATATATTATGTTTAATATTGTCACCCAATTAGCGGAAGGCACGACCGGCGACAGCTGGAAGGGACCAGAGGCAGCCAAGCCACGCCCCCCATTAATCTCAGTCACTAACTGAGGGGTGATTAGGGAAATGTCACTTGTCGCTGGCCGCCTCTTTCCCCCCTCCCACTGCTATCTGGAACCTTCGCGGTGATTCACGGAAACCAGAGACTTCGAGAAGACGGCGATATTCCTATAAAAAGGGCTGCAGCGAATGAAGTCAGTCAGTCAGTGCTTGACAAGCTAGCGAACGGACGAGAAGACTGCGTACGTGCGTCGGAGGAGTATACGTAATCGCGAGTGCAGTGGAATTGTAACGGACGAACTGGTGAATCGTAATTGTGTGCATTACCTAATTCTGTGTAATTGGCAAGTGTTCAACTGTAAGTCGGTGGAAATAAAGAAAATTGTTGAGTTTGTCTAAATGGACTTTTCTTTTCACGAACCCACAAAGTCACAATATGAATCCGAAATTCATTTTGAAAAAAATAAGGAACTTTTTTTTCCATAATATTTGTTTATTTGAGGAAAATTTATTATCAAAATTTTCTTTGAGCATCTTTTATGTATATAAAGTTTGATTTTTAATTATTTTTCGTTGTTTACTTATACATTTATGCCTACGTGTAGCTTTTCTAAAATGCTTTCTTTTTTTAAATTTTGGAAGAATATTCCCGCTTGAAATCTTGGAACCGACTTTTTATGTTATATACAAATATGTAATCAATAGATGAAGTAAGAAGTAGATTCTGTTTTCATAAACCATTAATGAAAAAATATAGGCTGAGATCAGTATTTATTCTGATTTCATATCTCTGTGCATTTTTACATATATCTGGTAGATCAACCAGCTCTTGCAGTGCAGTTTAAAAGGACTGAGAAAGTACAATTGTATTATTACATTCCACCTAAAGCATTTAAGGCCTTTTAATAGACAAAGGAAATTTAGGACATCTTTGTGTGTCTTTCAGTTGTGTGAATACTATAACTGAAATGGGAAAGATCTGTTTCATACCAAACTCGTAGGTTAGTTCAGCTCTTCAAAGGATATAACAAGATGATTTTTAATGAGCTAATGTTTCTGTTGGCGAATGAAAAGTATTTCTTGTATTGTGTGTGAACAGCCTAGCAGCTTATAATGACAATTTCATTGGGGTTCAATTGGGATTGGAGGTTTCATTACAGAGGTGATTCATAGGTAGGTCACCATGCTGGGCCCTCTGCTCCTATGCCCCCAAGTGGGAGCGAAGGAGACAGAGGGCGGCCGACCCAAGGAGGCACGACAGTACAGAGGTCATGGTCCCTACAATTTACTTAGAAATTTCTCCGACAGACCAGTACAATGAACCTGCTCTCCTGCAGCGGGATGGCAACGAGCCCAGCAGCCGAACTCTACTGTTACCAAGGTAGGCGACCCGAGACCCAAAGGTCCCTGGCTGGCGTTCCCGAAATGGTCCCAGCACAGGAGCTGAGACCGGAAACCGACTTATCGGAGGAGGAAGTAGTTTACCTCAGAATATATCATCCTGCCATGCACCGCCGAGGCACCCGCCGACACTTCTACCCTGAAAGTGTGTGTAGTGTTTAACGTTCGCTTTTACTACATACGGCACCGCAGGTAATGACACTGATGATACATGAGATGAAGTTTGAGCACCGGTGGAATGAGATGGCGGGGGAAACCGGAGAAAACCCGCCCCAGCGCAGTGTTGTCTACCACAAATCTCACTTTGCGGTCGCCTGGGAGCGAACCCGGGCCCACTTGGTGAGAGCCAAGTGGCCTAACCACTTAGCCACGGCGCGGCCTCTACCCTGAAAGAGACCACCAGATGAGAGATGATATGAAATGTTAATGGATATGAAATGGAGAGACAGGAAGTTCGGGGGATGTAATTAACCGGGGCCTACTTCGGTAGGTACGGGTTTGGCGCACCCGGGGTCCCGATCCAACAGTCTCCCTCGTGTGGGCTCCTCTTCGTGGTTGAGGGAGACGGTCAACAGGCCCACCCACGTGTAGGCCGTGCGTGGAGACCCATGGAGAAGGATTTTAGATTCTTTTATAGTTTAGAGTTTAGGATTTAGTGAACGAAATTTTTAGTAGGTTTTGATTGATGTTTTTATGTACGTATATTTTTAATATGTTTTGTTACACTTGTATAGTTTTTAGAAAGTTTTATATCTGGCTTTTGCCATGACTAGATTTTTAAAGGGCGCTGATGACCGCCGTAGCTGAGCGCCCTTATATATATATATATATATATCCGACAGGCCAGTACAACGAACCAGCTCCCCTGCAACGGGATGGTAAGGAGCCCAACAGCCGAACCCTAATGCTACCAAGGTAGGCGACCCGAGACACAAAGGTCCCTGACTGGCGTTCCCGAAATGGTCCCAGCAGAGGAGCTGAGACCGGAAACCGACTTATCGGAGGAGGAAGTAGTTTACCTCAGAATATATCATCCTGCCATGCACCGCCGAGGCACCCGCCGACACTTCTACCCTGAAAGTGTGTCTAGTGTTTAACGTTCGCTTTTACTACATACGGCACTGCAGGCGATGACACTGATGATACATGAGATGAAGATGGAACACCGGTGAAATAAGATGGTAGGGGAAACCGGAGACCCCGGAGAAAACCCACCCCAGCGCCGTGTTTTCCACCTCAAATCTTACTTTGCGGTCGCCTGGGACCGAACTCGGGCCGCCTTGGTGAGAACCAAGCGGTCTAACCACTGAGCCACGGCGCGGCCTCTACCCTGAAAGAGACCACTAGATCAGAGATGATATGAAATGTTAATGGAGATGAAATGGAGAGACAGGAAGTTCGGGGGATGTAATTAACCTACTCAGCTTTCGCCTAGCGACCCGGGAAAACCACGGAAATATCCCATGGGTCAGGTAGTTCGGCCACGGTTCAGCAGACTTTAAGCATAATCATCAACAAACAGCTTTGCCCAAACTCAAGGCACAGGAAATAAATGTTACATAACAATGATTATAGTAATTAGCAGATCTTGCTCAGCCTATATACCCAACAGTATGTGTGTCGTTAAACCACCCTCTGTTTCTGAGACCTCGAGATTGTCATAGCTCAACGCCTTGATGTCTAGGCAACTTCTCCGGCACACGAGTAATTCGCCTCTGCGGAAGTACTAGGCGGATTGAGTTCTCAGTTCAGCGGTTGTCGCCTAGTATACTTGATAGATATTACGTTAAATATAACTATTTATACTAAGCTTATACGTCTCGTAACTCAGATATATCTTATTCTTGACATTCTCTGTTCCATTCAGACTGGAACTCCTTGTATGTTTTAATGTAATTTTGTGCTCGAAGTGTTAAGACATTAGGTGCCACCGAATTTTTATTATTTTTATTGTTCGGGATGTGGGGCGCCGGGGTAACGCGGTGGTTTCGTTCGCGGCTCCCGTTCTTAGGGTCCCGAGTTCGATTCCCGGCTCTGGGGTTGACGATTTTAAGTCGGCCCTATCCACGCCTTCACCTCTGTCTAGCACACGTGAAGTATCCCCTATGCCCAACGTGGTTCGGAGTCCACGGTAAAAACTGTAGGTCCTCTCACCTCACCGCCATCTTCACTATCACCCTATCATCGGAGGTAATGGACACCGCCCTCTGGGTGCCTCCACCTGAGAAATGGGTCCGGTCATCACTTGGTGGGGTGAGGTTACCCCGAAGGCCAAGGTTGCCATGTGGGGAGTGTTAGTAACTAACTAACTTGTTCGGGATGTTTTGCATGCTATCAAAACTGTTTGTATTTTTAATATTGTCGCGAAAATATTTCTTTTACATTTGTCTTATATAATTATACGACATACGTCCAGAAAATAAGTTCTGTTTGATAATAAATTTAAATTGTGTACAGATACAGAAAAATTATTTAATACACAAAATTCTACAACACTTCAACTACTTTTCTACATAACTGTCGAAATTTTGCAGGCATTTGTCACAGAGAGGCACAAGTTTTTGTATACCTTCTTCATAGAATTTTGCCAGCAGTGTCTTCAACCAGTTGGAAACATTTTCTTTCAGCTCTTCGTCATTGTTGAAGTGTTGACTGCCAAGAAAAGATTTGAGTTTCCAGGTTCTTCTGGGTTCAAACCTGAGAGAATGACGTCACAAACTGTCCGCTCGGTATCCGAGAGACGCAAAAATAAGGCTAAATCTCCAATTCGGTCCACATACTTGCACAAAGATACAGTCAAAAACTGAGGCCGCAAATAATGGTTTTGCACTAATCTAGACGACTGAAGTCGTGGAATAAAAAATTCCAACCGAGGTATGAAAGGTCCCTATAGTGTCCGCACATTGCCTCGTCCTAAGAAAAAGAAGTAGAAAAACGCCCTACACCTTAGTCGCAACTGCCTGTATAACTTGTTGGCCAGGAACAGAGTGCACCTTCAGTATATGGCTTATCTGCATAGGAAACACACATCCAACACCTCGAACAAGGCCCAAAACTTTTGTACCACTGGGTATGAGAAAATTCTGGTTGCAGTTCACCATGGCCTGTCTCTCTCGTTTATTTTGTGTTGATAACTCCAGCTCCGCAATCGGCGTTTTTGGATGGACTCCGTTTTGTTGGTAGAGACCGTCCTCCAGTTCTTAACGTACATAAATGTATTGCCCTCATATAAATTACTTAAAATAGTTATCTAATAACTTTCTTCTAATCGTTGCATTCTCTGGGTTCACCTCGGTAATTTATTACACTCATCGCAACCGTGAAGCTAAGTACCTGACGAGGAGGAACTGGCAATACCAATTTTTTCATTAATATATATAAGAGATTTTATAAATTTTTATCTTTATTTAACAGTAATTTTGGCTTTTTAGTTAACATACCAATGTATTTAGTTCATTTAAGACTTCCTAAGGCTCATGTTGAAGCTCCTGTTTCCGCCAAGTAGCCACGTGTAACTGTCATGGCGATCCTCTTTATTTAACAAATAGTCCAAGTAGGAAAGTAACCATTATGTGGGGACTATTTGCCCCGAAGCATCATTTTGTCTGTTTCCAGAAGTTTCGTCTTCCAGTATGTTCGAATTCCATTTAAAGAAGTTTAAAGAAGTAGCCCTTAACTACAGGAGTTGCTCAACCTATCAGCCAGTCTTATTGAAACTGATGAAAAAACTGGAAAAAAGCTACTGAAAAAATTTAGTTTTGTTTAACTGAGGGAGAATTTTTATGGACACTTCACATTCGAGGTTAGTTAGTTCAGTGAACAGTGTTGAGTGCACTTCAATTGTGACTTTTGAATCATTTCTACGGACCTGTGTGTACAACCATATGTTAAAAACATTTGCTAAACGCTTAGGAGTCAAATTGACAATAAATAATATCGCAAAAGTGGATAATGCCACAAATATTATTTAGCATATGTAGTACTCTTAGAATAGTTGTACAATTTTTGTTTACTAGGACCTTATCTATCTCTTACAGAAGTCATTTAGATTAAAGAGAACTTGAGCACCATCCACAGAAAATTCAAGATAAGCATTTTATTTGCCATCAAAGGTTATTGTTTCAATAAAAATCGTCAGTTATTTTGGTGTCTATAAAAATAATCCTTTGTGTTTAAAGGATCCAGTTATTCTATATCGGCAGGAGATGTTAATTTCATTTTTCACTTACTAATTTTTTCTAAACACTATTTGGACTCAAGGGATTAAGGTGTAATCCGATAAAATTACCGCATCAAACTTTTAGGGGCTAAGTGTTAAAGAGAGTTGGTAAAAAGCTTGGTTCCTCTGAGTGCACGATCGTTGTAGAAAACTTAATAACTGAAAGAGTTAAGAGTTGTTCAAATCCTCACTGCGGTAGATATTACACTTTTATATCAGAGGTGAATATGACTCCTTAGAAGAAAATATTAGCTTCTTACAGTGACGTATAAATTTCGAGGAAACATTGGCTATAAATTCTCGTTTCCCCTTAATCCTCAATTTTAAACTTTACAAGTGGGATATTAACTTAAAAGTTTAAGAATAGTAAAGGCAGAATCACTGTAATACATTTATAATCGAAAATAAATGTTATATATCGTCTCACACTCAATTATTACAAAAAATAAGCAGTATAGGTACCCAGCTGTGCAGTTGCAGCTTATGAACAAGTTCAGAACTCCAGCCCTTATGTCGTCAATACAGAATGTTTTCATTACTCATAAAACGCTTTTAGAAATAATTTATTCTAAGTGTCTCATATTTTATGCTTTTAATGACATGCAAAATATATTTGTCCTGCACTAAGACCTTATGTGTTATGGTTTTCCAATTATGCAAAAGTTGTCCAGAATCAAGAGAATTTTTTAGGACATTCCCAGAAAATTCCAGATATACTTATTTTAAATTATGTTTAAATTGTCATATTTATCAGTATTTTTATCAAAATCATTAGAAACATTATTAAAATCTTCGCCTCACGTCCTAGTAAGATACCGATCTGAAATGCCAAGTTTGAGGTTTAACCAAATTTTACTTTTTATTATTCTGCTCATTCACCAAGCACATATAAACGCAGACCATTTTCTTAAAATCGGCATTCCAGAATATGTATGTGCCTCTGTGGAAAGGAACACTCCCCCTTCTTATTAAACGTACCAAAATAACTAAAATATATGGTATTTTGGAAACTCTTAATTTAGGAAAGAAAGTAAAATACAGTTTAAGAGTTGCATTTGTCTCTTGCTCAGTCTTATATGACAGTTGCTGAGGCACACTGAGCAACAATAAATATTTGTGCAGTTTGTGGAAGTATCTTGGTAACCTACAATCATTTACGGTATAGATTAGTACATCGGTGCAGAGGCCGAATTCATCAACCAGGGTTTAGCATGATTCAAATTAGGTGCATGGCTGACGATGAAGCCAATAATGGAAATGATTCGAGCATCCATCTGATACATAGAGAACGCAAGGGTGAATGAATACATATCCTTTCAGCCCATATGGGCACAACAAAATGAAGACAAGTACGAGGGTGGCTCAAAAACTAATGTCTCCTATTTTTTCCCTTAAATGAGTACGTTATGTGAAAAGTTTGAATTTGGCGCAATTCCTCAAACCTTCTTCTCCAATCTCCTCAAGTAGTAACTTCCTGAGTCAACAGATGGCAGCACTGCATCCTCTTGCAAAATGACTGACCACAACATTCGTATTAGACAGCGTTCTGTGATTGAATTTTTGACTGCGGATGGTGAAACGCCAATTCGCATTTACGAAAGGCTAAAAACTGTGTATGGTGATGCAACGGTAGATGTCAGCACTCTTAGGCGATGGGTTCGTCTCTGTAACGAAGCTGAAGGGCCAACACCATTGACAGATGAAAAGCGAAGCTGCAGGTCGGAGACTGCAGTGACTTCATGCAACATTCAGCGAGTCGATGGCATCATTCGCGGTGATCGCCGGGTAACAACAGGTGAGTTGTGTCGTATTACCTCCCTCAGTAAAGGCAGTGTGATGACGATTATTCAACAACTGGGATACTCAAAAGTTTGTTCGCGTTGGGTACCAAGAATGTTAACCGCCCAAAACAAAGAAACAAGGAAAACAATAGCCTCCGAACACTTGCAGCGCTTCAATTTGGAGGGAGAGGAGTTTCTGAAAAAAAATTGTTACTGGAGACGAAACGTTGGTTCATTTTATTGAACGTGAATCAAAGAGGCAGTCAATGGAATGTCATCACAGAGCGTCACCGAAGAAAAAATATTCAAAACTCAGCGGTCGGCAGGGAAAGTTACGGCGACAGTGTTTTGGGATGCAGAGGGTGTGCTCGTGATTGACTTTTTGGAGCAGGGATGCCCAATAGATTCTTCCCAATACGTGAGAACTCTCAAAAAGCTGAATACACGTCTTCGCCGAGTTCGCCCGACAAAAACTATGGCAGATGTTCTTCTTTTGCATGACAATGCAAGACCACACACCAGCCGTTACACAACTGCAGAAATTGATAAATTGGGATGGCAAGTCTTACCTCACCCCCCATACAGCCCTGACCTGGTACCATCAGACTTCCATCTGTTCGGGCCACTAAAGGAAGACGTCGTGGGATTCATTTTGAAGATGAGGAGGCTGTGAAAACGTCCGTGCGTCAATGGCTTAGGAAGCAAGACCGTGTGTTTTACCACACTGGAATACATACGCTAGTTAAAAGTTGGAGCAAACTGTGGAAAAGGACTGAGATTATATTGAATAGTGACAAATTAATCGTAATTTTTGTAGTTTTCAAGCTATGTAAATTGGATTCAATTTTCTTGCCAATTAAAAGAGAAAACAATAGGAAGCATTACTTTTTGACCCACCCTTGTATATTTAACTTGTTTTGTTTACGATCGTGTTAATTGTTACGGTATCAAAATTCGTCTAGTAGCAATATCAGTAAATTTACTGACAGGGAATTACTACTTTTAAATACACCTGAAAACAATTGATCTGGGTCCAGCTTGAACCCACGATCTCGGCATCAAAAGAACAGCTCTTAAACTATTGTGCCACTCAGACCGATAGAGAGGTTATCGTGTATATATGCAGGTTGGGCACCACTGGCAGGTAGAGAAAATGAGCTTCTAATTTTACGTAGAGATCACTCGTGTTCTGGAGGGCTGATAATGGCGACAGTGCTGTGAACACTAGACAAATTTCATTGGTAATTTGTGCTATTTTTATGCGGGTAAGTACTTCATTTCCTTCAATTTGGTATCATTGAGAGGGAGGTCACACGGAGTAAATATAATTTTTTCAGCTATTTTATATAAAAATCTGCATAATATTGTACATTCCAGGAACTTTCATACTACTTATAGTGTATAGTGGAAAACTTAATGACAATTGATGCGGAGTTTTATTAAGTTTTCTTATATTTTGGTCAAACTAGCCTTGTGTTGTTGTGTCCATTTTTTTCTTTCTTGCCATATGTTGATGGTACAATTTTTAACAATTTTAACAATTCAACTCGTTCATTTGTTTACTCGTTCTTACAAATCTTTATTTCCTACTTGGAATAAAAGAATAATGCAGCTGTAATATATTGATGACAAGTTTTTTGCATAATAAAGCTGGTCTGCTGTTTTTTTAACTTTCTTAATGGTTTCGGACCCCTTTGGATATTCAAAATATTTTGTATGGAAAGCTTGAAACTCGCACTTTGACGTCCTGTGACCACCAATGTAACCTAGATCTTGTTTGCAATTTAACCTGGTCACCAGAGGAATCCTGGGTTGGATACTTCACTATTCGTGACCTACCTTTCTTCCATTTATCTTCATTTTCAACCTGATATTTTCAGGTTCGAAAGTTTCAAGTGTGGTGCTGCTTTATACGGACTTTGCGTACTATAACTACAGTTCTCATCGAAGCGTTTTAGTCACTACAGCCAATGTGGAATCTCATGCGGTTGGTGGCTGCACGGCATACCCAGACGCACAGGGGAATATTCGCCTCACATTGGAGCCCTCACAGTGGCTCACGCCTTAGTCTAGGTTTAGACACGCCTGTAGGTTGCTACATTCCATCTCTTCCTCCCAACAGTCTGACATACAATATCCTGCCTATAGGTTCATCATGGAATCCCTCCGCTTCTCAACCAATTCAATTCAATCAAATGAATGAATCAATCTTCCTTATCCTTGCAAAATTGCCCTCACGGACTTACGTTTACCGCTTATTAATTCTCAGTTTATTTAAATAGACTTGTCATTCTCATAACGCCAAAGCTCATGTTTCGCATTGCTCTCCTGGACCAGAGGACGCTCATTCCTTTTCTGAAAGAAACACCTGTTCTAGTTCCTGGTC
Source organism: Mantis religiosa (assembly GCA_030765055.1). Taxonomy (NCBI): domain Eukaryota; kingdom Metazoa; phylum Arthropoda; class Insecta; order Mantodea; family Mantidae; genus Mantis; species Mantis religiosa. The sequence goes on from CM060959.1 coordinate 33,767,800, forward strand.
TTCATTAACGCTCCTTGACAAGGGTCCCACATTGTTGATATTGTGCATGTCTGACGCTCTGGAGTCCCACGATTTCAACTCCTCATTTCCATTTCAGGTTAGTTGGGCCAATCATCCACAGCACACATTGTGTCACATCATTAGTGTTTGCCATTTTGTTAATTCTGGTGTTAGAAATTGTGTTACTAATGTATACCCCACGATTTCTGTACATTTGTGCTTTAAAAGATTAAGAGTATATCTGTTTAAATTGGTTTACGGAATTAATCCCAGATTTTATATCCGTATAAGTAAAGTTAGAAAGTTCTAGGTTATCGTGTTTCGCATTTATCATCATCATTATTAAAATCTTGTGTAGTAATACTAAGCAAGCAAGAAGAAAGTAGAAAGGTTTGCTAACAAAAGTAATATAAAACTTGATTACAAAATTTATGGAGAAGAAGAGGAAGACAGTGAACTAAAATAAGTTGAACAATGCGTACAGTAAAGGGAAGCTAATTTGCAGGTTACCACACTTTTGTGCAACACAAAAAAGAATTTGTACAGAAGTAAATTAAGAAATCTTTAATAAATGTAACCAGATACTGTAATATAAAGTACCACAATAAATAGTACATAATTCATTAAAATAATTTCACTGACAAAAGATATTTCCGTGCTAGGTTTGTGCTTCCCTTCAGTTCTTTTATCATCTTATTTTGTAATTCAAATAAGGGCTTTAGTTGAAAGTACACCATTACATGCTTATTTTAGTTCAGCTGTGTTCATTTTGACTGGAATTGTTTTCCATGTTCACAAATAATCCCTAACTTTTGCTGTGTGACTGAAGATCTGAGGGCATAGCTTAGGCTTTCTTGTAAACAGCACGATTTTCCTTAGCTTTGTGCCACGTGAACATCAATTTACGTTTCGCGCTTACCCCTGAATTCAATTTTTTAAATATTTTTTCTAGCATACCAAAAATGTTTGACGAATGAGTCAGATTTTCGTGTATCCCACTGAAGATAGAAAACCTTTCTTATTCTTTTATATGGCTAATGTGGCACATAAATTGTTATATGATAAAAATGTATGAAAGCTATGCAGAAAGTAATTAATATTTTCTAGCTCGAATGGTGACTTTGAAACATTTTCTAAGTGTTGTGTGTTTCAGTTGAAATATTTTGTTATTGTGAATTCCGTAATCATACAAAGTGTGTTTAATCCTCCTGTAAACAACAATGTGGAGCTGACTCAACTCGCCACGTGCTAGATGCTACATGTACGCACATAAGTTTTGCAACACCAGCAGGGCCAACTTCTGGATAATAAATAAAATTGGGTTACATATTAATTTATGAAATATATGAGTTGGAATATTAATAGAATCATGCAGCAACATAATGGTTACCTTTAATCGTATTCCTATGAAAACTTTTGATTAGGCGCAGATATTTACGTCTCCACATCACAGTATCTTCTCTGTCCACTACAACTCATTTCCGCCATCGCTTTTGAAATTTCAATCCAATATCTATCAAGAACCGATGCAGTGTACTTCGTGAAAAGTTTGGCAAGTCTGTGCCAGAATTTACCGCATGCAAAAACGTATTTAGAGTCGGCGGTTCATTTCTGAAGAAATAATCCTGAACTTTATTGCGTATAGCACTTTTCGTTAAACTGTCGTATTTCTCCACGCGCTGTTTGCATTTACGCGATTTGCCAGTGTTCTTAGTGTTCCGGATGCTTACTGTTACACTCTAACACTGCTTGCAGAGATATCAAGGAGATCATCAGTTTCTTTCTCAATGTTTTATAGACGATTCCGGGCTTATTTCTTTAAGTACCGCAAAACAATGCGCGATCATTCGTCTCTCGCTACTATTTAAAGGTTTGCCTCGATTGTGTTTTATTTTGGTTGAAGAACCGGCCTGCGCCATGATGAAAAGCTTACTGGTTTTAAATTACACATACATAAGTGTTCTTTGACTTGTGAGGTACGCGAAATGTTCAGGAAATACAGTGTTAAATATCAGATGCAACTACACACTATAAACAATATCTTAATCAGCACTCAACTCGATACAGACATCGTTGTGAGAGAGCTGCCCGGTATAGGAGTGTAAAAATATTATATAATAGCAGTGTTCTTTAGTAATTGTTAAATAAAATTGCAGTTTAATTTAACATAAGTTAATAGTGTTTATAATTTCAGCTGTCTTCTGTCTAATCTATATGTAATATACACAACACATCTAGCCCGCCTCGGCCGCGCCGCGGCTCAGTGTTTAGAGCGCTTGGCTCTCACCAAGACGGCCCGGGTTCGATCCCACGTGACCGCAAAGTGAGATTTGTACTGGACAACACGGCGCTGGGGCGGGTTTTCCCAGGGATCTCCGGTTTCCCCCGCCATCTCATTCCACCGGTGCTCCATCTTCATCTCATGTATCATCAGTGTCATCGCCTGCGGTGTAGTATGTAGTAAAAGCGGGCGTTAACCACTACACATTTTATTTTAGCCCGCCTCGGTAGCGTGGATGTTAGCGTCTCTGCCTCACGTTCAAGAGGTCCTGATTTCGAATCTCGGTCAGGTTGAGTTACGTGGATAAGGATTTTTCCGGGGTTTTCCCTTATCCTGAAAGAAGAATGATGGGTAGCTCTAAGATCTATGGAACCTGGGCTCATTTGAGCATCATTTCATCAATTCCACTCATCGTCCGATTTGAATTAACGTTGGAGGACGTAAATTACAAAAAAAAAAAAAAAAAAAAAAAAAAAAAAAAAAAAAAAAAACATAACACATCTATGTGGTGTGTTAAGCAGAAAGATCAAATAAGGGGCTATTACGTTTATAAGAATCGAAACATTTGCATACTTTTCTCTCTCCGAAATTAACTCGCACAGAGCAGTGAAATGTGTCGTGTTTAACGCCCGCATTTACTACATACGGCACCGCAGGCGATGACACTGATGATACATGAGATGAAGATGGAGCACCGGTGGAATGAGATGCTGGGGGAAACCGGAGATCCCGGAGAAAACCCGCCCCAGCGCCGTGTTGTCCACCAAAAATCTCACTTTGCGTCGTCTGGGATCGAACCCGGGCCGCTTTGGTGAGAGCCAAGTGGTCTAACCACTGAGCCACGGCGTGGCCTTACACATAGCAGTGATCAGTGCTGTACTTAAAGGAGGGGTTTATTGTACGCCCATTAACTTCGCTAAACCAGTCAACAGTTTAACCGATTTTGTCCCAATATTTATGTCTCTATCTCTCTTCCCTCCCAAGATTAAACCAGGTCGAGATAGATTATAGTGTGGGGTGGTTTTGTCATCTCCTAGAATGTTAATAGGTTGGTATGTGCCTCTTGTACCCTGGTTTAAGTTATAGAAGGAACTTCTTCACTGGAGACCACGTTTAATGCTGTGTTTCAGATTTCTGTATGGAACCAGAATAAATTTCTGTCACTGCAATTCCAGAAGCTATTAAAGCAATCATGTGTCAAATAGGGATATTTCTTTTGAGAATTTCTTTACCTGAACACGTCGTATATCTATTTATAAGGAGGATACGACTAAAACCCCGCGCAACTGGTGTTAGATACGTTCTGCTTGCTGAGAATGCACGTGACGTTCTTACTAATCGATTTTACCCATGAGTAGCACCGTTTCGAAATGACGGAAGGCACGTCACTAGGTCAAGCAGATGATGAAATTTCCCCCTAGAGACCCTGCGGGCGTGGAAAGCTTATGCTCTATTGTGCTCATCAACAACAGAGTCCTCTAGTAGACAAAATAAGAACCTCACCTGCTACAGGTTCTTAAAACACGGGTGGAAGGGAGCGTGGAAAACAAACGCATGGGGTAGGACTGCGTTAGGGGAGGAAGTCGATGCGTTGCGTAACGCAGTGGTAGAGGAAGAGGAGGGGATAACGTGCGTCATCACTGCTGGGGGTCAGTGAACTCTCTTGGCCTACCTGTGAAGAGAAGACAACTCGAACATACCTGCTGCTGCGGCTGGGGCCACGCTTCCGAGTTGGTCCAAAAATAGCTCTCACACAATGGCTGGAAAAGGGGGTCAATATCACAGCAGCATGGCTAAATATAGCTACCAGTGCGTGCCGCAATACTATTACGTCATCGTTTGCGTAAAGAGGTCGCAAATGCCTGTCGCGTGACCCAAAGGTCACTGGAACTTCCTCTCTTTCGTTTCATTTAGGTTGAGTATTCACAATAATGAAGAAATTTATACAAAAATAAAATAAAGCTATCATTTAATTGACGAATATCCTTATTGCAAAATAGTTGCAATGACAACCTCTAATATTTACAATGAAGGTTCTGTAAATGTTGCAGAACGAGTTTAAAGCATTATTTACATTATTTTTTAAATTTATAATTAACTAAATTACGCACAACCAAGAATTTGAAAAAAAATATATATATACTTTTTAAAAATACATTGCAGTATATATTTTTAAAGCGACCTAAAGGTATAAAAATGTATCACAGATTTCCCTTGAAATCTGTGATTGAATTTTAATACTGACTTAGAACGAAATATGTAGGGCATATGCAGTAGGTAACTGATGCAAAAATAGTTCACCTAAGTCATTAACAATTATACTGCATTAAAAATTCTATAAACCACAATGTAAATTTACTCAACGAACAACTTCTCGCTCATTCCTAAAATATTATTGGGGGGGGATTGAAAAATTAGAAAATTAAAATAAATTACTAATGATTTTATTATATAGCACCTAACTCAGCATAAATTGATAGCATAAATTCAAACCCTTATTGGCTATACTAACGAAAGTTAACATACTAATAATAATAAACTATCTGAAATAATATTAAATCAGGAAAGCGTCAAGAAAGAAATACAGGATATAACAATACATTTGATGGATGGAGTCAACATGAAAAATTCAATGCCATGGCCGGGATTTGAACCACGGATCTCTTGGTTTCCGTCCAGTCGCTCTTAACCTTTGAGCTACCATGGCCAACGTGCCCTCCTGACATTAAATTCTCCAGTTGACTCGTATATTTTCCCCGGTGGACCACTAGGGGCTCTCGCATCCGAGATACACCATTTGTGGCGACTTACTATTGTAAGTACTTAAGTCCCAGGCTTCATCATTTAACTCTTATTATTTTAGTTAATTGATGGAAATTAATCATTTCTCCACAGTAGCCGCATATAGGCTAAGATATTTGATGGATGGAGTCAACATGAAAAATTCAATGCCATGACCGGAATTTGAACCACGGATCTCCTGGTTTCCATCCAGTCTTAATTTCTATCAATTAACTAAAATAATAAGAGTTAAATGATGAAGCCTGGGACTTAAGTACTTACAATAGTAAGTCGCCACAAACGATGTATCTCGTATGCGATAGCCCCGTGTGGTCTACCGGGGAAAATATACGAGTCAACTGGAGAATTTAATGTCAGGAAGGCACGTTGGCCATGGTAGCATAAAGGTTAAGAGCGACTGGACGGAAACCAGGAGATCCGTGGCTCAAATCCCGGCCATGGCATTGAATTTTTCATGTTGACTCCATCCATCAAATATCTTAGCCTATATACGGCTAGTGTGGAGAAATGATTAATTTCCATCAATTAACTAAAACAATACATTTGTTACTTTCTCCAGTTTTCTACTGAAAATGGCACCGAAGGCGATGACATCGATGATACATGAAATGAAATTGGAGCACCGGTGGAATGAGATGGAGGGGGAAACCGAAGATCCTGGAGAAAACCCGCCCCAGCGCCGCGTTCTCCACCAAAAATATCACCTTACAATCGCCTGGGTATTATTTGCCGATGATTAAGTGATAATATCCCACTCAGAAGATGACATGCAAAGAGCAGTATATAGTTTAAACAACATAGCGGAAACATATAACCTTTCAATCTCAGAACACAAAACTAAAGTAATGGCTTTTAGAGGAAAGAACAACATAAGAGCAAAAATAGTTATAAACAATAAAATAACAGAACAGGTTAATAGTTTTAACCATCTAGGCTACACAGTAGCAGTAGCGAATAACAACAAAATAAAATAAAATGGTAAAATAAATATGTACTTGGAATAAGCCAAGGTGTTTGTTAAATTCGATGAGAAGAAGTGATACAATTGATATATTTCCTGCTAGTCCGGCCGCACCGTGGCTCAGTGGTTAGACCGCTTGGCTCTCACCAAGGCGGCCCGGGTTCGGTTCCAGGCGACCGCAAAGTGAGATTTGTGGTGGAAAACACGGCGCTGGGGCGGGTTTTCTCCGGGATCTCCGGTTTCTCCCGCCATCTCATTCCACCGGTGCTCCATCTTCATCTCATGTACCATCAGTGTCATCGCCTGCGGTGCCGTATGTAGTAAAACCGGGCGTTAAACACTACACATTTTAAACACTGCACATTTCACTTCCTGTTAGTCTGGCAGAACGTGTCTGGTCATATTATATCTTTGTTTATGAATGGTTCGTAATCTCTATTTACTCTAGAGAGTTCAAAGCAGCATTATTCAGGTACTCTTCCGTGAAAAAGGTGAATTAGCTGGATCAATGTTACTGCCAGAACAATCTAATTGAGCTAATGTGGGCTCAAATTATATTGCATACAGAAAAAATATTTTTAAATTGACCGATGTTGAACGACTTATTCACGAAGAAATTGACAAGGAACACAACAAGACTGGTAAAACTGCGTGAGACATAAGATAAACTACAAGAAGACGACTTTTGGAAAGAAATAGCACGTAACGAGATTTTGTAACCTATCATCATAAATTTGCAGTACTCAGACGTTGAAGACAATGACAGTGACGAATTATCTCTTAACGTAAGTAACATTCACAGCTGTACGGATGTACTGCTGGTATTTTCGCTGGATTAGAAAAATAGGTAATTCATAAACTATAATTAACTTTAAACTAAATATTTAAAAATTTGTGTAACATGCGAATATTCAGGTTGCAAGAATATTCACGAGAGAGAGGGAGATATGAAAAGAGTGGGGATAGCGAGGTGGCAACGCTGAAGGCTTTAACACATCTGATTCGCTACAGGCGAGAACTGTGCCCTTTTGAAACACAATAGTATTGTAGTTCTCAGCATCCATAAGAAAGCCTGATTAATTTTTCTCAGAAACCTCGTTATCAAGCTTGAAATTTTAACCTATCGTAAATCTTCGGTATAGGAACTCCAGCCTTACTGTCCTTGAGTAACTGCTTATATAAAACAATAATAAAACTAATCCAGGTTGAACTACACGAAGTGGGTCTCAGCCGGCCAACCCAAATGCCGAACTAAAGCCATATACATAGAGCAGAAGTAGGCAATCATCCAACCCACACGGGGAAGAAATGTGGGCAGCATCTCGGCATCCCCAGCCCGTTGACATTGTCAATCGGGGTTCGTTACCTAATGTTCTATCTACCGAACCTAACCGAGTCTTAAAATCAGTACGCTACAGGGATGGAATCGAATCCGAGCGCATTTCATGACAGGAAACCAAAGCATAACGCTTCAGCTCACTGCGCCGGGGATGCAGGACTTTGAGAAATTCTGTAGACTTTAACATTACAAAGATATTGCTGATACGTCTTCCAAACTCTGGTATATTTATAAATATGCAGCTTGAAAATGTAAACTATACAGTGTTTGACTTTGATTTATGAGTCACTATGTTTACACTCTAACTTCACTTACTTGTTGTTTTATAATTGAAACGTTTTCAAGATCATTCGATCTCATCCTCAGCTGTTTGGTGGCTAAATGAACCTCCCTCTTCTTCCACTACTACGGAGCTCCGATCACTCTGCCATCTGGTGTTAGGGGCACTAAGTTTTAATACTTCATTTAATGTCGGGATTTCAAAATTTATAAATTTATCAAATTTATAACTTTAATCGCATCCAATTTACTATGGAAGTAGAAAGAGATAACACCCTACCCTTTTTGGACCTCAAGATAACTAGAAATCGTCATGGTGTAGATTTTGGAATATACAGGAAGCCCACACACATGATAATTACATAAAGAAAAATGAATACAACCCAGTTTCACATCAACTAGCTGCCTTTAGAAGTGTAATTCACCGGCTATACAACATCCCACTGAGTAAGGATGAATTTTTGAAAGAACAACAACACATAAAAGACATAGCGGTATTAAATGGATTCAACCCAGCCATCATAAGGAACATGATGAAGAGAAAAGAAAAACTGAAGATAATATCAAAAAATACCACTCTCACACCACTTAAAAACAGAAACTGTCAATATAGAAAATCCACCTACCACCCATGGGCTTTTAGAAAATTTGAGCGAATCTTCAAAAGACTAAACTTAAAACTAGCACCCCAAAACAAATTCAGTCTGAGGAACCTGCTAAATAAACCACTGAAAAATACAATCCCCAACAATTTGAAATCAGGAATTTATCAGATTAATTGTGAAACCTGTGAAAAAAGCTACATAGGAAAAACTAAGATAAACTTGTTAACCAGGCAAAAAGAACACCAGAGGAACATTAAGTTGAAACAAACAGAAAAATCTGCAGTTTCACACCATTTTTGGACAGAAAACCACAACATTGGCCATAACATTAAACTGTTAAAATCTTTAAGTACATCCATACAATTGGATATTTGGGAAAAATATTCATAAACAAAAACCGTGATAAAGTTATAAATTTTGAAATCGCAGCATTAGATGAAGTATTAAAACTTAGTGCCCCTAACACCAGATGGCAGAGTGATCGGAGCTACGTAGTAGAAGGTTCATTTAGTCACCAAACAGCTGAGGATGAGATCGAATGATCTTGAAAACGTTTCAATTATAAAACAACAAGTAAGTGAAGTTTGAGTGTAAACATAGTGACTCATAAATCAAACTCAAATATGAAAAATACTTCACTGTTAATAATGCTTCTGCTTTTAATACTTATACAGAGTGTTTCAAAACAACACCGAACGAACACACAGAAGTAGTTGCTCCTTTTTTTTTTTTGTCTTTTACGTCCTCCAACATTAAGTCATATCGAACGATGAATGGAATGGATGAAATGATGCTCAAATGTGTCCCGGGTCCATGGAGCTTAGAGTTACCCGACATTCGTCTTACAGGATAAGAGAAACCCTGGAAAAAAACTTATCCAGGTAACTCACCCTGGCCCAGATTCAAACTCGGGACCCCTTGAACGTGAGGTAGACATGCTACCACCATGCTACCAAGGCGGGCACTAGTTGCTCAGCTTCTATGTGACACATACATAGGTAGATAGCTTTTACCACCAATAGAGCCGGATAAAAAATGCTCCACTATGAGTGTGGATTAGGCAGTGACATGAAAAACGACGCGTGCCTCATGCTGTCGGAATTGGCAGGTATAGGTCACACGCCGTGTCGCTTGCTGTAACTGTTGGTAAACATACCGGTAAACTCCGCAGTAGCTTGCTTGCTACTATTAAGAATTTCTTTGTCTTATGAAATCGCAATAAAGAAGCTATTGAGGGTAGAGTCAGACTAAAGTATTCAATGCCATAGCCGGGATTTGAACCACGGATCTTCTGGTATCAGTGCAGCCGCTCTAAACCATTGAGCTACATTGGCCAACGTACAAAATGACATTAAACTCTCCAACTGACTCGTATTTCTCCCGGTAAGCCACTAAGAGTTCTCATAAACACATGAGACAACTACCTTAATGGTGACTTACTATGCTGTAAGTACTTTAAGGGGGGACGTACGAGAAAATGTTCAAAAAATCTAATTTTTCTATTGTTTTGTAAAATAATATATAGTGTTAGCTATCAAACAGCAAAATATTATGATTGTACCTGGTCTGTATGTACCTTTAAAAAATTAAATGCCCTAGTGTTGCATAGTAGCATAGTAGCAACACATAGTCTTCCATCAGCTGTCTTGGAATCTATAAAGCCCACCTACAAATTCTTAGCTCACGCAGACTTGCTAAAATAATGTCTCTATGGAGAGACACAAAACCCAAATGAAAGCCTCAACAGTTTGATATGTAAAAGGTATCCCAAAACATTATTTGTGTCTTCCATATTGATGGAAATTGCTATATTTGATGCTGCAATAGTGTTTAATGATGGGAATGTTGGCAGAAACAAAGCTAAGCATCAGTTAGGGTATCAAACTTGTCTGTTTATGGAAACAATTTTGCAGAGTATCGACAACATTCGCATCGCTGGTGCAGAAAGAGCTATGAAATTAATGTAGAAAGAAGCAAGACAGAATAACTTATAAAGAAAGGCTGAAGTAGACCAGAATGGGGATACAGACTATGCATATGGGAAGTTCTGACTTAAAATAAAAGGCAAATTGAATAATACTTATTGTATTTCTAATTGCCTTTCCCCGTAACTTGCATTTTCTACAACTTCAGCCCATTTTTCACTCAAACTACTTCATCTACAGTGATGCAATTTAGCACACAGCTTTCTTATGCCACAATGAACATTTTGTTGGTTCTAGAATTTAAGATTAAGCTCCAGATGGAATGTGATGATACAAAATATGTGAAATTATTTTAATTTATGAAGGAGGCATATGATTAACAGTTTTTTAATTCTATACAGCTTCAATAAGAAATCTAAATCCAACAGATTCATTTTTAATGTGTTTTAATATAACATACCAGCTTTCAGAAGGTTAACATATGTGAATTTGGAAAAATAAAATGGGATTAAATTTGTAAATATCTCTGCATATAGAAAAAATATGTAGCATTAGTTTCAAACAATGTAAAATTATGAAAACAATTTTGCATATTAACTGTATTATATTAAATGAGTATACTAAGTTTCACTTCTCTAACTTGAAAACTGTGGATGTTATGGCTATTTATGTAAGACCCTGAATATTTGCATACGTCCCTCCTTAAGGCCTGGGCTTTATAGTTCGGACCACAATTAGGTCAATTAATGGAAATTAATATTGCTTAAATATTGCTTATGAATGCTTTTGTTATGGTAGTCCATGATGGCAAATAAGCTGGTGGACATATGCAACTTATACCTTTAAGAGAGAAGTTAATGTTAGTGAGGTTGAGGATGGAAGCATTAAATGATAAACAGAACAGAAAACAACATCAAAGAAATTTAGATAAGTTGACCAAAACTAAAAGGCTTATGCAAGGATACGAGAATTTTATTTCAGGCATTTTTAACCGAAAAGGAAGCTGTTGATATTTACAGTAAGTGGTTGAAAGTATTGTACAATTAAGATCATAACAAAATTCTCTGAAGTTAAACAAATAAATATTGTCATGGATGTAACTAATTTTACAGTTCATATTTTTAATTCGTGCGTTCGTTAAACTTCCTTCAGCTCTTCCATCCATCAAAACCATATCCGTCATTTCGGCGTTCGTATAGCGCTCCATGTTGCTTGGATTTGCTATCTAAGTACGCGCAAAATCCTCCCTGTTAGGACGGAATGTGTAGTTTCACACTGAAGAGCAACCTTGCAACTGACAGAATTATTAGTCGACTTTTTAAAAAATAACTGCCCTTTACCCCATTACCTGAAAGTTAGGCTAGGGTCAGTGATAAAGAGCAAGCAGTAATGTTTTTGTTTTCGTTGCTGGTGCGTCCCAACAACAACTTTTGAGGTTCGCACATCAATTGTTCCTGCGCTGCCAAATCACAAAATCATGTAATATTTAATGCTACATAAAATTATACGTAACATAATTTCGAAGCTGGGATTCCGAAATTCGAACTAGTTGGGTTATAAAGGAACAGTAACGCCATAACAGACACTGGCCGAAGAACTGTGTACACACGTGGAGAGAAGGAACCCCAAATAAACTCTTTCAGAAATCCCAACCGGTGAATGTGCAGCAACAACAGTGACGCCACGGTCGGGAACAGTAGAATACATTACTTACATACAAGTACCTAGCGAATAAATTGTGAACTATAAATCCCAAGTTAGTGACAGCTTATAGCGTGACTATGCCCATGGGTACAACTTGCAGTGAGAGTAATGACAAATACTTAATATGGCTAATTATTCTATTTCGCATTCAGTGTTTATTTATATGTCCGTGCAGAATCTGTTCAGGCTACCACGAGAGTATTATTTCAAGCTCGTAACGAATATCTCTGAAGCTCTGAACTTACAAAGTGTAGATATATTGACTCAGTTGGGAAGACGTAAATAATAACTAGATCAGTGCTAAGAGACTGCATTAGGGCACAAAAAGGAACCGCATTATAATTATGCAGCTGTACTCCACTTCAAGCAGGATACATTTCTGTTTAATTTAAGTCCTCCAACGATAAGTCATATCAGATGATGAAGGAAATGGGAGAAATAATACTCAAATAAGGGCAAGGTTCACAGAGCTTAGAGTGGCCTGATATTTCTGTTTCAGGATAAGAGAAACTCCCAGAATAAGCTTATTTAGGTGACTCACCCTGACCGAAATTCAAACTCGGGATCTCTTGAACTTCAGGCGGACAAGCTGCCATCTACACTACCGAGGCGGGCAAGGCGGGATGCAGGAAATAGTTTCCTAAAAGCTGGAATTTTATAACTTCATAAATATTATAAATTTACATGTTTTTCATTTGCTTTGTGAAGATGCTACTTTCTTTTAATTATCCACATGGGATAAGCAGCTGATCATCGCGGAAGCTTAGTTTCCATTAATGAATAATGAATAATGATTTATTGTCGTTAAGCTTATTACAGCAATAGACAAAGTCAAAAATAGAGTACAAATTAATGCAGTTATAATACAGTGAAGATAAAAAAAATCAATAAAATACATTAGATATACAAATATAGAGACTTAAAATAAAATGAGGAAATAAGAATACTTCATGACATAAGCCAAAGTTTAACTACACCTGTTAAAGTATTCCTGTATTGAATAATAAGGTTTGGAAACTAACCATTCATACAATTTGCATTTAAATGTATTACCTGATAATTCAGTTAATTCTAAAGGTAATTGTTATATAGTCTAATGCCCAATACTTCAAAGCTGTTAGAGGTTTTAGTTAATCTATGATATGGTATATTGAGTTTATAATTACACCTAGTATTATAATTATGAATATCCTGCCTGAATAGCTGGTCGGTTAAGTTACTTTTTACATAGATGAGAGTATTATAAATATATATATTTATCACAGTCATAATTCTTAATTTTATAAATAGAGGTTTACAATGTGCAAACTTATCTGAATTTGAGATGGTACGAATTTTTTTTTTTTTTTTTTTTTTTTTTGTAATATTAGGATAGTAGAAATATGACTCCTGCTTCCCCAGAGTAAAATTCCATATGAGATTATACTGTGGAAGAATGCAAAATAGGCTGTTCTTAAATATGAATCAGGTACATGACTTTTCAAATATCTGATTAAATATATAACTCTGGACAGCTTCGCTGTAATATAGTTGATATGGGGTTGCCATGTCCACAACCACACCTAAAAATTTTACATTCCTTGAACAATTTTCATAAGAAGTCTCACGCAAACTAAATGTAAGTTGTTCAGTTTTGTTCTCATTTAGCAGGAAACCATTGGCTCTAAACCAAGTATTTGCATGCCTTAGAGTATCTTCTGTTAGGAAGTTAAGGCTTTGATAATCGGTACTGGTATTCAAAATCGTGGTAACATCAGCATACAGCATACATTGATCATTATGTAGTTTACAGTGAAGTAATATTTTCTTATTCATTTATCTTGGCATACTCAAACACATTTTTCATGTTTTTATGGAGCGTTTTGTCATAGCTGATACCAAAACTAAGAATTGCCATAAGTAAAGAATCGTGATGGACTTCAAATGAGTCTTGTATGTTCGTTACGACACGAACAGGTGCAGTTGGTTGAGTCGCTATAACAAAATAAATGTAAGAAACAGTGTCCTTAGCAGATTTCTAAAGGGTAGTACTAGACTTTGTTAAATGGGCTATTCTTTGGACCCTTCTTAATGGCATGACAAAATAGTCACAAAGGGAATCTTTGGTTGAATAATGGGCTTCCAGAAAGTGAAAGCTATACGCTCACGCACAGCTGTAAGGACAGACAGTTCGTGGCTTGGAGCCGATTAGGGCAGTTATCTGCTTCTGTATTGGTCAAAGGCAGTGGCGGCTGGTGGGTTAAATTATTGGTGGTGCACAAATGAAGAATAAAGTACAGAGTAGTAATCACTCACCTATTTATACAGATTCTCTGCTGTACTCTCCTTAGACCTGGCAAATCTATCGATAACTTTTGCGTTGAAGTCGCTGATCTTCATAACAAAATCTCTCTCAATTGAAAGCATTGCTAATGCTGACAATCGGTCCTGTGACATTGTGTTCCTAAGGAAAGTTTTTATTCTTTTTAAAGTTGAGAAACAGCATTCTGCTTCAGCGGTAGACATTGGCATAGTTAACAGTACTCGGAGGAGTTTGACATATTCGCTGAATGTAGTACATAAATTGTTTTCCTTATTGAAGTCCATCAAGCACAAAGCGCCGGACATTCCACGAAATTCCTCTCGACTGTAAATTACAGTCAGTTCTCTACGAATTTTGTTCCAATGATAAAAGGATAGAACCTTATTGTTTCTCTAAGGGAATCTTCTGGAAATGTCTTAGAAATTTTCAGGATGAAACAAAGTTGAGGATACCAGATGTCCCGTGAAGCTAAATCTGTCCTTTGCTTCTCTAAGAATGTCACATACTTCAAAAGCTTCTCTTCTTTTCACATCATGATCTTCTATTCTTCTCATCTTAATTGCAGTTTCTTCGTGTTCCTCGATATCCACGCTATTTCTTACCTTTTGCACTTCCCTTTTAAATGCGTTTAGCTGGGCGATGGCAAACGTTGCATTGCAGTCTCGTTTCTGCAGCTGATTGTACAAAATGTCCACATGTGGCATGATCTTGTAGAAGAAAGACAGCCAGAATACAAAATTATAATCTTTCAAAGTGGCCATAAACCCAGAAGCCTGAACAAGTGTTGTGTTGTTTAACAGAGCTCTCTTTTGAATGACCTCCATGCATTTAATTAAATTCTCCCTGTGTTCGAAAAGCAGAGCACATAGAAGCTAAGCCTGAAGGTCACGCTATAGCCGTTGCTAAGAGTAGGAGGAGCTAGGTTTATAAACCTCCATTTAAGCAATGTATAA
Source organism: Mantis religiosa (assembly GCA_030765055.1). NCBI lineage: Eukaryota > Metazoa > Arthropoda > Insecta > Mantodea > Mantidae > Mantis > Mantis religiosa. The sequence goes on from CM060959.1 coordinate 33,782,951, forward strand.
GAAGCTCCGCCCATCTCTTCACCTTCAAGCAAGCCCCCCAGATAGCCAACATTTGCGCGAAATCTTAGGTTAACTCTTCACTGCAAACATGCGGCTCCTACAGCTAATCACTGTTTATTTCGACTTCTGCGGTCATGGGCAGTTACAGACGATAAGCGTAATTGAAACATGTTTTTATATAAAACAATTCAAACAAGTACAGCTTTAATGTGCAAAATGCACCTGTTGAATATTCAGAATCAGTGGGTGTAACGCAAACCTGCAACCTTGTGCAGGAACCGCCCCTGGTCAAAGGAGACCAGAAGCGATGAGAGAAGATATTTGTCGGTTCATATATACGTGAAGAACGAATTAAGTTTTATCGAGTAATAAACATTTCATAAACAGTGATATTGGTAACTCTTGGTCGGCAACTTCAAGTTTGATGTTCGGATAAAAGAAGCAGTCATTAAACCAGTTTAAAACGCGCATTCCAGTGTCATTAAAACTATCCTTCTCATACATACTCACGCATACCCTGAGCTAAACACCATTTGCTTCAAACCATCGCCCCAAGGGGACCTCTTTGCTCGCCAATATATTTGCTTCATAGCTAATGCATTTATTTCTTTAATATAGTGCGGTCCATATAAACCTGAACTATTTCAATGCCATATAACTTTTGAACCAATAATAGAACACACGTGCAACTTTGGGAGAATATAATACACAGTTGGAAGATTATAATACGCTATTTACATCTCCGGGAAACTTTTGGAAGTGTCCTCCACCAGCATCTATACATGTTTTCACTCGTCTCACCATATTCTGTGAAGTTTTACGGAGAGTATCCTCGCCAATGTTACTTATTTTGGTTCGAATGGATTCCTTAAGAATATCAATTGTCCGTGGCCTATTCTTGTACTCTCTATTTTAGATACTTCCACAAGAACAAATCCGGTGAGAATAGGTCAGGGAATATTGGAGACCACATACCTTTTGAGATTATTCGATTATCACGAGTTGACAAAAATGAACCTTTTTTTCTTTCACAAGAATTAAAATAACATTTTCTAGAAATATGTTTATGTGCTGAATGCAAATATAATTTTAGTTTTTCCCCATCAGGCAGGAGTTTTGTGTGACATTGATTTGAATTTTTATAATATTCTAAAAAAAATTCTGTAACTAGCTACCTAACTCAAAATTATAACTACTCATTCTGACTTACCTAGAAAGTGGTAGGTAGTGATTTGCGGGCACATTTTGTATCTGGAACGTCTCTCTTCTTGGTCCAACAGTAGTCAGCCAGCATATTGGAACTCCACTTGCCTTGGTAACTCTTTTCCATAGTAGAAATGTGCTGATGAAAACGCTCACCTTGCTCATCGCTGACAGCTCCAAGATTTTCGGGGAAGAAGTCTAAGTGAGAGTCCAAGAAGTGAATTCTTAAAGACATGTTGCATCCCATAGCTTTATACCATTTTTTTCAGAGAGGCAGTCCCTGAAATCACTATGGCGGCCACGATAACTACATATTCTTACTTCTTTTTGGAGTAGATTCCACCCTTTGAGTCTGGAAGTTAAGCCTTCAGCTTGCTGTTTAGACAGATTTAAATCATTAAGGTCTTTCTGATTGGGAAAGTATGTTCTGATGATCAGGCATTGGCTTCATATGTAGGATCGTTTTTATTTTCATATGAAGCATTTTCAGTTTCAGTTAGGTGAGAATCAGTTATCAACTAAGGTCGTATCTGCATATACTGGTACAGGGAACTGTTCATTGTATAAGACAGGTCTTATTGCAGATTGCAAATTCGGATACTTAATTGTATGTTTTGTTTTAGATGTGATTCTTTTATATTTGTCAAACAGAAATAACAATCACTTAAATGATCCTTCGATTCCCTCCAAATCTTAGGAATTGCAAATGGCATACGATGTGTACCATTTTTCCACCCAGCCAGCAATCCAACACACGAAGCACAGCATGTATTTGGTGTCCAGCTCTTATCAAAATTACCAGCCTGACAGCCAAGTAAAGTTGACAACACTTCCTTTCTTGGAAGTGTTGAAAACAGTGTTGTTATAATAAATTAAATTTAAAGAGGGTTGATTAATAACACTAAACAACACTTACTTTTAAATTTTTCCGGAACATGTTTCAGAGACTTTGCCTCCATCCTTGACCGGCCATCGACTGGTCTCATTGGTGTAGTTGAGAGAGGAGACCTATGACAAAATATTGTCAACTACACCAATGAGAAGCAGTCGATGGCCGGTCGAGGATGGAGGCAAAGTCTCAAACATGTTCCGGAAAAATTTAAAAGTAAGTGTTGTTTTGTGTCATTAATCGACTCCCTTTAAATTTAATTTGACAACACTTCTTTACGAGTGGGGTCAAATTTTGCCTCTGAGACTTGAAGGTCAGCTCATCACAAATATAGCACAAAGAAACTGGTTACAAGTTCCATGGTTTCATTAGATACATGTCAGGTTGCTACATCTTGCTGGAAATAAGCTTCTGTCAATTCGATATCATCTCCGTAAAACTTCAGAGAATATGGTGAGGCGAGTGTAAACATGTATAGATGCTGGTGCAGGACACTTCCAACATTTTCTCTGAGATGGACCTAGTGTAATATAATCTCCCAAAGTTGCACGTGAGTCCGCTTATTGGCCTATTAAATTGGTTCAAGTTTATATGGATCGCAATAGTGTTTTATGCTGCAATGTAGCGTGCATTTATCTAAGTTCTGTACAGAAGCTAACTGAATAACATCTGAATCTATCTGACATTACTTGTATATTCCAGATCTTAGATATACACTTATAGGATTACATTTGTCTATATTTTACGAGATAATTTTAACATATATTTATGTAACTTATTTATGATTATTTATCCTTCTCTTATATATCGATGAAATCACGGCTTCACTTACAGCAACATTTCCAAAGTTTCCATTACAAAGAAATGAAGTCCACCATGTCAAACAAGTTGGGAAAGGAATATAAAATATTGAAAGGTGTGAAAAATATTGAACACTAATAATGGATTCATAGATTCAGTACATGTAAGGGCAGATTCTAACAACATAGCTTGCAGCACAGAGCTTTTCGATTATTTTTCTTGAATGCAATTTGGGGCCACCTGTCCCAAAGAACCACGTTCACCGAGCCTCATTTATATAACTTACGATGGAGTCTGAAAAACAAAATGTAAAAATGCAGAAACATGTTTTTTTTCTGCCAAACATAGAGTATATTCCCATATTTATTTCTGGGAGAAATTTGTTCTCCAGAGGGTTTTGTTTGTCTTCAGGCGAGAGGCTGTTTTTGGAAGAGGCACGTGTGCTGAATGCCTTGACATCCCCCATATTACACCGTGTTTTCCTTGCTCTACTCCAGGAAAAGTAATCAATTCGGATATTCCTCGAAATGAATTCAGGTTGCGGCTGCAAATCAGAAAGAAACGTTGAATATTTTGCTGATTGAAACTGGCGGTATAAGGTAACCGATTTGAATGTTATTGAATCACTGAAGTTTCCTTCGGAGTTCCCTTAGGGCTTTCTTGAAGACAATACAACTATAGTAAGAAGTTAATACTTTTGTTTTTGTGTATGCTATGGATGTTTATCCCAATAAAAAGTACTTCTAAGAGAATTAATGGCTTCAGAAGTAAGTATATATTAGTGAAGCGTTCTGTCTCATACGACACCTTAAATATTGCGGGTCTTTATGTAACAATCATGCTAATAAATGGGCAAAACTACTCAACATTTGTAGAAATTACAGCTATATGTTGAATGAATGTGCATATTCCAAAATGTTACAATTTGCATCTTTAGGCTACATTGGTTTGTCTTTACCTTGTTGCTGTCTTGGCTCACATGACACCCTGGTCCTCTGCTCTGCCAGGTAGCTCTTAACCTACTTGACTCCTTGTTACTTAATATGCTATTGATTGAACAATTAATTTCCATTAATTGATCTAATAGTGGTTAACTATAAAAACCCGGGCCTTAAAGTACTTACATGATTTGATTTGATTTGATTTGATTTATTGATTCATCCGTTAAAACATGTACATGTTATAGGACACGTCAAATTAAAAACTAAGTACAATATTTATAACTAAGGTAGCTAACTAAATATTTACAAATTTAAAAATTCATCCACGCTGTAGGAGCTATTGGCTCTAAGGAAGTTTAATAAAAATTTCTTAAATTTATGTTGTGATTCAATCTTTTTTATTGATTCAAGTAGCTTATTGTAAACAGGTAAGCCAGCATATGTGAAATTATTTTCATACATCTTTGTTTTGTGTGCCTTCACAAATAAATTATTCTTTGTTCTAGTGTTTTGTATATGAATTTCAGAATTTGTTTTGAATAAACTTAGGCTTGCTTTCATATGTACAAGAGTTTCATATATGTATATACTTGGCAGAGGTAAGATACCTAATTTACTGAAGTATGGCTTACAACTAGTTGTGCTTGAGAGATCTGCTATGATTCTAATTATAGTAATTATTTTATTTTGGTATCTGAATACTTATATACTGTCTTTAGAACTTCCCGCAAAAATTATACCATATGCCAACAAACTGTGTATATATTGTAGCGCGAGCGCTGGAACACCCTGTGAAAGCAGCTGGGAGCGGAAGACGGGGGAGGTCCGTGTTAGCTACGCCCTCCCCTCGTTTGTCTTATAGTGGTGATAGGCGGTGGTGACGGAGGAAAAACATGACTGTGCCGTCTGTTTCCTTACACCTGGTTCTCGATCTTTCTGTTACTGGAACAATCCTGTAAACACCAGAAGTCGGCGATATTCCTATATAAAGGGGGTTACAGACAGACAGAGTTGAGTTGAGTTGGTCAGTCAGTTGGTTAGTGAGTGTGAGCGAGGAAACAGTCGCAGTTCTTGGTGTAAGAGTTAGTCAGTGACGTGTTAATGAACGAGAAGATTGTGCAACGGAAGACTGTACGTAACTGGTATGTGCATCGGAGTTTATGTAATCGCGAGTACAAGTGAAATTGTAACGGACGAACTGGTGAATTGTAATTGTGTGCAGCAAGTAATTCTGTGTAATTGGCAAGTGTTAAACTGTAAGTCGGTAGAAATAAAGAACATTTTTGAGTGGTGAAATTGGACTTTTCATTTCACGAACCCACAAAGTCACACTGGTGTCAGGAAGCGGGAAAACAACATAACATCACCGAACATTACAACCATGGAGGCAGCATTAGAAAAGATTTTAGCGGAACTGAAAGAAATGAAGACGGCCAACGACAACATCGCCGGGAAGATGGAAGAAATGAAGGCCGAACTAATCTCGGAAATGAAGACGGCAAATGAAAACCTCGCTGCAAAAATAGAAGCGGCAAACAACAACCTCATCGCCAAGTTGAAACAAATGAAGACGGCCAACGACAACATCACCGAGAAGAGGGAAGAAATGAAGGCCGAATTAACAACGAAAATAGAAGCGGCAAAAAACAACCTGGCCGCAAAGCTGGAAGAAATGAAGACGGCTAACGATAATCTCGCGGAGAAGACGGAAGAAATGAAGGCGGCGAACGAGGCTCTCACCGCAAAGTTTCAGGAACGGTTGGCCGGCGTGAGGAATGACGTCACGAATCTGGGCAAGCGGAAGGGTCAAGTAGACGACCGCCTTAACGATTTAGAGGAAAAGGCCGACAACATCGCAAAACCCCTCACCCGCCTGACGGAGGAAAACCGGCCTTATGTGTGGACGGAGGACGCCGAAGACGCTTTCCAGCACCCGAAGGAGACCCTGTGCAGTGCTCCAATTTTGGGTTTCCCGCAACCGGGTGGCGCCTTCATTGTGGACCCCGACGCTAGTGACCATTGCATTGGAGGTGTCCTATCGCAGAACCTGGAAGGCCAGACAGCACGTTGGGTCCAGAGGCTGCAGGAGTACGACTTCACCTCGGAACATCGTAGAGGGAAGAGTCACGATAACGCAGACGCCTTGTCCCGAAGACCCTGTTCAGTAGAGTGCGGTCAGTGCACCAGAGTGGAAGAGAAGGAGCGTGCCGCAGCAGCCCGAGTAGTCGTGGCAGTGCCTGCTGAAGGCTGGAATAGCGCAGGCCTGAGGAGGGAGCAGCTGGCGGACGCAGACTTGGGGCCACTCTTGAGGGAAGTGGACGCAGGAATGAGACCAACCTGGGATGACATCGCACCGAGGAGCGCCACCTGCAAGTCGTACTGGGCCCGATGGGACTCGTTGAAGACCAGAGTGGGCGTGCTGTTCCGGGTATGGGAGTCACCCGATGGGAAGGCGCAGAGAGGACAGTTGGTACTTCCCCGGAGCAAGGTCCCGGAAGTCTTGGAGGAAGTGCACGCCGGTACTTCAGGAGGACACCTGGGAGCGAACCGAATGATTCACAAACTACGGCAGCGCTACTTCTGGCTGAGACTCCGAGCAGATGCTGGTGGTACACCTGGACCGCCTCGCACGCTACGATGGGGCTGTTCGGGGCGAACAGCTTTGAGGAGGGAGCAGTGTAACGCGAGCGCTGGAACACCCTGTGAAAGCAGCTGGGAGCTGAAGACGGGGGAGGTCCGTGTTAGCTACGCCCTCCCCTCGTTTGTCTTATAGTGGTGACAGGCGGTGGTGACGGAGGAAAAACATGACTGTGCCGTCTGTTTCCTTACACCTGGTTCTCGATCTTTCTGTTACTGGAACAATCCTGTAAACACCAGAAGTTGGCGATATTCCTATATAAAGGGGGTTACAGACAGACAGAGTTGAGTTGAGTTGGTCAGTCAGTTGGTTAGTGAGTGTGAGCGAGGAGACAGTCGCAGTTCTTGGTGTAAGAGTTAGTCAGTGACGTGTTAATGAACGAGAAGATTGTGCAACGGAAGACTGTACGTAACTGGTATGTGCATCGGAGTTTATGTAATCGCGAGTACAAGTGAAATTGTAACGGACGAACTGGTGAATTGTAATTGTGTGCAGCAAGTAATTCTGTGTAATTGGCAAGTGTTAAACTGTAAGTCGGTAGAAATAAAGAACATTTTTGAGTGGTGAAATTGGACTTTTCATTTCATGAACCCACAAAGTCACAATATGAATAGTACACTACTCTCCGAACTTTCAAGCCTGACATGCCTGTAATTTCCCTGATTAAGAAACACATTTTACTACGTTTTTTCGTCAATGTGTCTATGTGAGACATGTTGTAAGTCGCCATTAAGGTAGGTGTCTCATGTGTTTATGAGAACTCCTAAGTGGTTTAACGGGGAAAAATACGAATCAGTTGGAGAATGTAATGACATATCGACACGTTGGCCATAGTAGCTCAAAGTTTAAAGTGGCTGGACGGAGGCCAGAAGATCCGTGGTTCATATCCCGGCTATGGTATTGAATTGTTCAGTCTCACTCTACGTCTCCACAATTTAGCCTACACACGGCCAATGTGAAAGTAAAATTAATTTCCATAAATTGACCTAATAGTGGTTAACTATAAAACCCGGGCCTTAAAGTACTTTTATGTTGCGAGTCGCCATTAAGGTGTCATGTGTTTATGAGAACTTCTAAGTCGTTAACCGGGAAACATACGAGTCAGTTGGAGAATTTAATGTCATATCGGCACGTTGGCCATAGTAGCTCAATGGTTAGAGCGGCTGGACGGAGGCCAGAAGATCCGAGGTTCAAATCCCGGCTAAGGCATTGAATTTTTCAGTCTGACTCTACGTTTCCACAATTTAGCCTACACACGGCCAGTGTGAAATAATAATTATTTTCGAATAAATCATTGTATGATTAGTCAAGAAAGAGTTAATCTTCGTGTGAGTAGGCGGTGTTGAACAGTACTGACTTAAGTTCTGTTGTTCTTGAGCCCGAAGCCCGCCTAGATGATAGCATGTCTGCCTCGCGTTCAAGAGGTCCCGAGTTCGAATCTCGGTCAGGGTGAGTTACCTCGATAAGGTTTTTTCCTGGGTTTTCCCGTACCCCGAAAGACGAATGTCGGGTAACTCTAAGCCTCATGGACCCCGGGTGCATTGAGCATCATTTCACCCATTTCATTCATCGTCCGATATGACTAATTGTTGGAGGACGCAAATTAAAAAAGGAAAAAAATTGAGCTCCGAAAACGTTTTTCAATCATAGTTCACGGTCAGCGTTTGTTACTGCACCTACTGACGGTAGAGTATCCTTCTTCTTCCCAGGATGATTGTGACTCCACCCATCAGCAATCTTCTGATGTTAGGTACGAAATTTAGAAACGGAGTTGTTGGGGTGGAGAGCTGGCTATTGTTAGGCAATAAGGTATCATTAGAAATATAAATAAAATGTTTCAAATTCAATAAGATAGTCAAAACTCGTACTGATTCTTAACCCTCGATGTTGCAATGTTCTGACAATATTTGATAATTTATATTTATTTTGCAGAAAGATAAGCATTTTAAGACATAATAGTTACTACAAAAGGGAGTAAATAATGTCATAAGCGTGCAGCGCATATATTTTTTAAAATATACTTTTCAAATGTTATTTTTCAAATTAGGTTATAAAAATCCGGGCACTAGAACGAGGGCTGTTTTATAAAGAAAGATCATAATTTTTACGGTCAGAATTTTTTGCACTAAAATTCAATTTTATTATATCCTGTTTGCGTAATGTGAAACAAATACGAAAAAATGTGTAGTGTTTAACGCCCGCTTTTACTATATACGGTATTGCAGGCGATGACACTGATGATACATGAGATGAAGATGGAGCACCGATGGAATGAGATGGCGGGGGAAACCGGAGATCCCGGAGAAAATCCACCCCAGCACCGTGTTGTCCACCACAAATCTCACTTTGCGGTCACCTGGGATCGAACCCGGGCCGCCTTGGTGAGAGCCAAGCGGTCTAAACACTGAGCCACGGCGCGGCCGTAACAAATACGCCGTAGTAGTTTCATTGTTGGTACTCCTGGTTCCCGCCTGTGAGAACCAGGCAAGTTCAGACATGTTCAGTATCGTTTACCGCAGCAATAGAGGTAACATGCGGTTAAAGTTATGTTAGAGGAAGATCCGGAGTTTCTTTCAAACGTTATCACTGCTGATGAAACTTGGCTACATCATTTTGATCCTGAGAGCAAACAGCAAAGCTCAATGTGGAAATGTCCTTCATTACCAACCCCCAAAAAAGCAAAAGTGGTTGCTTCTGCTGGGAAAATTATGGTAATATAATTCTTTGATATTCATGGACTGCTTAATCTGCGTGTTGTACCTGCACACACATCAGTAGCTGGACAATACTACAGGGATATCCTGAAAACATTGCAAGTCCATATTAGGCGAAAAAGACCATATTTCCATGAAGCAGACTGGATGCTGCACCACGATATTGCGCGACTGCATATTGTCATTGTAGTTGGTGACTATCTTGCAAAAATCAACGTGATGTGCAACCCTCACCCTCCCTATAGTCAGGATTTAGCCCCATATGGCCTTTTTCTATTCCGTAACTTGAAGAAACGCCTTCGTGGTGAAGGCTCTGGAGGCGATATTGAAGGATCTCTCAAAAAAATTGTTTCCAGCATGTCTTTGAAGACTGGCAGAAACGCTAGGACAAGTACATCGCATTCAGGGGAGACTATTTTGATAATGACCTTCAAAATTATGAGGATGAGTAAAGGTATATTGTCAAAAAATTGTGATCATTCTTTATTCAACAGCCCTCATATATAGTAACCATTTACTGGTTTGGGTTATCCAAAACACTAGTGTAAACAACTGTAGCGAAAACTCATTTTTTAATATTACGTTGTATATTAAATTGAAAGGGCTTTTGCTTTTCTGGACATTTGGAAAGTAACGCAGATGTGAACAGCGTTAGGAATTCATTTATCATGCAATATGTTATACCGCATGGGGAAAGTAAAACGAATTGGTGATTCATTGCGCTTACAAGAATGATTTATTCGACTTTTGTGTAACTTGAATCGGAATAGAGTGGTTCTGTAGTTACAGAGAGTAGGTACGAGTGAAAGTGATTTATCAAACACAATTACATTTTAGAGAGAGAGAGAGAGAGAGAGAGAGAGAGAGAGAGAGAGAGAGAGAGAGAGAGAGAGAGAGAGAGAGAGAGAGAGAAGCTTGAAATCTATCGTGGACGGAGATTATTCTATTAGAGTATGAAAGAATTTGAAATATTCCCCAACGCAATTGCAATTACTTACTTAGGAGGGCTTCCAAGGATATTTTCTAATTTTTTATAGCTTTAATTTGGAGCAGTCCTGAATATAAGAACACATCAAAATGATATCTCACATTCCTTTAAATTTATTAATATTCGACTTTAACGGATGATCCATCTGCTTGTTGTGCTAATTTTAATGTTATTGTTTGTATAACAATATTAATGAACATAATATACAATTACTGAAATGGAATATGCCGGGCCATTTTACACGTACGTCGGCGAAGGTTGGGGGACTGCTTAATCCTGAGTGATTCCCTCAGTGCACTTCAAAGTCTACGGCAGCTGTACAACTACCATCCTATTGTGCAGCGTATACAGGATGCCCTCCACGTTTTACACGCTTCCGGCGTTAGCGTGGGGTGTGTATGGATCTCTGGTCACGTAGGCTTGCGGGGGAATGAAATGGCGGTTTCAGCAGCTAAGACGGCTACCATGAAGCCCAGGGTTCGAGCACCATCTATGACATCGGAAGATTTTAGAGCTGTATTCCGGAGAGCTGTGCAAACCTGCTGGCAGGAAGAGTGGTCCGCTCTCCGCAATAATAAACTTAGATCTGTGAAAGAACTTCCGATTCCCTGGGTTACATCCTGTCATTCATCTCGTTTGGAGATGATTTTGGCTCGGTTACACATTGGGCACTGTTTTTAACTCATAGTTTTCTGTTTAGAAGGGAGCCTGCTCCAGTCTGTCCGTTTTGTAACGACGCGTTATCTGTCCGACACGTGCTGCCAGAGTGTTTTTGCCTAGCACACCTTAGGACGTCTCTGCAGCTGCCGGCCAGCTTTGCAGAAATGCTAGTGGATGATAAAGTAGTGGAGACGTTTTTAGGTTCTTTTCTAGGTTAGATTTTAGAATTTAGTGAACATAATCTTTTGCAGTTTGGATTTGTATTTCTTTTTATTCTCTTTTTGATTGTTATGTAGATGTAATTTTTGTAAGTTTATTTACTTCTGCATCAACATCATCATCACTGAAATGTAAATTAAATTTTTCTTTCATACCAGCCGTGTGTAGACCAAATTCTGGACAGGTTAAATCAAGACTGTAAAATTCAATGCCGTAGCCGGAATTTCAACACGATACTCCCGGTCTTCGTCTCTAACCATTGAGCTACCATGGCCAACGTGCCAGTATGACATTAATTCTCCAATTGACTGGCATTATCCTCGTAAACCACTATGAAATTGCCTGCCTCGATGGCGTAGATGGTTTGCGTGTCTGCCACACGTTCAAGGGGTAGCGAGGTCAGGTTGAGTTATCTGGATAAGGTTTTTCCGGCGTTTTCCCTTATCCTGAAAGTCGAATGTAGGGTAAAAACTATTAATAAACCTCCATATATTCATAGTATTGTATGGAATTGTGTTGAATCGCAGAAACGTACGGATTGCAGGAACGGGCAACAAGTGACAGACGCGCTGAGTTCCTTAGTGCTTACTGGCTTAAACACCTGGTTGGGAGGTGCTCAGTGGTAGCCTATCCAAACCACCGGAGGGTGGCTCAGAGCTTCAATTCCAGCGAGAATCGATGAAAGCTCTATCCAGCAGGTAGGTTTCGAACGCCCACGGAGCGTAGAAGTTCCAAAACGCAAGAATCTTCACCATCTGCCCGCCGTCGACTGACACACAGTTCGAGTGGCCCTATAACATGAAAGATGGAGACAAAACGTGGGGATATGGGAGAGGCGAGAGTCGTGATAAAAGATGCATCATTTCAGCATTAGCTTTGGAAAAACATATGCTTAGAATGAGCGGTCACCAGATCGAACCCAGGTTCTTCATGATGCAAATCTTGCACGTTACCATGACGGACTTTTCTGGCCCGTGAGGTGCTATAAATGTGACGATTTATATATAAAAACCAAAGTTGAGGTCAAGTTATTCTTGTTTCACAAGTAGGAAAGTTTAAGGTCACAGGAGTCACACGATACAAACACGACCTATTCCCAACATCGAAGCTTAATTTCCTCTGCTACATTTGGGGCAACGCGACAAATATGCAATGAAATCACGCAACCTCCGCTGAGGTAATATAACACAGGGAACAGAATTAATTAAATATGTGCCAGCAAAATGACATACCACATTCGAAATATATGTTAACGATAACGAAACAGTGTGTTATGTATCTTAACAATGAACAATCAGGTAGGAAAAGATGAGCAAGCCAAGGAAGAACTTGGAAGAAATCTACACTGACTTGCTAGCGAAATAGGGGCTTTTATCTCTTTGTTTGCAAGCATTTTAATGCACATTTATAATTTTAATAGTTTAAGACCAGCAAAACATCGCCAGGGCTGCTGTCCTAGGTAGTGGAGGGTTTTTAGTAGGTATTATGCATCGGTGCACTCCACCGAGGCGGGGACTCTTATGTCACCAGCCCCATGGTCTGGTGTAGCTAAATTCCATTATTTCCTTCCACGTTAAATAAATGCCCACTTTGATTTTCGGCCAATCACGTTGTGGCTGGGGCTGCTCTCCCAACTATATATATATATATATATATATATATATATATATATGAGGACATTTGGTGCAACCCAACTCCAGTAACCCTGCTCGAGTCAACTTCTGAAGATGCCCGGTGGAGAGACGGGCGGAACGTCACGTGCTAATTCAGCGAATCGACCACGGCCAAAAAGCCCGGATAACACATTTTATGTAAAAGTCTAAGCATGTACATAAGACCATTTTTATATATTTACGTGTCACTAAAGAATACAGAATTATTTTTCAGAAAGCTTTAAATTTGTTAACTTAATTGTAACTGTGTTGTATTTAAACTTCACTCCTAATTGCAGAATAAATAAATAAATAATCCGTATTTGTTTTATTTATATAGATAAGTTCCCACAATTTTTATTTGGTGGTATGAAGTTCACCGGGTCAGCTAATTCGGTACAGTCTGTCTAGTGAACGCGAGTGCAGTTTGCCTCTCAAAGTAAACTACCCTCCCGCCCACTAATGACCGTTATAAATCTATCTCCACACTTCAGAAATGGAACACTGTCGTTGAGGACCAATAGCAACCCTGATTTTCTCGAAGTGACAGTCGCATGTCTATTCCACGTGGAGTCTCAGCTGCCAAAGTTCTAACTTCCGGTTGATCTGTTTCATTACGTGCAGAAATTCGTTGTCTATCACGATGTGGAGACCGTAGGAGGGAAATGCAGTGGTAAATACAAATGAAGTAGTATATAACTTTCAGTCAAGTGAAAATAATCAAAGTGATGACAATAGTGTGAATAAATGGGCCGAGTTATGTTACTGGAAAAGCCTCAAAAAACAAAGTTATAACGGGAACTGTTTCTAAGCAAATTCAAGCGCTTGTTTTGAACACATATAAATATGTGCTGACAAATAATCTTGGTAAGGGGTCGTGCAATGAACCTAATGATAAATTCTGTGTATTCACAGAAATACAGTAAGAAATATTGTGAAAAAGGAATACCAAAGACGCCGATCAAGTGTAAAAACAAAAGGAAACGTTTCTCTAAAGCAGGTAATTTCACATGCCATTTAATTCATCGAGAAATTTATAGATTCTATGCAAAAGGTAGAGCGCCAACCTTAGACAAATTGGTTGTACATTTACAAGAAATTTGTGATTTCCTTATGGGCACTGTACTTTGTGCGGTCTCCTAAAGGAGCTGGGTTTCAAATACCGCACTTTGAATAAGATAAGGGTTATTATGGAATCCAGTAGAATTGTAGCTTGTGTGTGTGTGTGTGTGTGTGTGTGTGTGTGTGTGTGTGTGTGTGTGTGTGTGTGTCAAAACTAAGGAAGTTTTGCAGTAATGGACATAAGATAATTTATTGAGACAAAACAAAGGACTGTGAGAAGGAGAGTCACTGTTGTAAAACTATTATAAGGGTTCGTCAAAGGAAGCACCCGATGTGCACATGAGTTAAATCTACATAAATTCTGTGTTCGTGGGATTAGTAAGGATGAAATAAAGTGTAAATTCATTTAGATAAACACATACATGTTTTATACAGTTACCCCGTCTGAAGCGGATGTCACCTCCAAGCGAATCACCAACGCTCTTCTGATTTCTTAGAAAAATTCCAAGAGTAGCTAAGTCCTTTTACTACAGAATGATGCACTCCAGAGGATTTTATATCCCCTGAACTTATTTCCTGAGCGTATTGTCCACATACCCTTGGGAAAACTCCAGCAGCAGTGCCCGGATAGGTCGCACTAAAAAGGCGAATGGCCTACACTGCCACAGCACTTCCGCACAAAGCTATCTCAACAGAAGTAAATCTTTTGAGCGACCTCGTAAAGCAGATCGAAGAACCTAAGGATTTAACAACTTATCTTCTATAAAATCTCTCTGTCAAAGTTTAGTTTTTCTCTGTGATTATTTGACCACAATGTACTGCAGTTGTAGTTCTTACTCAAATAGCTAATATTGAAAATTATGAACATAATACCTACCATTCTATCTTCAAACTTTTGCCGTTAAACTATCCCTCAATGTACGGATGCAATGCAGGGTTGGAATTCCCGGTATTTGAGTAATTCAAACCAGTTGAGACACGTCCAATTCCTACCTCACTCTAGAAACAATTTTACATTCAATTCTTCATCACCCAGTTACTACTGTGAATGCGTCCATACCAATTTTATTCGATATTGGACACCTAGACACGATATTTTCCACGATACCGTTTTCTACTTGTGTCAATACAACATATTATGTTGGGAAAATTGTGTAATGCAAGTGAAATTAATTAGATGCACATATGTAATGAAACAGATTTAGATCCATCATCGTACTTAACTTCAAGTTCTACAATAGACATTTAAAAGCAAAATGACTTTTTGAAACACTGTAATTTTATAAGCTTTGTTCAAAAATACTACCATTTTCGCTTTTTGAGGTCAAGTCTACTTATTCGAGAGGGGACTTAAAAGTTTCCGACATCAACATAAAGATGGCAGCATTCATCAATAAAAGCTAGTGAGTTTAGTTGTTCATCTGGTGACAGTTACTAAAGTTTCCACCATTTTGGACGCTCAGTTGTTATGTAACAATAGCTTGAGTGAGTTGATGTGAGTGTTTTTATGAAAATGGACAAAATCGAGTATACAGCTGTCATTAAATATTTGTTTTTCAAAGGCAATACGCGTACGTAAGCCAAAGATGAGTTAGATTCTGTGTATGGGGAATCTGCACCATTATTTATCACAGTGAAATTTTGGGCAGTTGAATTTAAATGTGGCTGTAAGAGCTTGGGAGACTTTAAACGTTCGGGGCGTCCAAAAATTGCAACTAACGACGAAAACATCGCCAAAGTTTACCAAATGATGCTAGATGACCGCCGAATTTGAGTGAGAGAGATATCAAAGGCTATGAACATGTCAAAGAAACGTGTTTGTCACATATTAAATCAACATTTACACATGAGAAAGCTCTCCGTGTGTTGGGTGCCACCTTTGCTTTGTTAGACCAAAAACGTGTTCGAATGAACACTTCCAGCGCTCTGTTAGCGCAGTTTAGGCACAATAATACCGAGTTTTGGCAACTATCAATTAATATGGATGAATCTTGGATATACCGTTGTGCGCCCAAAATAAAAGTACAGTCCAGACAGTGGACTGCAAAGAGGAAACTCGCTCCAAAAAGACCAAAAACTGTTTATTTGGCTGGGAAAATGATGATGACTGTTTTTTGGGGGGGATAGTCATGGAGTTATTTTAATGGATATCTTCAAAAAGGAAAAACCGTTACAGGAACATACTATGAATCTTTACTTGACAAGCGGAAGGTAGAACTTGAGAGAAAACGGCCACATTTGCCGTGTCACACCTCAGCAGTTGCAATGGCGAAAATCCACAATTTACGGTTTGAACTACTTGACCATCCGCCTTACTCACCAGATCTAGACCCAAGCCTTTCTTTTTGTTCCCTCATCTGAAAAATGCGCTCGGAGGAAAAGATCTTCAAATGAAGGGGCAATTACCTTCATGAACAATTGCTTTGCAGAGAAAAATACCGAGTACTATTTGAATGGATTAGTGAAATGAGAGTATCGCTAGGAGAAGTATGTAGAGTTACAAGGAGACTATGTTGAAAAAAAATTGTCTTGTATGTTTTCAGACCACCTAAGTATGAGTCCTACTGTGCCACATAGTCTTTCAGAAAAAAATATGTTTTGTAGTACAATACACAGATATTTAGCAGCTATCTCTTTTTAGTTTTGAAAATTTTGCATTAGTGAAAGGGCTTCGGTAACTTTCGAGAAACGATGAATCCGTTATAAAAACATCACAGCTAGACGTCCAGCTCAGTGTGGTGCAGCGGAGCTGCTAGTGAGTGAACGAAGTTGCTATTCTTATTTTTTATTTTGATATGATATATTTATTGTGCATATTATACAATTTTACAATTTGCAAATTTTGGCTATCTTTATTTGTCTTTATGTTGTTGCTACCTTGGCTTGCGTGACACCCTGGTCTTCTGTTCTGCCAGGTAGCTCTTAACCTCCATACCTCCTTGATTACTTAATTAGTCCCTTTCTTCCCCCTCATCTTCCTTTCTTACATTCCTTACACTTCTGGCCCATTTTACTTTTACTTTCTGCAAGAGCTCACCAATATTTCTTATCTTCTTTTCCTCCCCGCCCATTAACATTTTTATCGCTACTATCCTCTTCTCTAGTTTCTCCCACTTTTCTTCCCAAACCTTCTTTCTCCATATTGCAACCTTCTCGCATTCTGAACCAGTGTTCTATGCTTTCTTTCCCCCCACACAATTCAAAAATTTCCTTTTCCCTACCTCTTATCCCTCTTAGAAATATTACTCCTGTTCTCATCCAAGCTAACACTTCTCTCTCTCTTGTCTATTGCAGTAATCTACATACGCTTCTCGTCCACAATTTATTTTTATTTGCCTGTAAAATTGTAATGATTTCATATTTTGTAGACTTTCCCATATTTCCTGTCTTTCTATATCTTCTATCCTGGGTCTCGCCTCGTATTTTTAAAGAAAATAGGAAGACTAAAAATGTTGTATTTAATGATACATAGAAAAATCAACTAAATGATATAGTATGCATTTCGTTTTAGAGTAATCTATTTGTGGACACACATCGTTTGCTAAAATTGCGCTTTCTTGGATACAGGGTGATTCAAAACGTATATTTTCAACAAATTCTTCAAATGGAATTTTTAGTGGAATACATTAGTTCCTCTACACACTATAATTAAATACTAGAGAAAATAAGAAAAGACTGGAGGAACGAGGGCTCTGGAAGAGAAATAATCCAACTTGGAATTTTGTCTCTGTCACTTTGAACAAGAAGAGATGAGAACTGTATGTGGTATAGAGAACATTGATTTAATCCAGGCTCAGTCTGTTTATGTTAGCAGCCGGGCTTCCTGGCGCCGGAGATGTACAGAGAACGTCTCTTTCCCATTTCATGCACTGACAAAAACTTTCCCTTTTCAACACTAACAAGTTATTCCCTAAGAGGGAACCAACTGGACATTTCTGCAACCATGGAGAACACACAGAATTCATTTATGTGTTTTATGTTAATGGCATGCAAAGTACTGCGTGCATAAGAGGATTTTGTGGTGGGGCATAATACGGACAGTCGAGCACAGTGAACGTACCGATGCTCCTGGCTTCCCTGTTGGCAGAAACTCCTTATCTCTGTTAAACATAGTTCAATGTGAGCCCATAATTTGTTTGGATTCAGATCTGATAGCGGCTAAAGGGGAAGTGTATAAGATACTGCCTATGTAGTTGAAAGTTCTCAAAGGAGGACTATACCAGTACTTTTAATATCAAAAGTGTGGTACGCAAGGATTAACCTCGTACGCAAGTGAGTTTCAAGCTCTGAGGCGAAGGAAAAACTGAAAACAGGCATTACGTAGTGTTGAGTGTCGAGTACTGCGCTTGACAGAGGCAATTTCTTATTTCCTTATCAATAAAAACCTTGAACCTTACAGTCTGATTTTTAAAAGAAGATATGTGAAGCTCATCAAGCAAAGGACACGAAGGGTAAGAAGGGAATTGAAGGTAAGGGTATATTTACCGTAGGACGATGCCTATTTTAAATACCGCCCCCCCCCCCCGCTGCACTAGGCAACGGGACGGAAGTGGATACGCCGCTTACGCGCCGGTCCTTAATGAACCAGCTACCAAAAACCTTGGTAGAGCCGCCGGTGTCTAGCACACCAGCTACTAGCTCTGCAGGCTAGCACCCGGGACTTATGAGGCGACCCTCTACCTCCTCCGGGCTTCCAGTAGCCTGGCCGGAGGTACCCAATTTCCCGTGGGTGGCGGGAACACACTGCCCCCTCGAGTCCAACCCAATCCGAACAACTCTCTTACGGGAGGGGCTCGGCATGTTCGGCCCGAGGTCCCTCTAGTAACGTCAGAGGTAAAGTCTGTCTACTCAACGCAAGTGCACGGCGGCCGCTTTCTTTGAGGAACCCTCATAATCGTTTTACAACATGGACCCTCCTCCTGACGGTCCCCTCTACAAGGTTGCAACACTTTAACATCACCGTCTTGCACCAAATGAAACAGAACAACTGGAAGTTGGAACTTTGGCAACTGAGACTCCACGTGGAGTAGACATGCAACTGTCATTTTCAGAAAACAGGGGTTGCTATTGGTCCCCAACGTCAGTGTTCCATTTCTGAAGTGTGGAGATAGATTTATGACGGTCATTAGTTGGCGGAAAGGTCAGGTTCTTTGAGGTCCCTTTGACTGGGAACTACACGCGCGTTGGCTAAACAGACTTTACCACGAGTGCTAGGGGTCCGGAGCGCCCGCACCTCGGCAGCTGAAAAGGACGGATCCCTCCACCTACGGGGGATAAGAAGGGAAGGTCGTTGCTATGGTAACGTAAACAAAGGTTGCCAGATCACATATCTCTCTCTCTCTCTCTCTCTCTCTCTCTCTCTCTCTCTCTCTCTCTCTCTCTCTCTCTCTCTCTCTCTCTCTCTCTCTCTCTCTCTCTCTCTCTCTCTACTGGCTCTACAGCCCTTGGTGGGCTTTGGCCTCCTGCACAATCCTCCTCCACACATCTCTATCTTCCGCTTTACTTTTCCAGCCTCTGATTCCGATCGTTCTTAGGTCTTCCATTACATCATCTAACCATCTTGTTCTCGGTCTTCCTTTTTTTCTTCCATTATACAACCTTCCTTTCAATATTTTTTTTTGGCACTCTATCTTCCGTCATTCTCTCTATATGACCTAGCCATCTTATCCTTTGTGCTTTTATAAATTTCATAATATCTTGCTTATTTATTAATTCTTCTATTTCATGATCATATCTTATTCTCCATTGGCCTTTATCTTTTACAGGTCCAAAGATTCGTCTTAATATTTTCCTTTCAAATCTTCCAAGTATTTCTTCATCTGCATTGTTTATGGTCCAAGTTTCAGCAGCGTATGTTACTATTGGTCTTATCAGGGTTCATAAATCTTGTATTTTGTCCCTCTACTAATAAACCTATTTTTAATAGTGATAAATTTGCATAATATGCTGCATTTCCACTTTGGATTCCTTCTTTTATGCACTCGTTTAAATTATTATCATTGTTTACAAGTGCTCCTAAATATCTAAATTTGGATACTCCTTCAAATGTTTTGTCTCTAACTACTAGATTTGAAATTATTCTTTTGCTTTTATCTGCTGTCATTTTTATGTATTCAGTTTTTTTCTCGTTTACTTCTAATCCTATTTCTTTAGACCTTCTTTCTAATTCTTCATAAACTTCAACTAACGTTTTTTTGTCTCTTGTCACAATCACTACGTCATCTGCATATGCACATATTTGACTAGACTTAAACAATATTGTACTTTTAGAATCACGTTTTTCTATTGCTCTGTGCAGGATTAGGTTGAATAGAGTTGCAGACAGTCCATCACTTTGTCTTACTCCTGCATTATAATCAAAATCTGGGCTCATTTTATTCATTACTTTCACTTTGGCTTTTGTATTTTCCATTGTCATTTTTATTAGCCTTATTATTTTTGGTTGACTTTTAAAGCATTGCAGAGTTTTATAGAGGGCTCCTCTATCAATTGAATCAAATGCATGCTTGAAGTCAATAAACAGGAAGTGTAAGTCTGTACCATGCTCGTAGAATTTTTCCATTATTTGTCTTATTACAAATATCTGGTCTATTGTGCTCTTGTCACTTCTAAATCCACATTGGTACTCACCTAATACACTTTCCATATGCTTTTTAGCTTTATCGTTTAAAATACTTGAAAATATTTTATATACTACAATGAGTAATGTAATTCCCCTATAATTATGCCAGATCACATACTCCACTGCTTAGTTATCGCTAGCTGTATCCGGGGAACACAGTTTGCTTGAGTATTCAGTTGCGCTGTGTATTGTTAGCCTACTTTGTTAAAACACAGTTATAATACGTTTTTTATGGAAGCAAGACGTAGTAGCGGTAGGATTAGAGGTGGGCCGAGGCATCATGGCGAAAGCAAGGCTCAGTTTACGGTCGGCGTGTTACATTCTTCTTCTACCTCACGGCTTTGGATTGTTTAACCCGTTCTGGCTTCAAATTGATCTGCCCATCTTTTCTTCGGTCTTCCCTGGTTTCTTCTTCCTATACGTTTATAGTGTAAGGCTATTTTTGGTATTCAGTTATTATTCATCTTCTGAACATGATCTTTCCATTGATTTCTATTTCTTTCAATAGTATGGTTTATTTCTTCTACTTTTAATTCTGTCCTAATAACTACGTTTTTTATCAGTTTTGGTATATCCAGCTATTACTCTTATGAATTTCATTTCTGATGACTGTATTCTCGTACTATTTCTGTTTGTTAGTGTCCATGTTTCTGATCCACAGATCACAGTTGGTATTGCCATTGTTTTGTATTGTTTTATTGTAGAGTCTTTCTTGCTTTATTTTTTAATGTTCTTTTTATTGCGCCTGTTATATAGTTAAATTTATTTATTTTCTCTATCATATCAGCTTCCCCTTGATACGAGAAATTACATCTTGAATACTTAAAGTGTGATTTCTGCTCAATTATTATGTTATCTAACACTATTTTTGATCTTACTGGATTAATTCCTTTAAATGCCATGGTTTTAGATTTTATTTGCTGATATTTTCATTCCATATTCTGTAGCAATTTTATCTAGACTATACAGCATTTTCTGCAGGTCATCTTCATTTGTGGCCATTATCATTTCATCATATGCATACAACATAGTTATTTATGGAAGCAAGACGTAGTAGCGGTAGGATTAGAGGTGGCCCGAGGCAGCATGGCCCAAGGCAAAGATCAGCTTACGGTCGGGTTGTTACATTGCACAGTCAAGTTAGAGAATTTGTCTGTATTCCTAGAGAATCCTTCCAACAGGAAGACGAGAGTATGCCCCTTAACAATGAACAGCTTATTCCTTTTATCCAAAAGCGACAGCCCCATGTCAGTAGATTTGCTTGCAAGTAAAAGAATTCCTGTCGGTCAAAATTCCGGTATATCGGCGGCGTTGATATGAACATGTCAGTTAACAAAGTCGCTAATAAGAGTATATTGTGATACTAATGTGACAAACACTTAATACGGAACGACGAAAGTTTTGAAAAAACGAGCCACTTGCACCGAGTTTTTTTTTCTTCAAATCTCGAGATCCATCATGTGCTTACCACATGTGTGTTGCACATTACTTTTGCATTATGTGTATTTATATAAATCAGAATTTTAGTGGTTAAGATATTAGATTGGTGAGATATTGGCTTAGTTATAGTCCAAAAATCACTACCATATAACAATATAGCAGCTGCCATTACTTTGCCCGCCTCGGTAGCGTAGATGGTAGCGTGTCTGCATCACGTTCAAGAGGTCCCGAGTTCGAATCTCGTTTAGGGTGAGTTATCTGGATAAAGTTTTTCCGGGGTTTTCCCTTATCCTGAAAGACGAATGTCTGATAGGTCTAAGATCCATGGACCCCCGACTAGCATCATTTCACCAATTTCATTGATAGTCCGATATGACTTAACATTGGAAGGATGTAAATTACAACAAAAAAGTCATTACTTTATAAAACCTTAATTTAGTCTCCTTTATCGTATTTTTAAGGTTTTCTTTATGGTGCCACATATACCATTAAATTTGTTGATTTTATTTAAAATGCCACTATTTTTAATAATAATGGATACTGCAACCAAGATAATTAAAGCAGTTGACTTGTTCAAAGTGTTTTCCTTCTAATGATATTGGATCCCTTGAAGGCTAAAACTTTTTTTTTTTTTTTTTTTTTTTTTTTGCTTGTTCCATTTATACCCCGCCTTTAGCTGCTATGGTCATATCGGTGGCCGTTCTCCTTTGGAAGATACCGAAGATGTTAACTCGTTATCTTTGGTTTTTTATCATTTGATCACGCACACATTCACACTCTCATTCATACTTCCAGACTCTGGGGAAGAAGGTCGGAGAAAAATCCCCACCCCACCGCCGGTAATCGAACCCGGACCCCTAGCACGGCAGACAGGTGCTCTACTGACTGAGCTACGGAGCCAGCCCTACTTTGGTTTTGTTTATAGATATTGTTAAACTATATTGACAGACAGTGTTGTTTAATATATGTAACGCTCTTTAGACCATTTTCTGTGGTAGATGTGACAACTTGATCGTCTGCAAATAATAAAGTAACTATGATATGGCATCGTCAATATTGTCGCGAGCGCATTATTGCTAAGACGCGGCGCGGCCGGGCATTCAAAGAGACGGACAGTGCAGTGTGTAGATAAAAGTTCGCCTAAACAGTGGGGGAAGGAGATGGATTTCTCGAGAGTTCATCTTTTTTCTAGTCGTCTTGATTGTTGGAGAACCTTCCGGAATGTGAGTGATCTATAAAAAAGGGAGTCCGCCCGCCAAAATGAGTCAGTCGGTAATTGAACTCGCGTGCGTGAACAGCTGTGTTGTGATCGTTGATCTTGCAAGTTGTATTCTGTAAGTGACGTAATCCTTTACTGTAAAAGTTCACAAAGTGTGTTTCTACGGCAAAATGTGAATTTTTGGTTTTTGTAACCTGGACTTTTAATTTCACGAACCCAGAAAGTCACAATATAAATATTAAAAAGTGACCGTCAAAGTGGACACCCTTGTCTTACCCCTTTGTTTGTTGTTATTAGATCTGTCTTCATTCCAGTTTCTATCATGGTCTTATTTTCTACATATAAACTTCTTATTGCTGTTATCAAATGTTGGGGTCCACATTTCTGTTCCATAATACTCCATAATTTTCTTCTATTTACCTTGTCAAAGGCATTCTCAAATGAGGACACTAGAACACAATTTAATATATTTAATATAAATGAGAGAATAAATCAAATAATAAACAAAGCCTTAAAGTACTTGCACGTTGTAAGTCGCCATTAAGGTAGTTGGCTCATTTGTTTATGAGAACTCCTAAGTGGTTTACCGGGAAAAACACGAGTCAGTTGGAGAATTTAATGTCATATCGGCATGATGGCCATAGTAGCTCAAAGTTTAGAGCGGCTGGACGGAGACCAGAAGGTCCGTGGTTCAAATCCCGGCTATGGAATTGAATTTTTCAGTCTGACTCTACGTTTCCACAATTTAGCCTACACACGGCCAGTGTGAAAGAACAATTAATTTCCATTAATTGACCTAATAGTGGTTAACTCTAAAGTTCGGGCCTAAAAGTACTTACATGTTGTAAGTCGCCATTGAGGTAGTTGTCTCATATGTTTATGAGATCTCCTAGTGGTTTACCAGGAAAAACACGAGTCAATTTAAGAACTTAATGTCATATCGGCACGTTGGCCATAGTAGCTCAAAGGTTAGAGCGGTTGGACGGAGACCAGAAGGTCCGTGGTTCAAATCCCGGCTATGGCACTGAATATTTAGTCTGATTCTACGTTTCCACAATAATAACCACAATAATAACACATAGGAAGGATGCTACAAAATAGGTTACTACAGACTTACTTCAATACCAACGTAAATGTAGAAGAAGAGTTAGACGTCCATGCGCCACGTGGATAAACTCGATCCCCTGATGTGGAAACAGGTCGAGAGCCTCAATCCATGTAGTAGCAGAGGAAGAAATTCTAAGATAGGAAACTCGCTTTTGTCGTGTTTTGCTTGTTCGCTTCCGCGGCTGTAAAATAAAAACAAAAGCTGTGCATGTAGAATTGAAACTTCTTCAGATAATTTTTAATTTTAGTAGTGAATAAAAGTTATACTGTATATCAGACGGAAAATAGATAACTTTAAAATCTATATATTCATTTGTGGACAGCCTGTATATTCGCCATTCAACACCAAGCTCGCCAAACTGGGCGGAGTTGGGACTGTCAACTAAATGGAATAACCTTGGCACTGAACGTTATTCTCGCTGATATTGGAAGTTCACTATTTTTTGCATATGCCACAGATATGAATTATTATTCAGAATGGTGTTGAAATAAATTGCAGAGCATAAGGTTCGTTAAAGGATTGAACTGTACTTGATTTATAATCGTTATATAGGAATTTTGGTTTTTCCCAGTTTCAGATTATTTTTCTTTTAAGCAGAGTATTACTTTACCATTCTATTTAGTAATTATTTTATTACGTTTACAGAATACTATCAAAAATTAATTTTGTTCTTATAGATTTAAGGATACAAACTATTGTGCTTATTAATGATATACAGGATGTTTCAAAAGGACACCGAACGAATATATAGATGCAGTTGCTCAGCTTCTATGTGACACATACAGATGGTTTTTACCGCCAAAAGAGCCACATAAAAACCGCTCCAGAATAAGTATGGATTCGTCAGTTACAGGAACACCACTACATGCCTCACAGAATCGAAGTTCGCAGGTATGTGACACAGCGTTTCGCGTGCTGTAGCTGTTTGTGAACATACCGACATGCTCCGCGGTAGCTTGTTATTATCAAGAATGTCTTTGGCTTATGAAACCGCAATAAAAAGTTATCATTTAGTTATTTGTTTGAGTGTTTAACGTATTCCAACATTTCGTTATAGCAGTACATGATGTCAAAGACGCTGGTGGACTTATACAACTTAAACCTTTTAGAGGGAAGTTAATGTTAGTGGCATTGAGGATGAAGCATTAAATGATAAAAAAGCAGAGAACAATATCAAGGAATTGTAGATAAAGTTAAACAAAAGTAAATGATTTATACAATGAGACAAGTATTTTATTTCACTGTGTTTAATAATACTAAATAAAGCATTTGTAACTGGACAGGCAGCTGTTGATTTCACAGTAATTGGTTGAAAGTACTCTACAATTAAGATCATAGCAAACTGAGCATTCTTGGAACTGTCCGAGACTTTAATCGACCTGAAAGCGAGACTAGCGTCACAGATAAAGAGCAAAGAGCAATTGCTTTTGTTTTCGTGACTGGTGCGTCCAAATAACAACTTTTGAGATTCACACACCAGTGGTTCCTGCACTGCCTAGTCACAAAATAATGTAATATTTAATGCTGCATAAAATTATATTTAAAGGACTTTCGAAGCTGCGATTCCGAAATTCGGACTAGCTAGGTTATAAACTTCGTTCGGTGTGGTTTCGAAACAACCTCTATATACACAATAGGTGCCACTAAAACTGTCAGAGTTATGACAGCTACAACATTTCAAGAGATACCTTGCATTAGGACTCATTTGTTTATCTGTGGAGACAATTTTTCAGCACTAGTCTGACAATGCTATTCTCTGTGCTACTCATTATATCCTTTTGCTTTCTTTTTTTCACTTTAACTTATTTTTGTTTGCGCTGCACAACACCGGGTCACATGCAAACATTGTGGACAGTTTCGTATACACCCGCATGCGGCTTCGCAGCTGTGATTGGCTGTTCTATCTAAAAGTTAGTCCGTTATCATGAGAATAAAGAATGTAATTTACACAACTCCTTTATTATGCATACTGCTTTTATTAGTTTTCCTGGTTAATAGACAAAGCTTTAAATTAAATATAAAGCCAAATGTACGGTCGCGGGTTTAAACCTGGCCCAGACTGATGGTTTTTAAATGTGCTTGCCACATGCCAGCTGATACAGAAATACAGTTAAGAAAAATTGTGACCCAAGGAATACCAAAGACACCGATCAAGTGTGAAAACAAAAGGAAACGTTTCTCTAACCTTTAGATTATTTCACTTGCGATTTAATTCGCCGAGAAATTTATAGATTCTATGCAAAAGAGAGAGTGCCCACCTTAGATGAATTGGTTGCACATTTGCAAGAAATTTGTAACGTTTTATGGGCACTGCACTTAGCGCGGCCTCCTAAATGAGCTGGGTTTCAAATACCGCACTTTGAATAAGATAGGGGTTATTGTGGAATCCAGTAGAATTGTAGCTTGGCGATATATGAGGGGTTTTAATAAAGAACGATTTTTTTTTTTTTTTTTTTTTTTGACAACGTACCTTTACTTATCCTCATAATTTTGATGGTCCTTCTCAGAATAGTCTCCCCTGAATGCGATGCACTTGTCCCAGTGTTTTGGCCAGTTTTCAAAGACATGCTGCAAAACATTTTTTGAGAGATCCCTCAAAATCGTCTCCGTAGCCTTCACCACTGCTTCTGATGATAGATAATGCCTCCCACGAAGGCGTTTCTTCAAGTTGGGGAATAGCAAAATGTCACATAGGACTAAATTCGGACTATATGGAATGTTAGGGATGCACTTCACGTTGATTTTTGCAAGCTATTCTGCAACAACATTGGCAATATGTGGCCGCGCATTATCGTGGTGTAGCATCCAGCCTGCTGCACGGAAATGTGGTCTTTTGTGCCTGATATGGACTTGCAATGTTTTCAGGACATCCCTGTAGTATTGTCCAGTTACTGATGTGTGTGTAGGTACAAAATGCTCATAAACCATTCCATGAATATCAAAGAATGAGATGGCCATAACTTTCCCAGCAGAAGCTACCAATTTTGCTTTTTTGGGGGTTGGTGATGAAGGAGATCTCCACACTGAGCTTTGCTGTTTGCTCTCAGGATCAAAATGATGTAGTCAAGTTTCATGAGCAGTGATTAGATTTGAAAGGAACTCCGGATCTTCCTCTAACCTCAACTTTAACTGCATGTTACCTCCATTGCTGCGATAGGCGATACTGAGCATGGCTGGACTTGCCTGGTTCTCACAGACGGAAACAGGAGTACCAACAATGAAATTTATATATATCAAAACTAAGGAAGTTTCGCAGTAATGGGCATCAGATAATTTATTTTTACAAAACTTCGTACGATACCCATGACGTATCGTGAAACGTGACGACCTTGCAGAGACTGGGAGAAAGAGGGCCGGTGTTGTATCGTCAAAATAGGCGGCCGAATTGCACATGCGTTAACTAAACAGCTTTTGTCCAGAAGCTCATTAAGCTCTAATCTGCAAGATTATCTCCAGCTGCAGGTAAGAATAAGCATGTAGTGGACCGAATATAGCACAACAGTTTACGGAAGCTGTTTTATTGGAATAGAGCACAACACTGTTGTAGTAAGTAGATGAAGGAATAACTAAGGAAACGAAAAATAAACTCTCAGAGGGGTAAACTAGTCCTGGGGCTAAATTTAAGCTTTAATGGCTTAAGTAAGTCACAGTAACCTAAAGGGAAAAAAACCGTGCTTTTTCACATTCCTGAGCTAAAAGATGGTGACTTTGCGGATGCTGTTATATATCTTACTGTCACCTTCCAAGCCGCAGACTAAGGCGAGACAGTTGTGCGGTGCAATAGTTTACATTCCAGGTGTCTTTTTTTTCTCCATTGCTTACTTATGGTAAGTGAGGTTTGTGTGTATGTGAACAATGTTAGTCAAAGACGAAATATCGCTAATGCAGAACACTTAGTACACAGGTTCAGCATCTTTTAACGATGCAGTACAAAGATTTTAAAGGAACGTTCTCCCAAAATACCGACAAGTTTATCGTTAATTTTTATATTATCAAAAGTACCTTTAACGATTTTGATCATAACATCATATATGCACTAACACATCTTAAATTATTCGGGAATAGTCTGTGAAAACCTTTCATTCCGAATGACGTTTGTATGATTGTTAAAACGTAAGGGTGGACAAAATCTCATCATAGAGTGCACGTAGACCTAAACAAAGTATACAAATTTTGTGGCATTAATTTCCATTATTTTCAACTGTTTAAACTTTCTTATGGCTACCCTTATTACAGCTACACATTTGATAACACTGGGCAACAAAAAAATTGAATGTTTCGAGCACTTCATGAGGCAATTCATGCTAATTTTTGGTTGAGAAAAACAAATATCACAAAGAAAAAAATGTATTAGCTCTAGTTTCTATGATATACACAAGGTGGAGGTATTACATATTAACGGATTGATAGAAAAACATACATTTTAATTACTTACATGCTAACAACAATGAAATTGCATTTAATTTTTTAAACTGGTAATTAAATGCTAAGAGTTCTAAATTGCTGGAAAAATACTTCGCAGACAGTCGTGTCTGAAGAGAATCATGTGGTGGCCTATTGACTTCGTCGTCTTTTAGCTTGCCTCTTGTGATGGAGTTCCGCAGAATCCCTATACAAAGACCAACAGTAATCCGCAAGCGTTACTTCATTCCAACGGCCCTGATATCTTTGTTCCATAACAGAAATGTCCTGATAGAATCTCTCCCCATGTTCATCACTAACAGCTCCACAACTAGGAGGGAAAAAGTCTAGGTGGGAGTGGAGAAAATGGATCTTAAGGGACATGTTGTATCCAAGGTTATGGTATTTTTGCAGGAGCACTGTCACCAAATGCTTGTAGTTGTCTTCTGTAGTATTTTGAGTGATGGACAACATGGCGCTGGGGCGGGTTTTCTCCGGGACCTCCGGTTTCCCCCGCTATCTCATTCCACCGGTGCTCCATCTGCATCTCATGTATTATCACTGTCACCGCCTGCGGTGCCGTATGTAGTAAAAGCGGGCGTTAAACACTACACATTTCATTTGCAGTATTTTGACAGGTGTGCCAACTCCCAAAGAAAAATTGCCCCAAATTTAAAATCTTCACTCTAAAAAATGAAATGTCACTTTATCTTCAAAACAAGAGCTAATCTATCGTTTTTACGGTGATTTTTGAATTCAGCAGATGAAAATACATGTAAATTCACAATTTTTAAGCCCGAAACATTTTTATTGTTGTCCAGTGTAATCTCACTGACGTTCTAGCCTGCTCTAAACTAAAATATGTACTCTAATTTTAATTCACTTATCAATAAGTGGGCAAAAGAATGCGATTTGGAACATTTTTGTAGAAGAGTCGTTCGAGAAAGTAATGTTAATTCAATTTTAATTCTCTTCAGAGCCAATACAAAACACTATTACAGCGTGGACTGGTCTTTGATCGTTGAGAATCTGCGATTATCAACCATAGAAT
Organism: Mantis religiosa; assembly: GCA_030765055.1. Classification (NCBI taxonomy): domain Eukaryota; kingdom Metazoa; phylum Arthropoda; class Insecta; order Mantodea; family Mantidae; genus Mantis; species Mantis religiosa. Next base: position 33,812,559 of record CM060959.1, read on the forward strand.
ATTTGTCCATTAAGGCTATGATAGAAGGCAGCAACGCTCAAGTGTTTCTGAACTGCAGGCAGGGAGCTCGCGGACAAAGCGTCCCCCATTCCTCGAACGTTGTGAGGCTGCACTCAGACGTGGCATTTGTACATCTGCCGGTTACCTTTGGCCTTCTTATAAGAATTTGTATTTAAATAACTTAAAAGCAACTATTTAACAATTCCTGTGCCTGTTGATAACGTACATCTAGATCCATATAAACGAATCCTCTGTGGCAGAGGCTCGGTGACTGCTCCAATAACATACACTAAATATATTAATCTAAAAAGTAAGAAAACATATATTTAAGAAGTTTATAGGTTTACTAGTTAATATTTCTGCCTACTTGAGCCTAAATGGAAATACCATTACTCTTCGGACTTTTTTTTTTTTTTTTTTTTTTTTGTAGTTTATGTCCTCCAACATTTAGTCAGATCGGACGATGAATGAAATGGGTGAAATGATGTCCAATGCTTCCGGGGTCCTTGGAGCTTAGAGTTACCTGACATTCGTCTTTCAGGATAAGGGAAAACCCGGGAAAAAACCTTATCCAGATAACTCACCCTTACCGAGATTCGAACTCGGAACCTCATGAACGTGAGGCGGACATGCTACCAGCTGCGCTACCGAGGCGGGCTGTTCTTCAGACTTGAATATTTTTAGTGTACGGGCTTGCCTCGCGTAGGGGAGGGATCCGTCCCCTTCAGCCGCTGTGGTGCGAGCGCTGCGGAACCTGAGCACTCGTGGTAACTCTGAGGTTACCAGAGGAACCTCGAGTAAAACAGCCGAGCCCCTCCTGAATTGGAGCTGTTCGGATTGGGTTGGACTCGAGGGGACAGTGTGTTCCCGACACCCGCCGAAGATCGGGTACCCCGGTCAGGCCTCGGCCACACAGAAGGGGCACAGGGTTGCCTAAAATGTCCCGGGTACTAGCCTGCATAGCTAGTAGGTGTGTTAGATCACCAGGTGGCCCCACCGAGGTTTTTGGTAGTCTTCCCTGCGGGGTTGACGCGCGTAACTGACGTATGCACTTCCAAAAGTCTTGACGTTGTTGTCGATAGGGGCTTTTTAGACTCCAGGTATTGCCCTATGGAAAGAACACTGGAGTCCTCCATCGTGTACCAGGTAATAGAGGCCGGAATGTTCGGACTCTCGGGTAGAACTCGCGCTTACACGTATAGGCTTGCCATTCACAGAATTCTGCTTAGTACGTGTATGCACTACCGATTCAAGTATCCTTCTAAAAGGTTTGTGTGGTTTGTTGACCCCTGCGATTGTGTTATGTAATTAATGTGCTCTTACGTATATACGAGGCATGTTTTTTAAGTAAGTACCGTTTTGCGATTCCGCCGCCGCAGCGCTACGGTCGGCGTTCCGCGCATGCGCGCTAGTTACCTACATCTCTTGTCAACGCACTGACGCCATTACACTCTGATTCCTCTATGTATACATTGGTTACTGAGTGTTTAAGATGCCTCCGACACTCGTGAGTCCCGCCGATTGTGAAGCACGGGCTGTTATACGATTTCTTAGTGCTAAAGGCGTAAAACCGATCGATATTCATCGTGAGACTTGTGAAGTTTACGGACAAAACATTATGAGTAATGGAATGGTAAGGAACTGGCTGAGAGCATTTAAAGATGGCCGCACAAATGTGCATGATGAAGAGCGGAGTGGGCGTCCTTCGTTTGTTACTGAAGATTTGGAGCAGAAAGTGGACAAAAAGGTGAGAGAAAACAGACGCTTTACAATTTCATCATTGTGTGACTATTTTCCTCAATATTCTCGTTGTGTTTTGTATCGCATTGTGACCGAGAACTTAAAGTACCGAAAATTGTGTTCACGTTGGGTTCCGAAAATGTTAACGGACTTTCAGAAAACCCAACGTTTAGGCAGTGCATTGACTTTCCTTGAGCGCTACCACAATGATGGTGAAGATTTTTAGACCAAATTGTTACTGGTGACGAAACATGGGTGGCCTACGTCATACCAGAATTGAAACAACAATCCACGGAATGGCGAAATTCATCATCACCCACAAAAGTGAAAATTAAGCAAGCAATTTCTGCCTGGAAAATCATGTGCACAATTTTTTGGGACAGAAAAGGAGAATTGCCAGTGGAGTTTCTTCCTCCTAATGAGACAATCAATGCAGCGTCTTTTTTATGAGACATTGAACAATCTGCGCCGTGCAATCCAGAAAAAAGGGCGTGTCAAATTGAGTTAGGGTATCGTTTTTTTGCATGACAATGCCCGTCCATATGTAGCTAATCGGACCAAAGATCTCATCAAATCTTTTCAATGTGAAAATCTAGATCATCCTCCATACAGCCCTGATCTGGCGCCCAGCGACTACCATTTGTTCCTGCACTTGAAGAAACATCTGGGCGATCAGCGTCTTCAAGATGAAAACGAAGTCAAAACAGTTGCGATGCAGTGGTTAACACGTGAGGCGGCATAATTTTATGAGAAGGGTATTCAAAAACTGGTGCCACGTTATGACAAGTGCCTCAATATTCACGGAAATGATGTAGAAAAGTAGATAAAGGTACTGGCTTTCATGTAAAAGTACAATTATTGCAATACTTATGCACGTCTTTCTTTAACTCCAAAACGGCACTTACTTAAAAAACATGCCTCGAAATAATTACCAATAATGCAAATCAAAGTTACGGAATCGTGTTAGAAATGTTTCGTACAAGCCTTGACTGCAAAAGTATTGCAACATAAGACCATCAACTAAGGTGCAAGCCTTATTAAAGTAATTTCAAGAATAATGAAAGTGTTTTTTCCTATTATTTATATTACTCGACTGTACAAACTAAGTTTACCATTTGTATCTTTTCACGTTCATCAATCATATGATATTCCGCGAAACAAATGTCAAATACAAGATTTTCATGAACTTTTAAGAATGAACAAGTTATCAAAATTCATATTGTTGTGATAGTGGATAATAAATTCAGATATTATAGAACATTTCAAATATTATTATCAGCGGCAAAGTGTTAATATTTATGTATCACTCCGTTTTCTATTTGCCCTTTCCTTCCTACCAGTTGGGTTCCAAGGGCCAACGGCATAGAAACAGATCCTAAGCAGGCTGCATTTGTCTAAAGGATTTGGAATGTCTGCTACAAAAACAACTGAATCGTCTCTAGGCGTACAATAAGGTATTTATTTTAGAAAAGGGACGCAAGATAACATTTTTCCGTTTCACGGCCTAAGCTAATACTGCTAACACTGAGATTTGATTCATAAGATAGACTGCAGAAATTTGCCAGACAACTGGACAAAAGTAATGCGAATGAAAACAAGTGACTTAAGTAAAAATTTTAGCCAAGTTCTTGTGCAAAACATACTTCAGTTTTACCCATTCATAAGTCAACTAGGAAGAAACAAAACACACACAACTGTAAAACACGCTCTATGAAAAAGTACTGCGTGACTTTGGGTTCCTTTTCTTTCTTTTTTCACTAGAACATTAGCATTCTGCCCCAATTCATTGTACATAAATGATATTTATTTGCTATTTGACACGTGTTAAAAATAAAACAGCCATACTATGGTGATAAACTACAATCTATAGCTATTTTTAGCAATAAAATATTTTGCTACAGTTATTATAACGGTTTCACAATAAACATATTTTATTTTTATGGTACTCACATACATTCTCGTAATCAAATTAAATAGGAAATGTGTTATCCTCAACATTAAACACCAGTTTGCATTTATCAATCATTTGTTTTTATAATACATCTTATTCAAGGTAAAGTTAAAATACTTACCTGTATTTTTCGCTTTAATTTACTTATTTATCTGTCGATTAAAATTACGAGGGCTGTTCAATAAAGAATGATCACAATTCCTTTTAGACAACGTACCTTTACTCATACTCATAATTTTGACAGTCCTTCTCAAAATAATGTCCTCTGAATGCAATGCTCTTGTCCCAGCGTTTCTGCCAGTCTTCAAAGACATGCTGCAAACCATTTTTTCTGAGATCCTTCAAAATCGCCTCCGCAGCCTTCACCACTGCTTCTGGTGATGGATAATGCCTCCCACGAAGGCGTTTCTTCAAGTTATGAAACATAAAAAAGTCACATGGACTAGAGGGAGGATGAGGGATGCACTTCACGTTGATTTTTGAATATATTCAGCAACAACATTGGCAATATGCAGCCGTGCATTATCGTGGTGCAGCATCCAGCCTGCTTCACGGAAATGTAGTCTTTTGTGCCTGATACAGACTTTCAATGTTCTCAGGACATCCATTTAGTATCCCGTAGGGGAAGGGATCCGGTCCTTTCAGTTGCCAAAGTGCGGGCGCTGCGGACCCTTAGCACTCGTGGTACCTCTGACGTTACTAGAGGAACCTCGGGCCGAACAGCCGAGCCCCTCCTTCGGGAGTTGTTTGGATTGGGATGGCCTCGAGGGGGCAGTGTGTTCCCGAAACCCGTGGGAATCGGGTACGTCTTCGGACGGGGTTGAGGGAAGCCATTAATTCTCTCGGGTACTAGCCTGCAAAGCTAGTAGAAGGTGTGCTAGATCACCAGGCGGCCCCACCGAGGTTTTTCGGTAGTCTTCACCTTGAGTGTTGACGCGCGTAAGTGGCGTATCCACTTCCATCCCGTCTTGTGTCCCTAGGACCAGATGGGGGGGCTTGTTAGTCTCTAGGTCTTGCACTATGGAAAGCACCACGGAGGACGCCGAGCGCCCTTTGGGACAGCTCGGATACTCCCTGGTTGAAGGAGGCCCGGGTCCAGTTCCTACGGTTTCAGGACTAATGGGAGTAGAACCTCTGGGCTCAACGTCCATTTAGTATTGTCCAGTTACTGACGTGTGTGCAGGTACAACATACTGATAAAGCACTCCATGAATATAAAAGAATGAGATGACCGTAACTTTCCCAGCAGAAGCAATCACTTTTGATCCTTTGGGGGTTCGTGATGAAGGAGATTTCCACACTGAGCTTTTTTGTTGGCTCTCAGGGTCAAAATGACGTAGCCAAGTTTCATCAGCAGTGATTACGTTTGAAAGAAACTCCGGATCTTCCTCTAACACCAACTTTAACTGCATGCAGACCTGCATGCTAATGTCATTTTGTTTGCGAATAACTAGTTTTGGAATCTATCGCGCACAAATGTTCAATATTTCAGAAAGTGATCTTAAGGTAATTCGTCGATCCTCTCTCACAATGACAGCAGCAGTGTTGATGTTTTCTTCCGTAAGAGCAGTAACTGGAGCACCGGGTCCACCTTCCTTTGAAATTGATTGTCTCCCTGCTTTAAACATTTTAAACCACCTTCGAGCTGTGCTGTAGGGAAGAACAGACTCTCCATAAGCCTCCTGTAACATTGTATAGGCCTCAACTGAAGATTTGTTGAGACGAAAGCAGAATTCCCAAGCCACATATTGAACCTCGCGTGTTACCTCCACTGCAGCGGTAGGCGATACTGAACATATCTGAACTTGCCTGTTTCTCACAGGTGGGAACCAGGAGTACCAACAATGAAACTACTACGGCGTGTTTGTTTCACATTAAGCTAACAGAATATAATAAGATTTAATTTTAGTGCGAAAAATTATGACCGTAAAAAAATTATTATCAGACTTTATTGAACAGCCTTCGTAAAAAGAGCAACTAATGGAAACAATCCATGTTCCAAAAAGAGCTATGTTGGAAGTACAACACTCGCTCATTTGTCATTATGCTCTCTCCTACTTTAGGACCGGTTCCTGCCTGTTGCTTCAGTTACTGCAGCAACGCCATTGATCTAACGCTGAACATTACGGAAGGGACATTACCCAACTGGAGTACTGTGGTGCCCTAATTGGTACCGTGGTGCCCAAATTGGTATTATGAATCTACCTTATTATAATGGTACTTACTTTATTCGTATTAGGAAAACTTCTTGAGCTAAAAATATAGGGTTTTGACGGTTATGTTAAATACATTACTCTTTCCTTCCTCATTGAACAGTTTTTGCAAAATGTGAATTTTTGTCTTAGTGCGAATTGTATTCATTAGAGATTGATTAGATTTTGCTCGTCACATACCACTTTGGTGGTATGCAGTACGACAACACCGCAGGACTCCGATTGGTTGCTCACCAAGTAGCGTTCAGGGACAAACACCTTCCCATTTAAAACACATAATAGTTTACTTTCAGATGAAACAACTACAAGCATAACTTACCAACATTATACTGTGTATATTAAAAATTACATTAGAAGAAACTGGGAAAAACAGTGGTATAACAACTCAAACAGTATGGTAGAATGACTAACGAAATATTAAGGGGGGACGTATGCAAATATTCAGGGTCTTACATAAATAGCCATAACGTCCAAAGTTTTCAAGTTAGAGAAGTGAAACTTAGTATACTCATTTAAAATAGTACAGTTAATATGCACAATTGTTTTCATAATTTTCCATTGTTTATAACTAATGCTACATATTTTTTTCTATACGCAGAGATATTTACAAACTTAAGCCCATTTTTTAAAAAATTTACCTATGCTATCTTTCTGAAATTTGGTATGTTATTTTAAAACACACTAAAAAGGAATTTGTTGGATTTAGATTTCTTATTGAAGCTGTATAGAATTTTAAAAAATGTTAATCATATGCATCCTTTAAAAATTAAAATAATTTCATATATTTTGTATCATCACATTCCATCTGGAGCTTAATATTAAATTCTAGAACCAAAACAATGTTCATTGTGGCATAAGAAAGCTGTGTGCTAAATGTCATCACTGCAGATGAAGTAGTTTGAGAGAAAAATGGGTTGAAGTTGTAGAAAATGCAACTTACGAGAAAGGCAATTAAAAATACAATAAGTATTATACAGTTTGCCTTTTAACTTCCAATATCCATAGTCTGTATCCTCATTCTGGTCTTCTTCAGCCTTTCTTTTAAATTCCTCTTCTATCTTGCTTCTTTCTGCATTAATTTCATAGCTCTTTCTGCACCAGCGATGCGAATGTTGTCGATACTCTGCAAAATTGTTTCCATAAACACATCAGGTTGATACACTAACTGATGCATAACTTTCTTTCTGCCAACATTACCATCATTAAACACTATTGCAGCATCAAATGTAGCAATTTTCACCACTATGGAAGACATAAATTATGTTTTGGGACATCTTTTCCATATCAAACTGTTGAGGCTTTCATTTGGGTTTTGTGTCTCTCCATAGAGACATTATTTTAGCAAGTCTGGGTGTGCTAAGAATTGGTAGGTGGGCTTTATAGATTCCAAGACAGCTGATGGAAGACTGTGTGTTGCTACTATGCTACTAAGCAACACTAGGGCATTTAATTCTTTAGAGGTACATACAGACCACGTACAGTCATAATATTTGGTGTTTATAGCTAACACTATATACTATTTTACAAAACAATAAAAAGTTATATTTTTTGAACATTTTCTCGTACGCCCCCCTTAAGACCTCCTCCTAAACAACTGAAACATCAAGAACAAGTGGCTTTAACTAGATTAGAAATTGGTCATTGCAGAATCACGCATTCACACATCATATCCAAGGATCCAGCCCCCACAAGTGAGATGTGTCAGACAGCTTTTACAACTGTACTTATTATCACTAAATGTGTCAAATACACAAAGTGGCGGACGAAGAACAAGCTCCCATCTGATGATTCTGCTGCACTTAATGATCTTTCATTATTTCAGTTATTTTAATTTTAGTGCATCACTATTGTTCTCAATATTGTACCGTTGTTAATATTCCGCTGTATTGTAAACCCACCAAACAATGTTATAAATTATACCAATGTTATATTAGTGTTACATACGAGGTCTGTTCAATAAAGAATGATAATAATTTATTACAGTCATAATTTTTCCCGCTAAAATTCCATCTTACTATATTCTGTTAGCTTAATGCGATAGAAACAAACCGTAGTAGTTTCATTGTTGTTATTCCTGGTTCCCGCCTGTGAGAACCAGGCAAGTTCAGACATGTTCAGTATCGCCTACCGCTGCAATGGAGTTAACACGCGAGGAACAATATGCGGCTTTGAAATTCTGCATTTGTCTCAAAAAATCTTCAGTTGAGGCTTATATAATGTTACAGGAGACCTATGGAGAGTCTGCTCTTCCCTATAGCACAGCTCGAAGGTGGTTTAAAATGTTTAAAGAGGGGAGACAATCAATTTCAGAGGAAGGTAGACCCGGTGCCCGAGTTACTGTTCTTATGGAAGAAAACATCAACACTGCTGCTGCAATTGTAAGAGAGGATCAACGAATTACCTTATGATCACTTTCTGAAATACTGAACTTTTCACCCACACGTTGGTGACAGAAACATTACACATGAGGCGTGTTTTTGCGCGATTTGTTCCAAGACGGTTGATTCTCGAACAAAAGGAAATTCGCATGCAGGACTGCATGGAATTAAAGTTGATGTTAGAGGAAAATCCGGAGTTTCTTTCAAACGTAATCACGACTGATGAAACTTGGCTACATCATTTTGATCCTGAGAGCAAACAGCAAAGCTCAGTGTGGAAGTCTCCTTCATCACCAAACTCCAGAAAAGCAAAAGTGGTTGCTTCTGCTGGGAAAGTTATGATAATCTCATTCTTTGATATTCATGGAATGGTTTATCATACGGTTGTACCTGCACACACATCAGTAACTGGAGAATACTACAGGGATATACTGAAAACATTGCAATTCCATATAAGGAGCAAAAGACCACATTTGCATGAAGCAGGCTGGATGCTGCACCACGATAATGCGTGGCCGCATATTGCCAATGTTGTTGCTGAATATCTTGCAAAAGTCAACGTGAAGTACATCCCTAACCCTCCCTATAGTCTGGATTTAGCTCCATGTGACCTTTTTCTATTCCCTAACTTGAAGAAACGCCTTCGTGGGAGATATTATCCATCATCAGAAGCAGTGGTGGAGGCTGCGGAGGTGATTTTGAGGGATCTCTCAAAAAATATTTGCCGGCATGTCTTTAAAGACTGGCAGAAGCGCTGGGACAAGTGCATTGCATTCAGAGAAGACTATTTTGAAAAGAAACATAAAAATTATGAGGATGAGTAAAGGTAAGTTGTCAAAAAAATTGTAATCATTCTTTATTGAACAGCTCTAGTATTAAGCCAATGTTATATTCATACAACTTCTTGAACATTGTGTCAGGTTGTATTTTTGTGTTAACATGGATATTATGTAACTACTTTGTGTACAGTCGTAATATGAAAATTTAATTAGCGACTATAAACAAGGTTGAAATAAAAGAAGAAACACAAGATAAATAAATGAACAATACAGAAGGGAAAATAGCTTGAGTACATAGACATGATTGCGTTTACAAATCAACCTTTATAGCTATGCCTACGACATTAAACCTTCAGTTAGATTTAATGAAATTAGGTCAGCAATTATTCTGAACCTGGATTTAGGGTAAACAGATAAGAATTTGACAGGTGCTAAGACAGACTCTTAAGCTCCAGGTGAAACATGTGGAAGGGTTTCAAGGAAATATCGAACCGGGTTTAAACATATTTACTATGTAAACAGTAAGGGATTTGAGAAGTGTTTTATGAAAGATCAAATTATGAAAATGTGTGGCAGTAAACCCGGAAGAAAACCATATGACTTGGCCAGACCAAGAGCCAGCGCCGGCTGCTGTTTAGGAGCACAAGAGCACGTGAATCCCCAATATTTGTCTTGTAGAAGCCCTTTTCATCTTTTAATTCGTTATTTGTATTTACCGCGCTTATTGCTTAATGTGCAGTAAGTAGACGGCATGAGTAAGGGGCGACGTTGCAGCTAGCACACGTCCGTTGTGCTAGCGGATCGTGCAGTACTGCTCCGCTTTTACCGCACACTGATCCGTTCGAAGCTGGACTATGGGTGCATCGTTTATACTTCAGCTCGTCCATCAGTGCTGAAGCTCCTAGACACGGTCCATAACTCTGGCATTCGTATAGCTTCTGGGGAATTTCCAACTAGCCCAGTCATAAGCCTCTGCGCCGAAGCGGCAGAACCTCCTCTGCAATATCGGCGGGAGGTGTTGCTGGAGAACTATGGTTGTGGACTTCTTAGTATGCCTGGGCATCCGACCTTTGCACCCTTCACCGAAACATACTATGACATACATTATAGGAACATCCGATTAAGTCCTAAGCCACCAGGTTTTCGCTTCCGGGAGCTTCCTCGGCGGCATGCACTCGAGCTACCCCGGTTGGTTCCTCGGGGTGAAAGGGTGTATCCCCCATGGCTGCATACTGCACCTGCCGTGGATCTCAGTATGGCTGCGCACGGCAAGTCCATAACCCCCACGAGTACTATCCGCACTTTGTTTTTGGAATTTTTATCGAATTATGAACATTTTACTTTAATTTTTACTGACGGGTCCAAGAGCTCTGCTGATGCTAGATGCACGTATGTCCATGGGGCCGAACCCTTTACATTCAGTCTCCATGACAACACTTCCATTTACACTGCAGAGCTCCACGCAATATACCGAGCCATTTTATATGTTCGCCGCAGAGGGTTGGGTGACTGCCTCATTTTAAGTGATTCCCTTAGCCCACTCCAGAGGCTCCGTGCGCTGTACAACCACTGTCCTCTCGTACAGCGGATCCAGGACGCCCTCCACGTTTTGCACGCCTCGGGCGTTAGCGTGGTGTGTGCCTAGGTTTCTGGTCACGTGGGCCTGCGCGGGAACGAAATGGCGGATTCGAGAGCCAAGGTGGCAACCGTTGATCCCAGTGTTACCACCTCATGTGTGACGGCGGAAGACTTTCGGCTTGTTGTGCGTAGGGAGGCGTTCTCGTGCTGGCGCGACGAGTGGTCTGCTCTCCGTGACAAGCTCCGAATGGTAAGGGAGCTTCCGAATCACTGGGTGACCTCCTGTCGCGTATCGCGGCGGGAAGAGGTCATTTTGGCTCGGTTGCGCATTGGACACTGTTATTTTAGCCATAACATTTTATTAAACCGGACACCGGCTCCAGTTTGCCCATTCTGCGGTGCCAAACTGTCGGTGTGCCATGTATTTTTTAGACTGTTTTAGATTCGCACGTCTCCGGAGGTCTCTACAGCTGCCGGCCAGCTTGGCAGAGATACTCGCGGATGACGACACGGCGGTGGGTAAAGTTTTAGCGTTTGTTTTATCTGTAAATTTTAGGATTTAGGCCCTAAGAGTCTGGGTATTTTAACCATTTTCACCTGTTTTCTAGTTTTATTGGTTTTGGTTTCCTTTTTGTTAGTCTTTGCCACCGTTGTTGTTAATTGATTGATAGCCCTTTAGTGTCCTAGAGTTTTAGCCTTTTTATTGGTTTTTATTTCCGCTGGTTTTTATGGGCGCTGGTGACCCAGCAGTTGAGCACCCTTAAAATACAATCATCATCATCATCATCATCATCATCCGTTGTGCTAGCACATCATATAATGTTTAAAGCTCTGCGCATGCGTAGACCATAAATGCTACAGAAAGACATTGGCTGCGTACGCCCAGATCATAGCACAGTTTCGATGTGCACGTTAATTCACATTGGCAACGTCAGAGTTCTTGGTCATCTCTGGGAAGTGCTACTATCTATAGAGTTTAACTGCAACTATCTCCAAATACAAAGTATGTTTACAACTCCTAGCGCTATCAGCCTTTGCTTTGAATACGATTGTTATTACGGTTCACTTTCTAAACAGATGTTTTGTTTTAAACACTGTGATAAACTTGGATGATGATGATGATGATGATGATGATGATGATGATGATGATGATGATGATGATGATGATGATGATGATGATGATGATGATGATGATGATGATGATGATGATGATGATGATGATGATGATGATGATGATGATGATGATGATGATGATGATGATGATGATGATGATGATGATGATGATGATGATGATGATGATGATGATGATGATGATGATGATGATGATGATGATGATGATGATGATGATGATGATGATGATGATGATGATGATGATGATGATGATGATGATGATGATGATGATGATGATGATGATGATGTGTATAAGGGCGCTCAACTATGGCGGTCATCAGCGCCCTTAAAAAAACAAGTCATGGCAAAAGCCAGATATAAATATTTCCAAAAACTATATAAGTATAAATAAAACTATTAAAATTGCACACACACATATATATAAAAAAAGAAGAAGAAAACGAAATATCAATTAAAACTTACTAAAAATTTCCTTCACTAAATCCTAAAGTGCAATCTAGAAAGGAATCTAAATACCTTCTCCACTACTGCGTTATCGTCCGCTAGCATTTCTGCAAAGCTGGCTGGAAGCTGCAGAAACGTCCTAAGGTCTCCTAGGAGAAAACTCTCTAGCAGCACGTGTCATACAGATAACGCTTCATTGCAAAACGGACACAGCGGAGCAGGCTCCTTTTTAAAAAGAAAACTATGAGTAAAAAAGCAGTGCCCAATACGTAACCGAGCCAAACTTACCTCCTCGCGACGAGATGACCGACAGGAGGTAACCCAGGGAATTGGAAGTTCTTTGACAGATCTAATTTTATTATTGCGGAGAGCGGACCACTCTTCCTGCCAGCAGATTTGCACAGCTCTCCGCAATACGGCCCTAAAAACTTCCGATGTCACAGATGGTACTCGAACCCTGGGCTTCATGATAGCCGTCTTGGCTGCCAAATCCGCCATTTCATTCCCCGCAAGCCTACGTGACCAGGGATCCATGCACACACTACGTTAACGCCAGAAGCGTGTAAAACGTGGAGGGAATCCTGTATACGCTGCACAATAGGGTGGTAGTTTTACAGCTGCCGTAGGCTTTGAAGTGCACTGAGGGAATCACTTAGGATTAAGCAGTCACCCAACTTTCGTCGACGTACGTGTAAAATGGCCCGGTATATTGCATAAAGCTCTGCAGTAAAAATGGAAGTGCTAGTGTGGAATCCAAATGTATACGGTTCGGTTCCACACACGTAAGCACAACCAACACCATTTGAGTTCTTGGAGCCATGAGTATAAATTACAAAATGGTCCACATATCGCGATAAAAATTCTAAAAAACATGTGCGTATATTTGTAGGTGATAAGCAGATGAGACAATTATCAGTTTCCTAGTACATCAAGTACAACTAATGCTTTAGAGCTAAACAATTACTCTTTGTTGTGTGCAGCGACCGATCGCAAGGTTTTCGGATCTTTGAGCCTGTTGAACTTCTCTCAAGAGGTAGCTATATACTCGGTGGATTCCACTTTAAAAAGTAAAACATAAACTGACTTACGAAGAAAAGGTTGTACGAGCGTGTTACAAAAAATCAGACGTGTGACTACATGCGCAAATTTAACAACAATAAATACACAAACTGTAAGTGACTATGCAGTTGCAGTATTTAAAATACCCTTTTTTGCTTTCTGTGCCTTATGGTTAGCTCTGAAGTGAGTCATTTTACAAAATGGTACATCTTAGTTAAAAAAAGTAGCACGTGAATTCACCCTCACATAAGAATGCATGTATTCAGTTCGCTATGTTTTTACGATTAATTCAGTCAATTGTTCACGGCTTCGAGGCCCATCAGTATACCACAGCTGTCCTCCTTGATGTGGCACAGGTATTCGACAGGGTTTGGCATGATGGTTTGCTCCTTAAACTCTACCGCATCGGTCTTCCTAATTATTTATCACATCTAATCCACAGTTTCCTCTACGACCGCAGCTTTTCAGTACGCATTGGTGGAAAGCTTTCATCCCCACGAAACATTACCGCAGGTGTCCCACAGGGTTCTATCTTGGTCCCGTCTCTATTTAGTATATACATTGCTGATATTCCTGACTTAGCTCCGACTTCTTTATCTCTTTACGCTGATGACACAGTACTATATTATTTTCATGTTAATCTCCAGCACGCACAACAAGTAGTACAGCTCTCTTTAGATCGCTTAACTCGTTGGTTCAGCACTTGGCGGATCTCATTGAACCCTCAGAAAACCAAGGCTAAAATCTTCACTGTTCGCCGATATACTCCGCTTACTCCGTTGTGTCTCTACAGGAACAATGTCCCTTGGCTCCCCACTACAACTCCCGTTAAATACCTTGGAGTGCTTTTGGACTCTCGACTGACCTGGCGTGCTATCGATCGTCTTATATCACTGGCCTCCGGGCGACTTTCAAAACTCTCACCTCTGTTGCATCGCCGTTCCAGCCTCGGCCTACAGTCTTCATTGTTACTCTACAAATCACTCGTCCGTCCGCTTATTACATATGCCTGCCAAGTGTGGGGGCGCACACACATGTCATCTGCGTCGTCTTCAGGTTATACAGAATCGCTTCATGCGCATCGCTACCAACGCTCCATGGTTCATCCGTAATCAGCAGCTCCATCACGAACTAGGACTGTTACCTCTTCACGACTACATTCGCAGGATCGCTCGTCGTTTCTTTTCCACGCTGCAAGAAATTCCAGGAGCTGTGCATTATAACATCGGCGTCCGCACGCGCCAGCCCTCACGCTTGAAGAGGAGACTACCACAGGACCTGCTTCTAAGTGATACCTCTGACTCGAGTGATTCTAGTGTTTGATGCCTGTCTTACATCTTCAATATTGACATAATTTCTCAGAGAGTATTATTTGAGTTCTAACTTAATGTAGTTAGGGGGCGGCCTTTTAGCCTACCCCTGAGAGTTATTGTTCTTATTGTACTGTTGCCTTCTTTTCACTCTGATCTGTAAAGCATTGTACTGCTGATCGATCAATAAAAAATTATAAAACAAAGTGTTCGCTATGTTTGGTCGTGTGAATATTAGTGTTCAGCTGGACAGCGCGTACAGCCTGTCAATAAAGCGACAGAATGAGCAAGTTTGTAGGAATAGATCAATTCTTTCTATGCTAATAAATGGTATAATATTTTATGGGGCTTTTGAACTCGTACTCACTAATAGCAGTGGTGGTAGCAGTAGCGAAGAGTACTAGTGTGCATTTTAAGTGTAGGTTTTGTGAACACCCTCATTTTTATTCCACGAGCCGCCACTGCCAAGACCCCAAAAGAACCGTAACCACAATCTAATTTTTAAAAGAAGATACGTGAAGCTATTTGCTATGGAAACGTAAACAAAGGTTGCCAGATTGCTTACACTGATGAATCACATATTCAGTTGTGTTGTGTGCTGTTAGCCTACTTTGTTAAAACACAATTAAAATACGTTTTTATTTAAGCAGATGTAGTGACGGTTGGATTAGGGGTGGATCGAGGAGTCATGGCCCAAAGCAATGATCAGCTTACGGTCGGGTTCTTACATTGCATAGCCAAGCTAGAGAATTCGTCTGTATTCTTAGCGAATTCTTCCAATAGGGAGACGAGAGTTTTCTCCTTATCAATGAACAGCTTATTCCTTTTATCCAAAGCGAGAGTGTCATGTTAGTAGATATGCTTGCACGTGAATTCCTGTGGGTCAAACTTCCGACATATCAGCGGCGATGATATTGACGCGTAGCCGTTATCTACTATAGCGCGGCTTGTGTCCACAAAGAGCCAGCAGATAAACATAGCGTGCAAATAAAGGTCTGCCGATAAATGTACATTTCTGGTGACTTCTTGGTTGATAGAGATTATTCGGTTTCTTTATTGTTCCGGAAATATCTAGAATTTATCAGTGAGGTATTTAAGAAGGCGACGAATCGACAAGAGTCAGTCGCGAGAGTCTTAAGCAGTAAACAGCTGTAGAGTGCTGTAACGAGAGCTAGTGTAATGAGAACGCTGTTTGTTGTTGTCATCGACCTTGGTAGACTGTGTTTATGTTACGTAATGTTGTTACGTCAGAATTGAACAGTGTATTTCTACGGAAATAAAGAACATTTTGAAATTCGGCAAATTGGACTTTTAATTCGACGAATCCACATAGTCACAATATGAACATGTCCATTAACAAAGTCGTTAATAATAGTATATTGCGATACTAATGTATACGGAACGAGGAAAGGTTTGAAAAAAAAGAACCGCTTGCACCAAGTTTTTTCAATTCTCGAGATTCCATTATGTGCTTACCATATGTGTATTGCACATTATTTTTGCACTATGTGTGTTTATATCAATCTGAATTTTATTAAAATGCATAGCTAAAAGAACGGGAAGTACGAAATACAGTTATATATTGCAGAAATCATTTAAAAGAACTCGCATGTGAAGACGATACAACGCAATGAATGTGTGAACAAATTATTTCTGTTCTTAAAGTAGGCTAATACAGATTAATTATGCAAGCTTTTGTTGAGGTGAGGTAACTCAAACACTTGTTTATGGTTCGAGTGTTGAAAGGGTAAAGTAAGGGGATCTGGTGGGCGACATTGCACTTCCCACGTGGAGAAACAGATGAACTTCACGCATCTTCTTTTAAAAATCAGACTGTAAGAGCAGAAGGCTGATGGATACCAGCGGAACCAGTCGTGTGTGACTGGATACTTTATCACAGCTGGAGATGCTTGAAGAAAGTTCCAGTCTCATTTCGGGAACACATCAATTGAAATCTGGACTACAATTCTTATTCCTACTGGAGGATAGATATATAAAATTCTCGGGAGAGTTTTGAAAGCTTTATAAACTTGACTTTACGTGTAGCGAGTTCCTTATAGGTACACTGGGATAACATTGCATTGCTAAGCGATTTCGAGGGTCCATATAGTACAGATAGATGCCTGTTTTAAAGCGATACCGTCACAAACAAAACTTCTCTTTCTGTACTCCTTGCAACGTCTTCGCGTATATCGCGATATCCAACCCGCCCCTTACTCCCTGGCCGATCAATAAATACAACATGGCGGACGAGACGGTGACGGGGGAAGGGATGTACCCCTTGCAGCTTGTCCGTTATAGTAAACTCCCCTTCCCAGTCGTGAATATTACCAGTCGGTAAGGTTAACAAGAAACCGTGATCAGAATTCCTACCCAGCTTCGTTACAATCCCTTGAAAAGCCCTTTCACAGCCTTACTCAGGTCAAGGGCAAAGATGAAAGCACATGAAAACGGGTCGCGAGGGTCGAAGATAATTTAGCCTGGTTTCTGCCGCAACTTGAGACATTCTTCAAGTTTGGAGTATACATACCCCCACGCTGCAAACTCAAAGATGGTTAGGATTCTGTATCTAGATTAAAAGTGCACAGTGCGACATCTACTCGTTGGTTTAAGATAGAGGGAATTATGAAATAAATGTACTTATCGTTTTCACAGTTGCAGAACATTAGTTCAGTGAGAAACAGCAACATTACGAAAGACGCTCAAGTTGTTCTCGGGAAGCAAGCCAGGTGAAAAGACGATCAGGATATTTATTAAAAGTTATAACCACAAACGAATCACTGGATATAACACAAATATAAACAAAGACAAAACACTATCAAACTTCGCATTACTGAACAAAAGACTGTTTTGGTAACTTAAATTCCAAGTCAGGATATGGCGTGAGTACGGAAAATTTATTAGGTCAAAGAAACGTAACTACTTAACTTGATTATCAAACTGTATCGATCTATGCTTCATAAGTCAACGGATTTCAATTCTCAACGTCCGTTTCCAAGAGGAACTAAACTGAAATCGAGCATCACGACTTAGCGTACCCCTCTCGGAGGAAATGACCAAGCCTCCTTAACTCTCCACTCCCAGTAACTTTTGCAGTTTGCCAAGATGGTCGTCTGCCGAAAGTTGGCTCTGTGGTCGTTATCAAAACAATGCTCTCCCAGCCCAGACTTCTCAGGTTGTATTAAACGAATGCTCCGTTCATGTTCGTTTATTCTGGTAGCGATGGTCCTTCCGGTTTGTCCTATATACGATGTCCCACGTTCACAGGGAATGCGGTACACTCCCAGTAACTGTTGCATTTTGCCAAGATGGTCGTCTCCCGAAAGTTGGCTCTATGGTCGTTATCAAAACAATGCTCTGCCAGCCCAGACTTCTCAGGTTGCATTAAACGAATGCTCCGTCCATGTTCGTTTATTCTGGTAGCGATGGTCCTTCCGGTTTGTGCTATATACGACCTCCCACGTGCAAAGGAATGCGGTACACTCCCGGTAACTGTTGCATTTTGCCAAGATGGTCGTCTCCCGAAAGTTGGCACTATGGTCTTTCTCAAAACGATGCTGTGCCAGTCCAGACTTCTCAGATTGCATTAAACGAATGCTCCGTTCATGTTCGTTTATTCTGGTAGCGATGGTCCTTCCGGTTTGTCCTATATACGATCTCCCACGTTCAAAGGAATGCGGTACACTCCCAGTAACTGTTGCATTTTGCCAAGATGGTCGTTCGCGAAAGTTGGGTCTATGGTCGTTATCAACACAATGCTCTGCCTGTCCAGACTTCTCAGGTTGCATTAAACGTATGCTCCGTTCATGTTCGTTTATTCTGGTAGCGATGGTTCTTCCGGTTTGTCCTATATACGGTGTGTATAACTTAAGCATATTCGCCACCAGGAAAGCTTCAGGTTTCATTTTAACATTTTTCTATCTGACGTCAGAAGTTATGCCTAACATTTCAACAGCTATCATTTCTTAGGTCGATATTTCGAAACAGCTCAATTCTTTATCTTCAAATAGTGAGCACCTCACTTCAATCACTCTTATTGGAATCACTTAAATTTTTCAGCCAACTGATGTTGTTCATTCTTCCCTCCATTCGTCCCCAGAAGACAAATAATGTCCCATAGTTTCTCATAATTACAGTCTATTGGAGAAAAGGATTCTGACATAAAATATACTTAAATGAGTGTTTGTATGTGTTTTGTATGTGAAATGTGATAGTTAAGAAGAGATTAATAATGTTTAAAGGAATGAAAAACGAAGAAGCAAGAGTTAACATTTTGTAATGAGAGAAAGTCATAAGCTAACTTCCATGTAAAGGATGGGGGAAGGCCGTGCAGTATCTGCCGGGTTGTTTATTGACTTTACGCTGTAACTGTGGCGGATAATCGGAATCTTACTATATTATTCTCTTACCTCAACACGTGTTCTATAGATATTATAATGTAACGACACTTTATTTTTATTTATAATACTTTATTACATCGAAAGTAAAAAAGCTCCAATTATAAGGCTTGTAGAAAGTGTCTAGCAGTATCGGCTAGTCTTTTCTGTTACAATATATTGTCAGACACACATTGCACTGCTACATGTAGAACAATAGTAAACTACAAAAGTATGGGAACAATTTGTCACTATTTCTGCTCAGTTGACAAATGTTTAGCTCACTGGTTTACAGAGATCGCAAATATAGCGCTGTTATAGGCCTCAGAATATCTTCCGTGCGCTGAGAACTACACTAACCACCATCAAGCACTCAGAGCAGACAAAGAACTGAAGAGAGGAAGAAGATATCCGACTATAGCGCACGTGGATGCACAAGCTTGCTACTGCTCACTGGAAACTTCCGCCACATGGAGGCAAAAAGGGATATGAAATCACAGCAGTGGCTGGTACTGCATGCCAGCCGATGCTGCTCGACTCTCTCCTAAGGCCGCGCCGTGGCTCAGTGGTTAGACCGCTTGGCTCTCACCAAGGCGGCCCGGGTTCGATCCCAGGCAACCGCAAACTGAGATTTGTGATGGACAACACGGCGCTGGGGTGGGTTTTCTCCGGGACCTCCGGTTTTCCCCGCCATCTCGTTCCACCGGTGCTCCATCTTCATCTCATGTATCATCAGGGTCACAGCCTGCTGTGTCGTATGTAGTAAAAGCGGGCGTTAAACACTACACACTCTCTCCTAAATAACACTGGGCAACAAAATAATAATTTTTGAATGTTTCGAGCACTTCCTACTAATTTTGGATTGAGAAAAACAAATCTGACAGTAAACATTTTTATTAGTTCTAGTTTCTATGATGTACACAAGGTGGTAATATTACCTATTAACTGATTGAGAGAACAGTATATATTTTAATTACATACGTGCTAACACTGAAAGTGCATTTTATTCTTTTAACTGGTAATTACATGCTAAGAGTTCTAAATTGCTGGAAAAACACTTCACAGATAGTCGTGTCTGAAGAGAATCATGTGGTGGCCTATTGACTTCGTCGTCTTTTAGCTTGCCTCTTGTGATGGAGTTCCGCAGAATCCCTATACCAAGACCAACAGTAATCCGGAAGCATTACTTCATTTCAACGGTCCTGATATCTTTGTTCCATAACAGAAATGCCCTGATGGAATCTCTCCCCATGTTCATCACTAACAGCTCCACAACTAGGAGGGAGAAAGTCTAGGTGGGTGTGGAGAAAATGGATCTTAAGGGACATGTTGCATCCAAGGTTACGGTACTTTTGCAGAAGCACTGTCACCAAATGCTTGTAGTTGTCATCTGTTTTGTTGCCTATAAATCCATGAACAATACCCTTGAAGGCTTCCCAAGCTTCCTTTTCTTTCTCCTGCAAAATTTGGTCAAGGATCCTATACAAGTTCTCTTATTTGTGGTCCGACAAAAATGCCTTCCTTAACTTTTGCATCACTTAATTTCCAAAATTTCTCTCTGATTGTGTTTTGTTATTTGACAGGTGTGCCAACTCCGAAAAAAATCCCTCAAATTTAAAAACTTCACTCTAAAAATTGAAATGCCACTTTATCTTCAAAAGAAGAGCTAATTTATCATTTTGTGGTGATTTTTTGAATTCAGCAGATGGAATTACATGTAAATTCACTATTTTTAAGCTCGAAACATTTTTTATTGTTGCCTAGTGTAATTAGTAAACCAGCATGGTTAAGGTAATTAGGGTTCTGATGAATTCAGCCCATAAGAAATACATTAGCTTAATGTTATACCGGAAACCAAATATGTTCAGAGGTGAAAGATTCAAATACGCACATAGACAACAGCACTGTGATCGGATTATACTTATGCATATCAGAATCCCTTATATTAAGATACATTTTAAATAAATAAACAACCAGTTTATTTATTTGAGTAGGAGTGGTACAAGTAGCAAAATTATTCAAGCAAGAACTAAGTCGTGCTTACTACATCTTAGGACCAGAGTGACAACGAATGAAGCCATGTTTAATTACAATCAAATGAACTGAGGTTCCAGAACAATCAGCACAATCGGGATTCTAACAGGGCTCTATTGATTATTAGAGGAACCGCTACTCGGTACACATCTTAAATGTACTAGGCAAATATACTGCATAGTTAATCTGAGTCTTAAAAGAGAATGCTTAGACCTGAAGTTAAGATAAAGTGACTAAGGTTAACACAATACTCTGTGAATCTTGTGAAATTGTCAATGGTTTAATACGATGTCAAAGTCCGTATGATAAATTAACGTGACACATTTTTGGCAGTGCTTCTCCGCATTATATGAATGTGATTATATCACCGAAAACTTACGATGTCCTGACGGCATAGTGCCAAAGACATATACATGTATAGCAACGTCAAGAATATATAAAATTGTGATTTATGTCCAAACAATAGAATGAAACTCCTGTACCTTGTAAAGAGGGTTACACCTTAAAACACTTATTACCTTCCTTTTAAAACAGCTGGCTGGAATATTTCTAACAGAGTGAGCCAAACTATTAAATAATTTTAATGAAACAGAATCAAAGCTGTTTTGAGTCTTGGCTAACTTACACCTCCTTAAGTATAACTGTTTTGAGGTCCTTGTTGGATATTTGTGAACATCGTTACAAAAGGTAAATTCATGCAAATTTTCTTTCACATAGAGGAGACAACTCAATATATATATATATATATATATATATATATATATACAAGGAAGAGTAAGGATTCCTAATTCAATAAATAGTGGTTTACAATGGGAAGTAGGCGGAGCTCCACAAATAATCATTACAGCCCTCTTTTGTCAAATTAAAAGTTTGTTGGCATAAGCATGGTTGCCCCACAGTAAAACTCCGTAGATGAGATGGCTATAAATATGAGCATAGTACACCTTCAGTAATGCTGCCTTATCCACATTCTGTTTTAAAATTCGTAACATAAATATTCCTTTAGTAATTTTATTAGAAATGTAGTCAATATGTGAATTCCAGCCCAGATCCTTTTCAAGGTATAAAACAAGAAATTTTGTCCTGTCATCAATACCATTTGAAAGGAGATTAAAATTAAAATTAATATTTATTGTTTTGCTTTGATTTATAAGCTTTTGATGTAGTGCCACATAGTTTACTTATTTGTAAGCTAGCTAGTACAGGAATTGACAAACGCGTAGTATTATGGGTTAAACATTTTTTGAAAGGGAGAACGCAAAAAGTTAAGGTGGGTAAAGAGTTGTCCGATAGTGGAACTGTAAGTTCGGCTGTGCCGCAAGGCTCAGTACTAGGGCCTTTACTGTTTCTCATTTTTATTAATGACATTGCTGTTAATATTAACTGCCAGATAAGGTTGTTTGCAGACGATTGTATCATTTATAATAAAATTCGGAATACAGTGTATGAAACCGCTCTTCAGGATGATTTAAATGAAGTCTGTAATTGGGCTGCGGCTAACAAAATGTCAATGCCAAGAAAAGTAAGTCCATTGTTTTTAGTAGAACTAAGGGCAAAATTATTGTAAACTATCACATGGGAGGGGTGCAAATTCCACAGGTGGACAGCTGCAAATACTTGGGAGTGTACCTGGCAAGTAATGCTGGATGGGAAGAACAAGTAAATTCCACATCTAGGAATGCGTGGAAGGCATTACATTTCGTAATGAGAATATTGAAAAAGGGGAGCGCTTGGTCCAGGGAAATTGCCTACAAGGCCTTAGTGCGGCCGGTTATGGAATATGGAGTAGCATGCTGGGACCCGTATAGAGCTAACCAAATCGATCCATTAGAAAAAGTACAGATGAGGGCAATAAAATTCATAAAAAGAGGCAAGTATTTTGGGCCTATAAAAGGAGATGAGACTAAATGGGAGGAATTAAGAATTAGGCGTAAAAAACATAGGTTGGTAGCATTATTCAAAGCTAATGCTGGTGTAAAGGCATGTGTGGACGTTAGTGTAAGGTTAGATAATCCGAATTATTATGGACGAAACGATCATAGGTATAAAATTAAGGGTAGAAGATACAGAACCGACGTAGGAAAATTTTCTTTTGTTAATAGAACCATTGAAGAATGGAATGAATTGCCTGTAGCAGTCTTTCAGGGCTGTCCCCTGTCGCTGAAGAAATTTAGAAAAAATCTAGATGGTTTATAGTTTAACTTTTGAATTATAATGGTATATAATATGTAAATAGAGAAGTAATTAGATATGTATTAAGGGACTAAAGTAAAATAATATCATGCTTGTATTGTTTACTGTGTTATTGTTGTAAATCTAGTATTTGTAATTTGATCTGTATTCTTAACTCTGCCACCGGGTAGTACCCAATTGCAGTGAATAAATACATACATACATACATACATACATACATACATACATACATACATACATACATACATACATACATACATACATACATACATACATACATACATACATACATACATACATACATACATACATACATACATACATACATACATACATACATACATACATACATACATACATACATACATACATACATACATACATACATACATACATACATACATACATACATACATACATACATACATACATACATACATACATACATACATACATACATACATACATACATACATACATACATACATACATACATACATACATACATACATACATACATACATACATACATACATACATACATACATACATACATACATACATACATACATACATACATACATACATACATACATACATACATACATACATACATACATACATACATACATACATACATACATACATACATACATACATACATACATACATACATACATACATACATACATACATACATACATACATACATACATACATACATACATACATACATACATACATACATACATACATACATACATACATACATACATACATACATACATACATACATACATACATACATACATACATACATACATACATACATACATACATACATACATACATACATACATACATACATACATACATACATACATACATACATACATACATACATACATACATACATACATACATACATACATACATACATACATACATACATACATACATACATACATACATACATACATACATACATACATACATACATACATACATACATACATACATACATACATACATACATACATACATACATACATACATACATACATACATACATACATACATACATACATACATACATACATACATACATACATACATACATACATACATACATACATACATCACGGAGGAGGCCGTGATACTCTTGGAGGAAGAATGCGAGTGAGTGTGCTCTTGATTATTCGGTGTTAGTGGCGTGACTTTCAAGTACTTGTTTGTGTTTGGTATTTCATAATGTTTGTTGTGAGGCTGTTTCTTTGTGGGAGTGTTATTTGAAGCGGGCATTGCGGATTTACAGAGTTTTAAGGGAATTGACGGACCCAGACATTGTTCATGGATTGAGAAGCATAGAAACTAGTATTCAGGAGGCCGTGAACCGCACGACTAAATCGAGAAATACGAAGTTATATCTTAATTGGAATGTTTCGTTTGAGTTAACAAGGAGTAATAAACAAGAGATTTCAAAATGGTGGATGAAGTTAGTGAGAATATTGAGAGTGCCTTTAGAATGCTCTTAAATGTTACGGAGGCTAGTAAAAACTTGCGTCAAGATTTGAAGCAGGATATTGTGAAGTCGGTAAGTAGTTTACGTAAATATTTTACAAAAATGAAAGACATCGTGGATCAGAAGGAAAATGAAACCAAAAGTTTACAAATGGCAGTGAAGAATTATCAGGAACAGTTGAGTGTTGGCAAGAGAGCGAGAATAGCATCACAAGTGACACCTGGGGTGATATCTTCCGAACGGGTTGTGGAGCAATTTGGGGTGGAAAGGAGTTATGCTTCGGTGTTGACTGGCGCTGCACGTACAGGGGACTCTAAGTGCTTTAAACTGCTTGTTCGGAGCAAGAATAATCAAAGTGTGGAATATATAAAGACACTGGTGAAAACTAAGGTTAATCCTGTAGAGATGAAGGTTGGTGTTCAGTCTGTAAAGGCATTGAGGAACGGACAAGTTCTAATACAATCGAACAATAAAACTGAAGTTGATACTATTTGCACCAATATTAATAATAAGTGTGGAGAGGAGCTTGAGGCTACCGTCTCGAAGAAAAGAAATCCAAGAATAATTATTTTTAATATACCAGATGAGATAACACCGGAGAATGCTGTGGAGGTTTTAACAGCACAAAATACAGAGCTGGAGAATTTCAGCACAGAGATTCAGCCGAAATTTTCCTTTTATGATAGGAAAAAGAATTTGAATTTGGTTGTTGAAGTCACTTCAACTGTACGGAGGGAAATACTTGGCAAAAGATTAAAAATAGGATGGAATATGTGTAATTGGGATGATTATGTCAAGGCTGGGCGTTGCTTCAATTGCTGTAAATATAATCATCGTGCGCAGGACTGTAAAGGACAGCAAACATGTCCAAATTGCGCTGAGAAGCATGCTCTAAAGGAATGTACTGCTAACAGAGCTGCATATAAATGCATTAATTGTGTAACGTATAATAAATATAACAGAGACAACAAAGTGTCAGAAAATCATTCTGCACTGGATACGAATTGCTCCTGTTATCAAGCAACACTTAGGCGGCTAAAAGACAATACCGACTATTAAAATGGATAGTAACAGATTAACATGTTTTCAGGTTAACTTGAAACATTCAAGGATTGCGACTGCTAATTTGGTACAGCTTGTGAATGAAAAAGCTATAGATATAGCATTTATTCAGGAGCCCTACTTGATTAACAATAAACCAGCAGGTGTACCATTACATTTTAGAATATATACAGTTGGTACTACGGGTAAACGAGCAGCAATATTTATAAACAACAAAAATATTGACGTAACTACCATTGGTCAGCTTTCCGATAGTGATTGTGTCGTTATACAGGTTGTATATAATAAGAAAACATTTTTTGCAGCTTGTATGTACTTCGATGGGCACTTGAATATAGAAGATGACATTAACAAGATTGAAAATATTCTCCAGCATATTAAAGGAACGGGTCTGATAATACTAGCAGATAGTAACGCCAGAAACAAACTTTGGCATGATATAATAACTAATCAGCGTGGTAGAATATTTGAAGAATTCATTACAGCAACAAATTTACATATCATGAATGAAAACAACGGCTTGCCAACTTTTGAATCCCAAACTGGAAGGAGTTGGGTCGATTTGACTATCGTTAATGACAAACTCCTTAGAGATGTGAGGGAATGGACCGTTGGAGAGCAAGAAAGCTGCTCTGATCATAAGATAATATCGTTCATAATAGGAAATGCAATCAAAGCCCAAACTCGTACATTAAAGGGAATTAAATATATAACTAGACCAGAAAATTATAAGACATTTGAGGAAACGTTGCCACGAAAGCTGACCAAAAATTTTAATTGTCTGGGCAATGGACAGAGTGTGGATGAACAGCTCGCCCATAAAGTAAAAGAAAATAACGTTGAATATACAATTGAAATGTTCTACAATAGTATGGAAGCTGCATGCAGGGAAGCATTTAGAGTAAGCAGGGGTAAGAAGCAGGCAATTAGAGGCAAATCAGTTCCCTGGTGGACCATTGAACTAACCATATTGAGGAAAAAGGTAAATGCATTAAGACGACGATATCAACGAACTATTAATAATGAGCAGTTAAGAGAAGAAAGAAGGAATCAGTACTTGGAAGGTAATCGGCAATACCAAAGGAAAATAAATGACGAAAAGTTTAAATCCTGGAGGGAATTTTGTAATGTAACTGATGGGACTAATCCTTGGACTGTAGTCTATAAGATCGCAGCCAGTAAAATAAGATATCAGAATTCACTTACTACATTGCAAAGAGAAGATGGAACCTACACTGAAGATATAGCAAGCACATTAAAGTATATGCTGGAGAACTTCATTCCGGAGGATAGGGTACAAGATGATACTGAACGACAAAAAGACATAAGGAGGCTTGCAGAGGAAGTAATTAGTACCCCAGATGACAAGGAATTTACACCTAATGAAATTTGGGTTGTATTAAAAAATTTCAATCCAAAAAAGTCACCGGGAGAAGATGGAATATCTAGTGATATTCTGTTAAATGCTTTTAAAATGTTCCCATGTTTCTTTACAGCAATATATAATCAATGTCTTATGGAAGGAATTTTTCCAGAAAGATGGAAGCGTTCATCTATAGTTCCTATAGTAAAGCCAGGCAAAGAAGATAGTGTAACGATAACAAAATATCGACCAATCAGCTTGTTGAACATATGCGGTAAAGTTTTAGAAAAGTTAATGATAAATAGGATTGAATATCATATTAACACGAGAAACCTTTACAGTACAAGACAATTTGGATTTAAAGCTCAGAAAAGCACGACAGATGCAGCAATGGCGCTGAAGGTATTCATTGAAGATGAGCTAAAATCTTTTGGTTATGTTGTTTTGGTGAGTTTGGACGTGAAAGGAGCTTTTGATGCATGTTGGTGGCCTAGTGTCTTAAATAACTTAAGAGAGATGCAGTGCCCAAGAAATTTGTACCAACTTACAAAGGATTATTTTAAAAATAGGAAAGCAACTCTCTCTACGAATGAATTCAGGACTGAAGTACGGGTCCAGCGAGGCTGTCCGCAAGGATCTTGTTGTGGGCCTGGACTTTGGAATATACTATATAACTCTTTGCTAAAATTGGAATTTACAACGCGGACAGAGGTAATAGCATTTGCTGATGATTTACTTGTCATGACAAAAGGAAAAAGTATATTAGATGCTGAAAATTTTTCAAATCAGGACATAAAGAAAATTGAGTTATGGGCTAAAGAAAATAAAATCCAGTTTAACGACTCAAAATCAAAAGTTTTGGTAATATCAAAGAAGAAAACTAATCATAATGAAGCAATCAGCATATACCTGAACAATAAAACTCTGGAACAAGTGGATGTTATTAAATATCTTGGTATTTACATTGATAGGAAGTTTAGCTTTGATCACCACATAGATCAAGTACATGACAAAGCGCTACGACTTCTGCACAATCTTTCCAAGTGCGCAAAACTCACTTGGGGACTGGGAAATAAGGCGCTAGAAACTATTTATAAAGGCGCAATAGAACCTATTTTAACTTATGGTGCTCCTGTGTGGGGATTTGCCCTAGAAAAGCAGAAGAACATTAAAAAATTCCAGAGGATTCAGAGATTGTTCAATATAAAAATGACGAAGGCATATAGGACAATTTCTTATGATGCATCTTGTGTTATTGCTGGCATCCAGCCAATTGGTATAACAATACAAGGCAAAATAAAACTGTATAATGATATACACAGTGAACGTGACTATGATGCACCCCTACCACCAAGCGTCTGGAACCATCCAGCAGAACGACCTCATATAAAAGCAGTTGAGGATGATGGGGCATACGTCTTTCAAATTTTTACGGATGGGAGTAAATCAGATGAAAAAGTCGGGGCTGCTGTAGTTCTGTACAAGCACAATACTGTAATTCGACAACTGCAATTCAGGCTGGATGGAAGGTGTTCAAACAATCAGGCCGAACAACTGGCTATTTTGAAAGCACTTGAAGAGCTACAAAACATGGCAAATACGCTGAACAAAGAGAAGACTGTAGCCATATTCACAGATAGTCAAGTGGCACTATCCACCTTACAAAACAACAATAAACACAATTATATTCCTGAGGAGACACTTAATAGACTAGGAACTTTAGAAAGAAATCAGTGGACAATACACTTTAGTTGGGTGAAAGCACATGCAGGAGTTACTGGTAACGTGCTAGCAGACATATTAGCAAAATCAGCTGCTGAAGACATCGAAATAAAGACTATTTACAACAAGGTACCAAAATCTTCTTTGAAAACTGAAATAGAGAGGGCAGGACATCTACAGTGGCAACAGAGATGGAGCAGTACAAGTAAAGGAGCCCTTACCAAATCATTCTTCCCTTTGATAAAGGATCGTCTTAAGACAAAACTACCATTAACAGCGACATTCACTGCAATGGTATCAGGACATGGAAAAACTAAAGCTTACTTGTATAGATTTCATATCATAGATGATCCCCAATGCACGTGCAATAGCCCACAGCAGACCGCAAACCACCTCATTTATGAATGTAGAGACACAAAACATCAGAGGGACAAGTTGATTGAAGAAGTACACAAGAATGGGGGAAATTGGCCAGTGTCAAACCAAAACCTTATAAATAAACATTTGAAAGCTTTTTGTATATATGTTAATTCAATTGACTTGTAAACAATTTTTATTTTAAAACAATACGTGAATTGAACATTTAAATTCTAATATTTAAAAAATTATTGTAAAATAATATCAAAATGTGATTATGTTAATTCAATTGACTTGTAAACAATTTTTATTTTAAAACAATACGTGAATTGAACATTTAAATTCTAATATTTAAAAAATTATTGTAAAATAATATCAAAATGTGATTACTATTTATAATGTATCTATGTAATTAAATGCATGTAATGTTACTCCGTAACGGGGCATGCTGTTAAAGTTCAATAAATTAAAAAAAAAAAAAAAAAAAAAATACATACATACATACATACATACATACATACATACATACATACATACATACATACATACATACATACATACATACATACATACATACATACATACATACATACATACATACATACATACATACATACATACATACATACATACATACATACATACTTACATACACACACACACACATACATACATACATACATACATACATACATACATACATACATACATACATACATACATACATACATACATACATACATACATACATACATACATACATACATACATACATACATACATACATACATACATACATACATACATACATACATACATACATACATACATACATACATACATACATACATACATACATACATACATACATACATACATACATACATACATACATACATACATACATACATACATACATACATACATACATACATACATACATACATACATACATACATACATACATACATACATACATACATACATACATACATACATACATACATACATACATACATACATACATACATACATACATACATACATACATACATACATACATACATACATACATACATACATACATACATACATACATACATACATACATACATACATACATACATACATACATACATACATACATACATACATACATACATACATACATACATACATACATACATACATACATACATACATACATACATACATACATACATACATACATACATACATACATACATACATACATACATACATACATACATACATACATACATACATACATACATACATACATACATACATACATACATACATACATACATACATACATACATACATACATACATACATACATACATACATACATACATACATACATACATACATACATAATTTATTAACATCACACCATTCTTTTACTTTCGAGTATTTTGTCATCATCCACACAGCAAATATCCAAGGCTAAGTCTTCAGGAAACATATATGTTTCCATATAATCGCCTCGAACATAGTTAGGTAGATCGTTGATATATATTAAGAACAGAACTGGGCTGAGAACGGAACACTGTGGAACACCATGTTTGACGAGTCTAAACTCGGATTTAAAACCATTGATATTGGCGGACTGGTATCTGCCACTTGAATAAGATACAATAAAGCGGATACTTTCAGCACAGAAACCATAGTATTCCAACTTAGAGATGAGGATGTCATGAGAAATAGTATCAAAAGCTTTGGTTAAATCAAAATAGCTACCTACAGTTGAGTTGTGTTCTTCCAAAGCATTTAAAGTACCTTTAGTAAATGCTAAAACTGCATCAACAGTTTTATGACCAGCTCTGAAACCGTACTGATTAGGGGAGAAAAGAGCATTGTCTTCAAAATATTGTATTATTTGCTTATTTAATAAAATTTCAAGAACCTTGGATACTATAGGTAATATATTGATAGGCCTGAAGTTATAAAAATCTGATTTACTTCCTTGTTTGTGAAAAGGAATAACTTTTGCATATTTACATGCGTCAGGAAAAATACAACTCTCAATACATACATTATAAATGTGTGTCATCGGTTCACATATAAATGTAGCAGCATGTTTAATAATAGTAGCATTCAAGTCATAAACATCTGTGCAGTTACTATTTTTCAATTTTAGTATGGTTTCAAAAACTTCTTCGACTGTAACGTGGTTAAAACTGAATTTAGAATTTGGCTTATCTGCATAATTCATATATTCTTTCGGATGTTCGTTTGTAGGTATAGCATTAACAATTTCTTCTACTCGTGTTAGGAAAAACGAGTTTAAAAGCTCGGGGTCTAAGTTGCTAAAGCAAGTACTCTTTTTCTTTGTATCAATAATATTGGAAATTACAGACCAGGTAGCTTTAGAACTATTAGTGGAACTGTTTATAATATTATGGTCCTATTAGCTTCTACTTGTCAGGCGTTGTAGTTTCAAAACTTGTCTGGAAAAATTCAGATTTGTTTCCGAGACTGGTGACAGGATGCAGACTTCGTTGTAAAACCTTCATATCTTGCGTGATATAGTCGTCATTTGTCACTAAGGGTAAAACTGTGGAGATAAAAGATGCATACAGATAATCCTAGGTCTGCATCGTGGGACGAGATTCCGATAGTGGTGTCCTCAAGTATTCACTGCTTGGCATAAATCGTAACAGCCAGCGTTCTTAATTTGGAAATCGAGCAATTCAGCCCTTCAAAACACACAGCATCTGGGCATGAGGCAGTTGCCATCTACAATGCTACTGTACTTACGCGATGATTTTATTCGATTCGAAGGAAAGCTATCAATGTCCAGCAGATTTCTGCCAGATGTCTTGGAAGCGTCTTGTTATTATTAGCCCTATTATTATTAGATCGTGGCTGCGGGAGATACATCGCTCGACTCTCATCAAAGCGGCTCGCATTCATTCCGAGTGTCCGCAAAGTGAGATTTGTGGTGGACGACACGCCCGTGGGACGCTTTTACACCGGGATCTCCAGATACCCTCGTCATCGCTCCACTTCTCTGTCTCTCATCCCAGGCGTTGGGCTGATGGCTCCACAATGGTCCCTCTATCAGACTCAGTGCTACGGCTTCCATCACCCTGACCTTACGAGGCTAAGTGGAACCCCAGTTCACTAAAACGTGCTCGGTGATGTAAAGGGACATAAAATATTACTGTTATTTTAATATTGTGAATTTGCAACCAAAAGCAACTTATATAACAGTTATTTATGCAATAAGAGGAATATCTTCATGATTATGGCACAAGTAAAGGGTTGACGCAATCATAGTCTCTCTTTTTTCGTATTTTACGTCCTCCAACGTTAAGTCATATAAGATGATGAATGGAATGGGTGAAATGATGCTCAAATAAGCCAGGGGTCCCTAGAGCTTAGTTAACCGACATTCGCCCTTCAAGATAAGGGAAAAACCCAGAAAAAACCATATCCTGGTAGATCACCCTGACCGAGATTCGAACTCGGGACCTCTTGAACGTGAGGCAGACATGCTACAACCACGCTACCGAGGCGGGCTATCATTGTCTTTCGTGTGGTAGTTTCGATGAATGTCATATTGCTCCATAAGTTAACGTTCTTAAGATAAGTATCTGCCAAGTTCGTCTTGTGAAGCAAGCCAGGTAAAAAGACGACTAGGGAGTGTGCATCTCTCCCATCATCAGGATCTTTATTAAATTTTATAACCACAAATGAATAAATGGATATAACACAAATATAACAAAGACAAAACACTATCAAAATTCGCGTTACAGAACAAAAGACTGTTTTCAGTAATTTAAATGCCAGGTCAGCAGATGGCGTGAGTATAGAAAATTGATTGGGTCAAAGAAACGTAACTACTTAACTTGATTACCAAGCTGCATTGATCTGTGCTGCTTAAATCGACGGATTTCCATTTTAAGCCCACTTTCCATGAGCTGAACTGAAATCCAGCATCACGATTAAGCGTGCTTCTCTCGGAGGAAATGGCCAAACCTCCTTAATCCTCCACACCCAGTAACTTGCATATTGCCAAGATGGTCGTCTCCCGACAGTTGGCTCTATGGTCGTTATCAAAACAATGCTCTGCCAGTCCAGACTTCTCAGATTGCATTAAACGAATGTTCCGTTCATGTTCGTTTATTCTGGTATAATAATGTCATCTGGTATACAATGTACGTATATAGGATAAACCGGAAAGACCATCGCTACCAGAATAAACGAATATGAACGGAGCATTCGTTTAATGCAATCTGAGAAGTCTGGACTGGCAGAGCATTGTTTTGATAACAACCATAGAGCCAACTTTCGGGAGCCGACCATATTGGCAAATTGCAAGCTACTGGGAGCAGAGAATTAAGGAGGCTTTGGACATTTCCTCCGAGAGGAGCACGCCTAATCGTGATGCTGGACTTCAGTTCAGCTTCTCTTGGAAACTGGCCTTAAAAATGGCAATCCATTGACTTAAGAAACACAGATCAATACAGCTTCATAACCAAGTTAAGTAGTTGCGTTTCTTTGACCCAATTAACTTTCTGTACTCACGCCATCTCCTGAACAAGCATTTAATTCACTGACAACAGTCTTTTGTTCAGTAGTGCGAATTTTGATAGTGTTTTGTTTTTGTCTATATTTTTATATGCAGTGATTCATTTAATAAATATCCTGATGATGGGAGAGATGCACACTCCCGAAAAGTCGATTCCTAATCGTCTTTTCACCTGGCTTGCTTCCCAAGAAGAATTTCAATGCATTCGTCTTCAGGAAAGCTTTAGGTCTTGTTTAAGTATCTCCTTGTATTTCATTGCTTATTTACTAGTGACCTTTTGAAGATATAAGCAAGAAAACTCAAAACTCGACTCTGTGCATTCCTTCTTGGGACAGAAGTAAGGAGATGTTGCGAACTTGATGTAGTCTATTATTATCAGTAATGCATGGTATATAATTTTAAATTGGAATATTAATTATTCTTTAATGAATTATATAGAAAGACTTCTGCATTTTCCTTGCCAGTGGAAAGAACATCACAAAGTGGTTTCGCCTTCTCTCTGGAATGGCATGTTACGTCACTGCTATAGAAAATAATAAATCGCGAGGCATAACGAGCCAATTATGCACAATATTCCTAAAACCTGCTTGTAACGATAATAATCACATATATAAACTCTAGGGTACCTACCAGGGCTTTCCTGAGAGTGAAGACTGACCTTCCCCCCTCTGACGACCAGGGACCGCACCGTAGCTCAGTGGTTAGACCGCTTGGCTCTCACCAAGGCGGCCAGGATTCGATCCCAGGCGACCGCAAAGTGAGATTTGTGATGGACAACACGGCGCTGTGGCGGGTTTTCTCCAGGACCTCCGGTTTCCCCCCGCCATCTCATTCCACCGGTGCTCCATCTTCATCTCATGTATCATCAGTGTCACCGCCTGCGGTGTCGTATGTAGTAAAAGCGGGCGTTAAACACTACACATCCATTCATTCATTCTGACGACCAGGGAGTTATCGAGCCATTCTGAAAGGGCGCACGCTGCCTCCGTGGGCTTTCTATAGGGCAAGACCTAGAGATTAATAGCCTGCCCCCCATCTCGTCCTGTGGATGCAAGACGGGATGGGAAGTGTATACGCCACTTACGCGCGCCAACTCCAAAATGGGAAGGCTGCCGATATGACCTAGGTGGGACCGCCTGGTGATCTAGCACACGCTCTACTAGCTATGCTGGGTAGAGTCCCACACAATCTGAACAACTCCCAATCAGGATGGGGCTCGAATGCTCGGGCATAGGTTCCTCTAGTAACTTCAGAGGTACCACGAGTGCTAGGGGTCCGCAGCGCTCGCACCACGGCAACTGAAGGGGACGGATCCCCTCTCCTACGGGGGATGGAATCACATAAAATATTACGTATAACAGTTTACGTCACATGTTTATTAAGTCTTTTAAAGCACTTGAAGTGTAATTTATCACACATTTAATAATGCTATATATAATTTTCTGTGAATATCCAGTTTGCCAATGTATAGCAATATATGATAAACGTCTGCATTTTTCATTTGCACAATTTTAAGGGTTAAATAATGCTTATTTTCTGAAGCCATTGATCGTCATTTTTTTGTTGTTCCATTTATATATCCCCATATTCCCATATCGGCGGCCGTTCTCCTTTGGAACATACCGAAGGTGTTAACTCGTCATCTTTGGTTTTTAATCATTACATCACGCACAAATTCACACTAACATTCATACTTCCAGATTCTGGGAAAGATGGGGAATTATCTTGGTCGGAGAAAAATCCCCACCCCCACTGCCGGGAATCGAACCCAGGACCCCTAGCACGGTAGGCAGGGCTACGGGGCCAGCCTGATCGTCACTTTGATCGTCACTTATTTCTATATATAAGCGTATTTATCTTGAGTTAGTCCTAACGCATTTATTGATTATAACGTTAAGGTTTGTGTAATTTTTACCTCTATAATGTGAGGAACGTGGTATCGTTCTCATTACTAGCGTAATAGTTCAATAGGTGGGAACATTATGGATATCTACTCGTATGTTCAATTCGCAATTGGAGGAAAGGCTTTAGTGGTGGATAAGCTCACATTTTTTGTTCTCTTTTCGGCGTTTCCCCATTTCCCGACATCGTCTCTTTCCAGTTCGTATCTATCGGTTTGGAAACCACAGGTGCAATCTTGTGTCTGATCGGATTGTTGGCGTTTCCTCCATGTGTGTTCCAGCTGATCTGAAGCCTTTAGTGAGCATTACCAATTTAAAGTGATCGGCGCCTGCAGGATTGGATCTTTACGTATTTCAAAGAGCTTTTTTGAAATTATTATATAAAACAAGTTTAATACATTTCTATTCATAATTGACACAATGAAAATAACACTAGAATAGGTACGAGACGAAATTCATATCCTGTAAGGTAATAGTTACATTATTTTTAAATTATAAATATGAATCATCAATAGTAATTACAAAAATCATGTGCGTTGCGCTCTCTCCTTTCTCTACTCACCTACTAAAAACTTTATTCTTTTATATACTTCACATTAGTTGATAAAAATATTTTCAGAAGTTGTGTTGCTGCAAATTTCTTTGGGCATATGGTAACACAGCAGGCTTTAGGAGATAGTATGTCGTTCGCTAATGCTCTGGAGCCAACAATGAAGTTACTCTCCTTCTGGCTTCCTAGTACTTGATAATTTTGTAAAACTACAAGTTTTGCCCATGATTTTTTTTTTTCCATTTCTATATCCTGAGAAATAAACCAGAATAATCGAGCGTGAACAGAGCATTCGTTTAATGCAACCTGAGAAGTCTTGACTGGCAGAGCATTGTTTTGATAAAAACCATACAGTCAATATTCGGGAGACGACCATCTTGGTAAAATGCAACAGTTACTGGGAGCGGAGAATTAAGGAGTTTTTAGCCATTTCCTCTGAAAGGAGCACGCTTAATCGTGATGCTGGATTTTAGTTCAGCTCCTCATGGAAACCGGCCTTAAAAATGGAAATCCATCGATTTAAGACGCAAAGATCAATACAGTGTGATAATAAAGTTATGTAGTTACGTTTCTTTTACCCAAATCATTTTCTATACTCACGCCATCTCCTGACCTGGCATTTAATTTACTGCAAACAGTCTTTTGTTCAGTAATACGAATTTTGATTGTGTTTTGTCTCTGTTTATATTTGTGTTATATTCAGTAATTCATTCGGGTTATAACATTTAATAAATATGCTGATGGTGGGAGAGATGCACACTTCCGAAACGTCGATTTGTAATCGTCTTTTCACCTGGCTTGCTGCCCGAGAAAAAATTGAAGATATCAGAAGTTTTTTGTGGGCTGTTTGACGATGTACAATGCAATTGTTTGTTAAACTTTGCACAAGAGACTGAACTATTGGAGTATTATATATCGTATGTTAAATTTCGAAGTATGAATAAAATTATGCTTTAAAATGGGAGATTCTATAACAACAATGAGAAGTATAGGTAGTGGCTGAAATGTTAAGTGATCCCTTGCGGATTTGGCAAGTATGTGCCAGCTCGAAGTGGTCTTAGGCATCATGGACTGCCGATAATTGCTCACAGTACCTTCTCTCAGACTATGAAGTAAGAAGAGTAACAATTTTAAAAATAAACACTCTTATATTAGTACATAGAACATTTTAAGTATACGTTCATTTTCTCAAAAATGGATCTAACAATCTTGATTATAGTAGGATATATAGTCTGACGTAATTTACACAAACAGAATCCGTAATCTTGTACGTCATGCTGTGAATACATGGAATGGGTGAAGCGATGCTCAATTGAGTCTGGCGTCCCTAGAGCTCAAAGCGTAGCTGATTATTATAAAGTAAGAAAATGTATGCCACTATATTGAAAACTACTCAACCTATTTTTATAAACAAAATGCGAGTCAACGAAGACTGAGAATGACTTTTTTTCAAACATAAAATACATGATCCAGGTTGGTGTGGTCTGTTCTAAAGTATTCGCCGTTGAGTTGAATGCACTTTGCCCAACGTCTCTGCAGTCCTAAAACACGCGCTGGAAGCCACCTTTTGACATCTTCATTATAACCACCAAAGTAACAAAACGCTTACCCCTTGGTTCCTTTTTCTGTTATGATCTCAGATTTCGCAGTTCCATACACACTTTCACCCGCAATCAACTTCTGTTCAGAATATAAATATAAATGTGAGCAGCTGCCATGCTGAATTTGTAAGATTACTCACTCAGACTGGCCGATGTTCACTATTTCCTCCAAAAGCGCTTTTCGGTGTTTGCTCCATACCATCTTCAGTGGGTTCTGCTCCAACTACTGCCTGAGGAAGTCCGTCTGACTCTCCAAGAAAGGTAAGGCTCCTCCTATTGAAGATCCTCTGATTTTTAATGCCAACTTTTGGGACTTGAACATTGGGGCTGGACACAGATGATTGGTCGTCACTTGTCCTAGGGCGGTGATTGGGAACATAACTCAGATGATGAAGGGAAGAGGAGTAGACAAATCTTAACTCACCATCCTAACTACTTATTTAGGACTGGCCCATAGTCAAAACATTACAAAGCCCTTCAGCGTCTTGAAGAGACGTTGGGTTGCAAGTGAATTATCTAACAATACTTCAAAATAAGCTTACCCCTACGGGGCTTACCTTCGGAGTTGTGTGTCGTGATGGTCTCGAGAAGGTGCTTCCGGCCGGGTTGATGGGCAGCGTGACAACCTCTTCTGATGATCACAAAGACACTCCCCTTTGGTGAGAATCCAAGGACTATTATATAGGCCGTTGGATCCTTACCAACATGGCGTCGCTAGCACCAAATATAGCGAGCCAACGCCCAGAGCTTAGGCTACATTAGCCAATCTGAAGTGAGCATTCAAATTGTTCTAGAATATTCGGACTGACGCATGAGGCTCAGGGTGCAGCTCAACATCGTGCAAGACAACAGGAAACAACACGTAGACAACAGGAAACTGTTGTCATCGGGAATCCTGGGGGTTTGTCAGAGGAAGTGGTAACCCTCAGTATTCCCGTTACATGTTGAACCTCTCCCAAGCCTTCATCAAGAAAGAGAATTTAACTATGTAAAATGTATAAGAGAGTCAAATCCAAAGAAATAATCATCCAAAATAAAGTACTGAATCTTGATATGTTGCCCAGCCTTCCTCAACCATGCACGTGACAATATTAACAGTTTGAAGTTGCTTCGTCTCTAGATGTGAAGAAGTTAAACTGTTGGATGTTTGTTGTGGCAAATATACTTCCTCTTCTATCTCAGTTTCTGGAACAATATCCTGATTACCAGTTGGCTGTTGAAGTACATGTAATTTCTCTTCCATCTGCTTCATGGGTAACTTAGATTGGTTGAAATGTGGGTTAAATTTAGCTTGATCTATATTATTCATAGTAGTGGGTTGAGCTACATCAGTGTTGGCTTGATTGACTTGTTTAATAAATTGTAGAACAGTATTAAATGCTGGTATATCAAAATTCAAAATAGTTTTTTTTTCACTATTTAGAATATTGTCACCCAATTATCGGAAGGCACGGCCAACTAGCAGCAGGGTAGGGC
The DNA here is from genome assembly GCA_030765055.1 of Mantis religiosa. Lineage (NCBI taxonomy): Eukaryota > Metazoa > Arthropoda > Insecta > Mantodea > Mantidae > Mantis > Mantis religiosa. The sequence goes on from CM060959.1 coordinate 33,851,860, forward strand.
CAGACGGGAAGCATATAGGCCACGCCTTCCCATTTGTTTCGTGTCGCTAACTGAAGGGATCGCAGGCCACTGTGCCATCTCTTTACCCTCCCTCTGAGATCTGGAACATCCAGGATATCTTCTAGATTGGCCAGCTGGTCCTATATAAGCGACGCTTCGGGCTGGAGGAGAGTTCAGTTCTTGGCTAGCAGCCGTAGGAGCGCCGTGCTAGTGTACGGACGAGAAGACTGTGTACGTTTATCAGAGGAGTTGTACGTAATTGTGAGTTAGAGTGGACCTGTGACAGACGAACTGGTGAATTGTAATTGTGTGCTCTACGTAATTCTATGTAATCGGCAAGTGTTCCAACTGTAATTCGGTGGAAATAAAGAACATTTTGAGTTTGTGCAATTGGATTTTTAATTTCACGAACTCACAAAGCCACAATATAACTTTTTTCCCAAATATCCAGTTCAATAACAGCTTTTACATGTTTTAATAGTTGTATACTTTGACCAATTTCATGGTTGCATTGACAGAAGTGATTGGCAACTGCTGATTTTTCTATTTGATTTAGTTTTATGTTTCTCAAGTGTTCCATTTAACGTTCTTCCAACGTTAGTTCTTCCATTATAGTATGATTCACAGTTGTTACACGGTATTTTGTATACTCCAGATAATTTTAATTTATCGATGGAATTACTTAAAGGTTTCTTAAGTAAATTCTTGAGATTGAAGTTATTTTTTGTAGTCAATTTTATATTATAATTTTGAAAGATTCTTTTGAATTTGTTGAAGACCCAAGGATGATAAGTAAACTTCTTATACATAACTGGAGTTTCTGGTTTCTTTAAAGTATTAATAGATTTTATGTGATTTTTGTATATATGTTCATTAATACTTTTAAGTATAGTTCATTTCTTGAACCCATTGATTTCAGCAACATGTAAAATGTGTTGGTATTCTAGTTGATATTCAGACTCAAGTATTGGAACAGGAGTGTTCAAAAGTTATTCAAAAGTCAATAAGCTTAGTAGCCTCCTCCCACAAAGACGTTTATTGTTTAAGTGATAACGCAGAATTGAAAGAAAAAAAACACTGTCATGGGAAATCTAACCGTCTGCAAGATTGTCAATTGCTATTCGTCAGTCTTTACCAACAATGATGCCAGCTGTGTTGATCATGTTTTCGTTTATTCCTGTTGCTGGAGCACCTGTTTGGATATCGAAACACGACCTTCCTTAAATTCCTTGAACCATCGAAGTGCCGTAGATTGTAGCAGAACACCATCACCATGAGCCTGAGGTGGTCCTTGCGCGTTAAGTACCTCTTGAGCCCTCCCGGCACTCAACACCTCATATGATAAGATATGTCATGGGTTAGGACTAACGATGGGAGGTTTCCAACAGATCGGGGTTTTTCTCAGGGCAGATCTGCATGAATTCTCTCTTTTGAGTTTCAGGGAGTGCGTGCGTCCTGACAGTGTGTGGGTATTATCACATAGAAGACACCACGACCGTTGAATGTCAAGTTTATTGATACAAGTAGTCCTCTCCAGTCGTCACTGTTGTCTTCATGTTATTCGCACATTAGGAGCGAGATTTGAGATTTGCCCGTTGCTGTGCGCATGACACGACGGCTAGTCTGAAACCCAGTCGCGAGAGAACTTGTAAATAACTAGGACGCGCCGAGTGTTGTATGTAGCTGTGTACGCGTTGTTCCTGAACGTCGAGAGCATTACTTCGCACAATATAGTATTTCCGGAGGATTATTCAACAACGGAGTTTGGTGAAATCTTAATGATGTTGTAATGAGTGCAGTTTCTCTCACTCGCTAACACAGGGTGTTCGATAACCACCTAATGTGTGTTACTCCGTCCATTCGCGAAAACGGACCTTGATTAGCTTTCAGTACTCATTGCCCCCTTCACTCGCCGAAAGAGAGTGTTTTTACTAGCAAACATCAAACGTCGCCATTGCACAAATTTCCCCTTCCTTTCGCCTTTAGGGTCATGTGATCTGTTACTTGTTCCTTATAGGTTGTGTTTCATCCCTACTCCTAAATTTAATAGCAATTTCTAGTGTCTGAGGCATGTATTCCACGCAACTTTCACCTTCCCACAGTCCAGCTAATTAATGCATAAGCATGTTTGAAAATGTGTATCTTAAATCCCGGTGTCTATTCTCTCATCACGCATCATGTGCAGACCAAAACATGGGCCGGCGACGAGGGTCTAGCCTTGAACAGTGCCACCTTTGTCGGCAAGAAACACAAAGAAAATACCTGTGAGGGTAAGTGTTCATTTTTCTCACTCTCTTGACACGTTGGGTTCTCGTGCTTTCAATGACATATATATATATATATATATATATATATATATATATATATATATATATATATATTGTCACCCAATTATCGGAAAGCCCGACCAACGACAGCTGAGAAGGGGCCAGAGGCAGCCAAGCCACACCCACCCATTAGTCTCAGTCATTAACTGAGGGGATGATTAGGGAAGTGTTACTTGTCGCTGGCCGCCTACTCCCCCTTCCACTACCATCTGGAACCTTCGCGGTGATTCACGGAAACTAGAGGCTTCGAGAAAACGGCGATATTCCTATAAAAGGGGCTGCAGTGAGTGAATTGAGTCAGTCAGTTCTTGGCGAGCAGCGAAGCAGCGTCGTGCTAGTGTACGGACGAGAAGACTGTGTACGTGCGCCGGAGGAGTTAATGTAATTGCGAGTGCAAGTGGAACTGTAACGGACGAACTGGTGAATCGTAATTGTGTGCATTACGTAATTCTGTTTAATTGGCAAGTGTTCTACTGTAAGTCGGTGGAAATAAAGAACATTTTTGAGTGGTGCAATTGGACTTTTCATTTCACGAACCCACAAGGTCACAATATATATCGGGATTGCCTGTTTAGTTTCTGCACTTTATATTTAATCATTATCCTCTATATTTGTTATAACTTTGTTTAATTCATATTGTGGTATCAATCCGCCTTTAATTATGCATTTAATAAGACTTTTGCGGTTATTATGACAATGTTATGCCTAACAGGGACGGTATCAAGCCTCCTGCAATATTCTGTAAGCTTTTATGCCGGATTTTTACAAACGAAAGCAAAACTTTAAGGTAGTGTATTGTTTTTTGCGTAACATCTCCAATTTCTGTATATGCGGCTGGCAAATTCACCTACTTGCTCCTCTGTGTACAAACGCGTGTGCTTTGTCCAACAATCGGAGCTGATCCATTGGCATCATGCAAACAGTTTGCCATTGCTGTACGTGGTAAAAAAAATTACACCGTCTTTATTAGCTCGCCCTCACCTCAGGTTTATTATATATTATGACGGATCCTACCCAATATTGTTCCACTGCCTCACGAATCATATTTAAAGCCTCAAGAGTCTCGTTTAAAACAGTGAGCAGTAATTCGAATGTTCACATGTATGAGACTGAATTCTCCATAATGCCTCTCTATGCTTGTTATGAAATGTTTCATCGTTCTTTAGAGAGACATAAAGAGTGGTGCTGCTGAGTTTCGTAATTTTTAATTCAAGTGCTTCACATATGCGTGAAACAGCATCCCATACTCTCATTATAAACTCCCTAACTACCCATTCTAAGCTCGCTTTCATTATAATTTGATGCAAATGATTCCTGTCCTTACATTAGCCCTATTGCACATTCCTACAACTTTCATAACAATTAGACGCATGCTTGTTTTCTGTAGTGGTTTGGGTTACACCTTTATACGGCTGCGAGCTGCTTTTGATGCAGGGTGGAAATATAATTTATAAAATAGAAACTTCACCAATAAAGAGCATTTGGACCTTAAGTTAATCAAAATGTCATATTGGAGTTGATTTTAAATTGAGCAATACAGACTTTTCTCGAAACATAAAGTGTCATACATTCTCAAACATTTTACATAAGTAATATTTGGCAATATTCAATGAAATTAAGGTTTTGTTGACACATAATAAGCTTCAAATATCTCTACTTACTAACTTACAGCTAACTCCTGCCCTTTACCATCACATACAATTTATAACAATGATCAGATGCTCATTGTTGAATTTCCCATTCCTATATCTCCTATTTTGACTTTCAGAACAAATAACTAGTTATTGGAAATTAATTGTTCTTTTACACTGGCCGTGTGTAGGCTAAATTGTGGAAACGTAGAGTCAGACTGAAAAGTTCAATGCCATAGCCGGGATTTGAACCATGGATCTTCTGGTTTCTGTCCAGCCGCTCCACCATTGAGAAATTCAATGTTATAGCCGGGATTTGAACCACGGATCTTCTGGTTTCCGTCCAGCCGCTCCACCATTGAAAAATTCAATGCCATAGCCGGGATTTGAATCACGGAGATGAAAGCGGCAAACGAGGCCCTTGCCGTGAAGTTTGAAGAACAGTTGGCCGGCGTGAGGGATAACGTAACGGAGCTGGGCAAGCGGATGGGCCAAGTGGACGAGCGCGTCGAGGATCTCCACCACAGTGGCAAATACTGTGAACGCTTATTATCTTCGAACTTAATTACAATTATATTTCTTAATATTTCACATAGTCATTACTTTTGATACCGAAATTAAGGTTCGCCAGAAGTAAAGAATCATGATGGATGTCAAAGGAATGTTGGTTCTTTGTTACAACACGTGCAAGGGCAGTTGAGTCGAATAGCAGTTGGGGGTGAATAAGTTTTTTCAACAAAAGAAACGTAAGAAACAGTGTCCTTAGCAGATTTCTAAAGGATGGCATTTGACTTATTGGATAGGGTTTTCTTTGGACCATTCATAATGGCATGACAAAACAGCCACAAAGGGATCTTTGGTTGAATGAAGCGGGCTTTCAGAAAGTGAAAGTGATACACCCACACGCGCACCTGTGGAGAAAAGTCTTCGGCGTCAGGCCGATTAGAGCAGTCCGAGGCGTGAGGGCGATTAGGGCAGTCCTCTTGTTTTGTCTTGGGCCAGGTATACCAGAGATGAGAGAAGATATTTGTCGTGTCATACATACGTGAGGAATGAATAAAGTTCATCGAGTAATAAACATTACGCCTTCAATAACTTTAAACAGGGATACTGGTAACCCTTGGTCGGCAACTTCAAGTTCGATGTTCTGAGAAAAAGAAGCGGTCAATAAATCAGTTTGAAACGGGCATTCCAGTGTCAATAAAACCATCCTTCTCGCACATATCCACGCATACCCTGTGAGAAACCTCAATGTTTTACCCTGAGCTAAACAAAATTGCTTCAAACTGTAGCCTCAACGTAGAACGCTTTGTTCGCCAATCATTTTGTTTCAAATTGGCGTCCCAACGTGGAACTGTGTGCCACTCACAGTAAATCAGCTTCACTTTTTCGTCACAGTATGGAGAATTTTCATTATTTTAATCACAGAAGTTAGGAAAATAGTGACATCAACCGCTTCGATAAATTTCCACTAGATCAATTTGTCGTGTGTCGTACACAAGATCATCTGTGAACCAATAATTTGATTTTAAATTACTTTATTTTTTCTTAAATAGTATTTAAACTGTATGCTATTAGAAACCGAAAAATTGTACTCTTATTAACTAAAACTGATTAACCGTAATGCCCAATATTTGTTACAGTTGAATAAAATAAGTTTCATTTTGTAAATGTTAATTCCAGCATTTACCTAAATGCAGATCAGTTCTTAACGTTTTTTTACTCAAAAAATTGCAGCCGTGCTATGATGTGATTTATTCTCCAGAGAATTTCGGAAACTAACAAACAATAACAACCGTTCTTTAATTATGATGTCCAAAAGATTATCAGCCTCTTTTATTTATTACTAAAACTTTCTGCACAGTAGGTTGTGCAATGCAGGAGTGCAGGTTTACTTTAAAATTAAGACTGGCATGAAACAAATGTTATTTCCCACTGTAACCATCAAATAATGGAGTTAGTCCTTATCTATTCGGACTTCTTTAACACAAAAGTGTTAGGATTTATGTATCTCCAGGAGTTGCTGTTAAACATGAGTTGAACTTCAAATATGTATATGTGCTATTGCAAATACAAAGTAAATCAGTTTTAATTCTGAAAATTTGTTCTGTTTTACTTTTCTGATTAGTGATGATCAATTAAATTCCTAAGTTGTAATCAAGGACGGAAGGAAATAACACTGAACTTACTGGACTACAGGCAAGGATGTCGTAGATAACAAACCACCTGTGTCCTTGCAGAATTTTTGGCGTTTGTAGAGGGCACTCGGTCTGTTTTTATTAGTCTTTTACCTGTTTTTGCCTCTTTTGTTTTGCATTCTTTGTAGTCCTGATTGAAATCCCAGGAACCTACCAATGTGATTGTTATTTATTTGTGGCTTTTCTCAATTTTTCAGATTAAATTTTGGATTAGATATTTAATAATACAACACAAAGCTCTATGAGGGGGTATCGTAAAATGTTAATTATCACCGTTTAAAATTGGGGTGGAGAGTTTGTGTGTATGTATTTGTTAGCTTTTCTCTACGTAGTCACCATTAATATTTACACATTTCACACCGTTTCTTGATCTTCCGAATATCTTCATTGTAGAAGTCTGGAGAATTTGCTTTAAACCACTCTTCCTCTTTAATAATGACGTGACCTGTGTTGTCAAATCGCTGACCACGCAATGGATTCTTCATTTCCGGGAACAAGAAAGTCACTTAGTGCCAGATCGGGCGAACAAGGTGGATGCTGTAAGGTCTCAAAGCCACATTCTCTTGTTTTGTCAACTGCAACTTTAGATGAATGAGCTAATGCATTGTCAGACAGAAGACGAACAACTTTGGAGAGCATACCGCGCCGTTTTTTAATCAGAGATGCTCGTAACTTGTCCAGAAGATTGCAGTAGTATCTGCCAATGATGGTTTGACCTTTGGCAAGATAATCTGTAAGGATGACTCCACGACAGTCCCAGAAAAATGTAAGCATGATATACCCGGCTGACTTTTGCTCCCCTGCCCTTTTGGGAGGGGGGAATCGGCATATTTCCATTCCATGCTCATGGTGTTTGTCTCTGTATCATATTGGTAGATCCGGGATTCATCCATAATTACCATACGATCAAAAAATCATCTTCATGCTGTTCCAACGGCATCAACATCTGTCTTGTACGCTCACGCCGAGTTTCCTTTTGGAAAGAATTTAGCAAACGTGGAACCCAACGTGCACACATACGCAGTTCGTCAGAAATAACTTTCCACAAACCAGCATAATTATGATGTGTCTCATTCATGATCATTTGAATGGTTTTTCGTCTGTCCTTTGTATTAAACACACCACTTTCTTCATTGTTACAGCATCGTCTGTCATTGATGGTCTACCAGCTCTTGGCTCATCTGTCAGGGAACGTGACGAGTTTGAAAATGATTTCGCACCTCACAATAGTATCATACGATGGTCAAGCATTTCCATAAAGAGCCATCATGTCATCAAGGATTTCCCGGGCAGTTTTGCCCTTCAAATGCAGGAACTTTGTCACACTACGAGCTTCCATTTTCTCCATCTTACACCTCAGTCACTTCTGGCACTCGCCTTAAAAATACAAAAGGACTCAAATCACTGAAACCAGCAACATTATGTCCCGAGGGATCAATGACACTAAAAAAAGTTTCCATCACTCTAGCATAAAAACTACCGGGTGATATTTAAAATGTTACGAACTCCCTCCTATGTTGAGTCTGAAACGACAATAAAATTGAAAATAGGTGTCAACAGCAAGTGCTCTGCTTTGTAAACAAAGAAAGTCTAAGCAGCTACTGGAAATACTAATGCTAACTATCCGGTTTGTGGAGAAGCATAGGTACAGTTGGCTGGTAATAAGGTCTCTGTGGACATAAGTCAAAGCTGCCATCTACCTGTCACGTGTAAAAGCAGAGATTTAGTTGCCCAGAACTAAGGCCTCTGTGGATGGCTGACGAAGCAAGATGGTATGGTAGAAGGATAAAGGTTCAACTGTCGACCACGTAAGTTTATCAAGGTAACTACTAATATGACCATACAATTAAGGCCACGTAAAATAGATTAAAACAGAATAACCAAAGAAGTAAATATGTGATACTGATAAATGAAGAACGAGGGCTGTTCAATAAAGAATGATCAACTTTTTTTTGACAACGTACCTTTACGCATCCTTATAATTTTGATTGCCCTTCTCAAAATAGTTTCCCCTGAGTGCGATGCACTTGTCCCAGCGTTTCTGTCAGTCTTTAAAGGCATGCTAGAAATCATTTTTTGAGAGGTCCCTCAAAATTGCCTCCGCAGCCGTCACCACTGCTTCCGATAATGGATAATGCCTCCCACGAAGGCGTTTCTTCATTAGGAAATAAAAAAGTTACATAGGACTAAATCCAGACTCTAGGGAGGATGAGAGATGCACTTCATGTTGATTTTTGCAAGATATTCAGCAACAACATTGACAATATACGGCCGCGCATTATCGTGGTGCAGCATCTAGCCTGCTTCACGGAAATGTGGCGCCCAATGAAATATTCAGTATTTTAGAAAGTGATCTTCGGTAATTCGTTGATCCTCTCACAATGGCAGTAGCAGTGTTGATATTTTCTTCCGTAAGAGCAGTAACTGGAGCACCGGGTCCACCTTCCATTGAAATTGATTGCCTTGCCTCTTTAGACATTTTAAACCACCTTCAAGCTGTGCTGTAGGGAAGAACAGACTCTCCATAGACCTCCTGTAGCATTTTATAGGTCTCAACTGAACATTTGTTAAGACGAAAGCAGAATTTCAAAGCCGCATATTGTTCCTCGCGTGTTACCTCCATTGCAGCGGTAGGCGATACTGAACATGTCTGAACTTTCCTGGTTCTCACAGGCGGGAAGCAGGAGTACCAACAATGACACCACTACGGCGTGTTTGTTTCTCATTAAGGTAACAGAATATCATAAGTTTGAATGTTAGTACGAAAAATTATGACCTTAAAAAGAAATATGATCATTCTTTATTGACCAGCCTTCGTATATTAGAATAAATAATTTTATAACACGCATGCATATTGTTAGCTAACTAAATATGTGTCGTCCCAAAGTATAGGTTTAGTGTCATCAATCTCATACATTTTAATAGGAAATTGAGTTTAAACATAACTTAGGCATAACTGCTGGCAAAAGATATACGCTGCACCTGGAGATGTGAAGTAGTCCTTAAGTTGTTGGTAAACAGCAAGAAATCGATTAATCAGCCCGCTGGTTGTTTGCTTTCAAGCAATCTACCTCAGAGGTTTGTTGGCTTTTGCCCCTGAGATTTGTTTATTCAAGCCGCAAGTCGAGTTTGTCACTTCGGGCAGTCGTAAAAGCTGTGTACGTAGTTACCTCAAAGAGACAAGCAATAAATACGTGGAAATGGCAAACTAATCATTTTGTGACTGTTCATTACCTCCATGCTCAAGAGCAGAAATTTAGTTAATTACACTTACGTTGTTTATCGTATTTCCCAATGGCGCAATGTCTTAATGTTACTGTTTTTTTTTAATATATGTATTAGATCGGTCAGCAATAATATATGCTTTACAGATCTGAGAGAACAGATACAAAATAATCACACAGTAATAATTACTATGTTCTATGATTTCCAAAGAGAATGTAGTACGTTATCTCTCTGAATTGTACTCATTATTTGATTATATTTGTAAGGCATTATATAAAATGTGATTTGAGAGTAATAATAAGGGAAATCAAAGTACAACTTTACAGACGTGTTAAACACTCCTTATTACTGGTGTTTGTGAATTTCATAATTTTAATTCGAGACTGCTAGATTTTATACGTTTATTTTATAAATTTATAAATGTGGTAATATATTCCATTCGGGAATACCTTTTACTAAAATTATACAATATTTAAAGTTTTTATACCATATTTAGAGTGCTATAATCAGCATACTGCAGTAAAATTTTCGTATTTTGACCAAAAGGTACTTATTTTGTCAGTCATTATTTATTTATTTATTTAAATATTTATTTATTTAAATATTTATTTATTTAAATATTTATTTATTTATTTATTTATTTATTTATTTATTTATTTATTTATTTATTTATTTATTTATTTATTTATTTATTTATTTATTTATTTATTCATTCATTCGTTCATTTATTCAGGCATTCATTTATTTGAAAGGGTAGAGACAGACTGAAAAATTCAATGCCATAGCCGGGATTTGAACCACGGATCTTCTGGTTACCGTCCAGCCGCTCTAAACCATTGAGCTACTATGGCCAACGTGCCAACATGACATTAAATTCTCCAACTGACTCGTGTTTCTCCCGGTAAACCACTAGGAGATCTCATAAACACATGAGACAACTACCTTAATGGCGACTTGCTATGCTCTAAGTACTTTAAGGTCCGGGCTTTATAATTCGGACCACTATTAGGTACAATTAATGGAAATTAATTGTTCTTTCACACTAGACGTGTGTGGGATACACTATGAAAGGGTAGAGCCAGACTGAAAAATTCAATGCCATAGACGGGATTTGAACCACGGATCTTCTGGTTTCCGTCCAGCCGCTCTAACCATTTGAGCTACTATGGGCAACGTGCCAACATGACATTAAATTTTCCAACTGACTCGATTAGTGTGAAAGAAAAGTTAATTTCCATTTATTTATTTACGTATTTGTTTATGTATTTATATATGTATTTATTTACTATGTATATTTGCAATTTACACTTTGAGAATTTCTTTTTCAAAACAATTCAGTAAATGGAAAGACCCTTTCATTACGTTTCTGAGCATAGCGATTGAGCTGCTGACTAGAGGTTTGTTGTTGGTAATAGTAGTGGTAGTGGATTATTCAGAGGGGATTCGGCACGTCAACCAGACTAGATCTATTGTAGGGCGTACGTGGGAGGGACGATCAGGTGAGAGGAGCGGCCGAACCCAAGAAGTCACTACAGTACAGAGGATGATGTCCCTACACTTTACCAGATAGAAACTCCCCAGCAGTGGGCTGAGGACAATCGTCATCCCACCTTCCGTGCCCCCGAAACAGTCACAAGACCAGCTCGGAGACCAGAGACCCCTCCCTAGAACAAGATACTCGAGGCAGTCTTACACAAACGTTATCCCGCCTGACACGTAGCTGAATCGGCCCACTAGGCCGGCTAGGTGAGCGAAGTCCGTCCCGTCAGAGGGAAAAGCGATTTCCTCAGAGCGTATCATCCCGTCAAGCACCGCCGAGACGCCATCCAATACTTCTACTCTGAAAGAGACTACCCGAAGCGAGATAATGTGAAATAATAACGGGGTGAATTGGAAGGAGGGGAAATTCGGCGGATGTAATTAGCCTATCGACCATTCGCCTAGCGACTAAGAAAAACACAAGAAAAAACCATGGTTCAGGTAGGTCGCTCACGGGAATTGAACCCGGGCCTCCCAAATGCGCGACACAGATGAAACCCACCTGAGCCATCCCGCAGAGAGTACTAGCTAAAAATGTTAGTTCTGGAAATTGGAGGAACTGGGATGGAAGAAAGAAAATTAGTAAGGTTCCTGTGGCACCTACTATGGAAAATGTCAGTGCTAATGTAGTAGGACACAATTTTACTGTTACGTGCTTCCTTAATTAAGTTTATTTGTTCCCTTTCGTTTTCCACCCTTTTCTTAGCAACAAGTAATTCGGGTTTTGCGGTTTCCTTTTGCAGTTCTACCGCGTTCTAATTATTGCTTCACCAGCTCGGATCTTAACATTTATTTCAGTTTCCTAAGTGTTCTGTTCCTTTCCCTACGGAAAAATATTTGGTTCATTTCAGATAAACGAAGAGGCAGTGCAATTTCTATTGCTCGTAGTATACAGAGCAATCTGTCTTGGTTTGATTTATTGCACAACCATGTTATTTATAAGAGCAGTACACCTACGTTTTATTATGCCGGGGTTGTAAATAACTTACACATAGAGACTACTTTTGTTTTACATAATGTATGCAATTCAGCAGCAAGAGATGGCAAACATTTTATTGTTTATTGTTCTGTTTGTCTTTTACCACTTCTTATTTCCACTTTACCTCTGCCTTAAGACTATTCTTCCTGTTGCTATCTACATATTGCCTTTCTGCCATCTTTAGTAGCTATTACCACTCTTTATCTTTCTTCTTGGTCTATAATTCATAAAATAATGTAAGGGTATATTATATATCACTATGTATATAGGTTAACGTTTTTTTGTACCTCCCTGCTTTAAAATTCAGTTTTGCACTCGTAATTGCTGTGATTTTATAGGGGGCTGTTCAATAAAAAAAATTATAACCTTTTTTTGACAAAGTAGCTTTACTCATCCACACTTTTTTATGGTTTTTCTCAAAATAGTCTCCCCTGAATGCGATGTACTTTTCCCAGCGTTACTGCCTGTCTTCAAAAACATGCTGGAAACCAATTTTTGAGAGATCCTTCAAAATAAACTCCACAGCCTTCACCATTGCTTCTGATTATGGATAATACCTCCCACGAAGGCGTTTCTTCAAGTTAGGGAATATAAAAATGTCACATGGGGCTAAATAAGACTATAGGGGGGTGAGGGAAGCACTCCACGTTGATTTTTGCAAGATATTCAGCAACAACATTGGCAATATACAACCGCGCATTATCGCGGTGGAGCATCCAGCCTACTTCATGCAAATATGGTCTTTTGCACCTGATATGGACTTGCAATGTTTTCAGTACATCCCTGTAGTATTGTGCAGTTACTGATGTGTGTGCAGGTACAACATGCTGATAAACCTTTCCATGAATATCAAAGAATGAGATGACCATAACTTTCCCAGCAGAAGCAATCACTTTTGCTTTTTGGGGAGTTAGTGATGAAGGAGATTTCCACACTGAGCTATCAGTATAATCCAGAGACAACAACCATGCGCATGGAATGGAAACATGCCGATTCCCCCTCCCAAAAAGGCAAAGGTGCAAAAGTCAGATGGAGGTCATGCTTTCACTTTTCTGAGACTGTCGTGGAGTCATCCTTACAGATTATCTTGCCAAGAGTCAAACCATCACTGGCAGATACCACTGCAATCTTCTGGACAAGTTACGAGCAGCTCTGATTAATAAACGACGCGGTATGCTCTCCAAAGTTGTTCGTCTTCTGTCTGACAATGTACCAGCTCATTCATCTCAAGTTGCAGTTGACAAAACAAGTGAATGTGGCTTTGAGACCTTACAGCATCCACCTTATTCGCCCGATCTCGCACCAAGTGTGTGTTTCTTGTTCCCGGAAATGAAGAACTGTGGCGTGGTCGCCAATTTGACAACATAAATGACGTCATTAATGAAGTGGAAGAGTGGTTTAAAGGGAATTCTGCAGACTTCTACAATGAGGGTATTCGGAAGGTCAAGAAACGCTGGGAAAATGTGTCAATTTGATGTTGACTACGTTGAGAAGAACTAACAAGCATATGTCAACAGGAACTCTATATCCATTTTAAATTGTGATAGTTAAAACTTTACAACACCCCCTCGTACTTCAATTAACTAAAGTAATAAGTTTAGATCAAGACACATATTGCATTCTACAAGACATTTACCAATAAGATAATTTATGTAATGTTTATCTCTATTGATAGTATCTTCCCCTTTCTAAAAGATGTTTGTTCTATCACTATGGCATCCAATATTGGTTCAGACGCTATATATATTTTTAAATAGAACTACTGACATTAGAGGCTACACTTCAAATAATTAAGAAGATTACTGAATGATATGAACTCACTGTCTTTGAATCGTGTAACAAAATTTTTTATCGGAAACCGGAATTCATGAGGAAGTCTCCCTCAATGTTCATGAGAGTTGGGGAACAAAACCTGTCACAGATTATGAGTAGGAGTTAGCCGTTAAGTGCCCGGACATCTTTACGCTCTCTGTCTGTTTTGTCCAGTCGAGCTGGACCTGTTGCCGTAGGACAGTTAATTAACGCTGCTCGATGTACCAGAAAACAATGATAGCTTCCAGCTCGCCTCCAAATGGGTTTATCACCATTAGTTATTTTGGATTTTTGAACCCTCTAATTCACAATGAATATGCAGTGCAGCGTGAAATATTTGCAGCCAACAATTTATAACCTATGGGTATATGCAATACGTAATATGTATATTAATTTCACCGGGTGGAAGAGAATCCAATACGGAAAATCTAATAGAGTAGACTAATTCAATACGTTCACATATCTTGTAGCTCAGACCTTGTGTAGTTGTTTGGGTCCAGAAAATTGATTTTTGGTTTTCATGCTTATATAACAAGAAACTCTGAACTTTCAAAGTATACGAGGGTCTGATAAGTCCCGGGCCTTACAATAAAAATATTATTTTTTCTTTATTTCTTAACATAATCTCCAGAAAGACTAAAAACTCAGTAGCGTGGTGGTAGCGTGTCTGCCACACGATCAAGAGGTCCCAAGTTCAAATCTCGGTCAGGGTGAGTTACCTGGATAAGGTTTTTTCTGGAGTTTTCCCTTATCCTGACGAATGTCAGGTAACTCTAAGCTCTATTGATCTTGGGCTCATTTGGGCATCACTTCACCCATTCCATTCATCGTCCGATATGACTTAGGGTTGGAGAACGTAAATTACAAAAAAGATTAATAAATTGATCATGTTGTGAATTTTTGGGTTCGTGAAATTTAAAGTCCAACTGCACAGTCTCAAAATGTTCTTTATTTCCACCGAATTACAGTTGGAACACTTGCCGATTACACAGAATTACGTAGCGCATACAATTACAATTCACTAGTTCGTCTGTCACACTTTACTCTGCACTCGCAGTTACGTACACTGCTCCGATGCACGCACAGTCTTCCAGTCCGTTCCCTCACTGGGCGCTCCCCATGGCTGCTCGCCAAGAACTGAACTGAACTCGCCAACTGCAGCCCCTTTTTATAGGAATATCGCTGTTTCTCGAAGTCCCGCGTTTCAGTGAATCACCACGAAGGTTCCAGACGGCAAGGGGAGGGGAAAGGGACGGCCAGTGATGTTTTTCCAACCATCCATTCGTTAGCGCTATAAGACAAATGGGTGGGCGTGGCCGAATGCTTCCCGTCTGCTGCTGCTAGCTGGCCGTGCCTTCCGATAATTAGGTGACAATATCTAAATTAATTAAACCATCTCCGTAGTGCCCTTTATCATGGTCTTCAAAATACCTGTTTGCCACATCAATGACCTCTTTGTTGCTGTGAAATCTTCTTTCTCCAAGAAATATTTTAAATTTGGGAGCACGAAATAATCACTGGGTGCTATATCTGGCGAACAGGATGGATATTCAAGGAATAGGAACTTTAGTTTGCATATTTTCCCCATTAAAATGACGAAACAATGGGCCGGAGTATTGTCATGATGAAAAAAGATTTTTCAGTTATTTTTCTTTTCACCTCATCACTCAAAAGTTGCAGCAAGCTTGCGTAGTGGTCACCAGTGGTACTTTTACCCTTTTCAATAAAAATAATTCCCTCTACATCCCAGAAAACACTCACCATAACTTATGTAGCTGACAGAATTTACTTTGCCCCTTTTTAGAGTTGGTACACCTGACGTAATCCACTGTTCCGGACTATAGTGATGTACCATCCATGGTAATAAGCATCTCAAAAAATCCCGGCTATGGCATTGAATTTTTCAGTCTGACTCTACCTTTGCGTACTTCGTCCTACACATTACTAGTGTGAAAGAAAAACTACTTTCTTCTTCTTCTTCTTCTTCTTCTTCTTCTTCTTCTTCTTCTTCTTCTTCTTCTTCTTCTTCTTCGCGGCTTAGGTTTGTTTACCCCGTTCCAGCTCCAAATTGGTCTGCCTATCTTTTCTTCGGTCTTCCCTGGTTTCTTCTTCCTATAGGTTTATAATTTAAGGCTATTTTTGGTATTCTGTTATTATTCATCCTCTGAACATGTTCTTTCCATTGATTTCTATTTCCTTCAATAGTATGGTTTATTGCTTCTGCTTTTAATTCTGTCCTAATATCCTGACTACGTTTTTTATCAATTTTGGTATATCCAGCTATTGCTCTTATGAACTTCATTTCTGATGACTGTATTCTCGTACTATTTCTTTTTGTTAGTGTCCATGTTTCTGATCCATAGATCAGAGTTGGTATTGCCATTGTTTTGTATACTTTTATTATAGAGTCCTTTCTTGCTTTATTTTTTAATGTTCTTTTTATTGTGCCTGTTATATAGTTACATTTATTTATTTTCTCTATTATATCAGCTTCCCCTTGGTACGAGACATTACATCCTAAATATTTAAAGTGTGATTTCTGCTAAATTTTTATGTTATCTAACACTATTTTTGATCTTACTGGATTAATTCCTTTAAATGCCATGGTTTTGGATTTATTTGCTGATATTTTCATTCCATATTCTGTAGCAATTTTATCCAGACTATACAGCATCTTCAGGTCATCTTCATTTGTGGCCATTATTATTTGATCATCTGCGTACAACATAGTTTTCAATTTAGCTCCTGATACGTTAATGCCTCCATTGACTTTATTCTACCAAATCCTTACTATTTCGTCAACATACAAATTAAAAAGTTCGGTTGATAAAGGACAACCTTGTCTAACGTCACCATTAACTATTACTGGTTCTCTTTTATTAATTTTTATTTTTGTGTCAATTTACATACTTTTTATAACTTCAATTAGTTGTAAAGGTATGCATCTATTAATTAAAAATTTTCCACAGTATCATTCGTGATACTTTGTCAAAACCTTTGTAATAGTCAGTAAATAGTAAAGTGCGTCTCTAAATTTTGCTGTCGTCGTTTTTCTATTATTTGTTTAAGAGTAAAAGCATTGTCAATGGTGCTTCTTCCTTTTCTGAAACCAGTTTGTTCTTCTAGGAGTATTGCATCTGTTATTTTGTTTAACCGAGTACTCATTATTTTGGCATATATTTTGTAGGCAGCACACAATAAACTGATCCCTCTATAATGTTCAGGTTTTGTTCTTTCCCCTTTCTTAAATATTGTTATCACTTTAGCTATGTTCCTTTCTTGTGGTATTTCTTTTGTTTCCCAACACTTGTTATATAGATACAGTAATCTGTCATGTAATTCTTTAGGAGCATATTTAATTAATTCTAAATTAATGTTATCTACAGCAGGCTTTCCTATTTCTACTTTTAGCTATACTTTCCATTAATTCTTCTACTTCTAACCAGTCTACTTCTGCTCTGTATAATTTATCTATTTCCCAATTTTGTTTATCTCCTGTGTTTCAAAGATTTTTATAATATTCCTCTAATTCTTCATGTTTAATTATTTTTATATTTGCTTTGTCTTTTTCCATTGAATTTAGGTTTCTAATAAATTTATGAACTTTATCTTGGCGGCCATGTAGGTTATGTTCTATATCTGCTATGTATTTGTCAACTTAAGGGAAAAAACAAAAAAGGGGGTAAAGCATAAGATATACCTCAATAATGTCAGCGATAGTGGTTCTCCTTTCGAAAAACTGCACACTCAAAACTCCCTTTTGTCTAAGAAAGTAATTTTTTCTAGAGGCACTTTATTAGTTTAGATTTTCAGTACAGCTCCTTGCCACTGATTGATATTTTATTTTCTATGTTTTCAGAAATTCACAATGGTCATTATTTCCGTAGAAAGACTCTTGTACAGCTCTGATATTAGCAGAGTGACGTAACACACTCCAATACCGAGTTCATATCGAGAAAGGAAATTGTGACCTCGATTTTGGATTAAGATTAGTTTTGGGTGCTCTTGTGGCTTCCGCATACGTAAATTAACAATAGAATTCGTTTTCAAATCATTACACGTTTATCAGTTCTCAACTCGCAACTCGATACAAGATAAATATCCACACACGCGATAAACAGCCTGAGGTCTGCACCGCACAATTGCAACTCGTTTCTCGGCTCCTGCCGAATTGACTATTTCCCTGCATTCTCTAGCGGCTTCCTGCCGATACTGGATGCTAGCAGTTCTAATCCTTGTTTCACATAAGCTTTCCCCGCATCTCTTAACGGTCACGTGACCTAATAACCTCTCAATGGCTGCTATTGTAGTATAGACTGTTGTGCGGTAAAAGTTGGTCCATTATTTAACATTGTGATGTATCTTTATATGTTGGAAGAGAATTGTCAAATTTATATTTTCGTAACTGTTTGAATGAAATATATTACGCAACAGAGTTGATTTATCTGAAATGCATGTTAATTCTTAAACGAAGTAAAGTGAAGGTTCCTTTGCTCTCAAGCACATGGCACGATAGCACGTGATTTAGCGGTAGTAATGACATATTTGTTTATATGACTTTTATCACTGACTTTGTTTTGAACTGGATTAGTCATATATCGCCATTAGAATGTGTGTTGCGCCGAGTGCGAGAGCTAAATTATTTTATTGAACGTTTATTGCGCGTGTACTTATTATGTGTATAATGGCAGAGTCTATCGCCAGATTTTCGCTGAAGCATCACAAGGGAATAATTTTACAAAGCGGTGAAAAAAGAATTGTGGTGCATGGGTTTAATGCACTCACAGAGAAGAATCCATCTTTGTCACTGAGTGAAGTCGAACAGCTGTGCTCTGAACATACAGGTGTGTTAGATGCATAGGAACATCGCGACATAAAATTGAGACAACAGGAAAACTTATCACTCCAGGGGCGATACTGCTATGTGGCGAAGACGTTATTTAAGGACAATTAGACTGTACTGGGATACAAGTCGCAAAATATACTACCTTGACGAGACTTGGGTGAATGAAGGACACGTGATAAGTATGGCGCGACACGACTTTTAAGACTGAAAGACAAGAATTTTTGCAAGGTATTTGTGCTGGGTTTAAAAACTCCCAGTGGAAAAGGCCGAAGGCCTTTCATTATAAGCTTGTTTGTTTCATCGCTCATTCAGTAAGTTTCAACTTGCTTAGTTTCATTATAAACTTGTATTTTTACATGCCTTCATATCCTTATTCGTATGATTTTATCTATCTTCCTGGCAATTATTATGACTTTTACTGCAGGTTTAAATGTGACGGGAAGGCACCGCCTGTGGCCTATGGTGCGAAAGCATTAGCCAATTAGGGTGAGGGGGAAGGTAGCTGCACGCGGAGTAATACATGTCAGGGGGGAATTTTATATGAAACTGAGATTAGCTCACCATTTATACACGATTATATATTTCACGAAGCCTGGCGAAACTTTCCGAAGCTTCAGGGACCCTTGCGATAGCGAGGGAATTGAGACTTTCCTCTGGGTCTTCCGCTACCCACCCTATCTCTCCGCGGCACGTCATTAGCGCCGCGCGGGCCGATCAGTTGGTGTGGCTTGTTGATATCTGTCTCTTTCTTTACCTGCAAGCTGGCCCGTCGCAAAAGATGTCTCGCGACAATACTTGTGTTTTAAAGTCCCTTAAATCGGAAAATTACAACGAGAAAGTTGGGATAAATACATATCAGATATAGAATATGATATACATTGTAATCGGACATCATATAAAAATCATGAGATACTTAAATAAATAGGAAAAAGATACAGTAGAATTACATAATATTTCAGAAGAAGAATGGCTTCAATACGTCAAAGGACTATGGACTCATTCGATGGGTAGTGAAAAGCAACAATTATGAAGAAGCAGTGCAGACCCTATTAGAGTAGATGAATTAGAAAGTATATTAACGTCATTTAAACATCATAAAACACCAGGAAACGATGGAATTAATGTGCAATTAATAACGTATGCATCAAAAAATTTTAAAATACGGCTACTAAATTGTTTAAATGTTTGTTTTTCCAGCCTAGAGATACTAGAAAAATTGAAAATGGCTGTAATAAAGCCAATATTTAAAAAGGAGACAGAAATGAATGTAAAATTATATAAGAATCAGTCTCTTAAATACAAGCTATAAAATATTAGCAAAAATTTTAGCAAAAAGATTAAATATAATAACTGAATCACTACTGAACTACTGAACAACACGGATTCAGGCAAGGCAGAACCTGTGCTGATTGCGTCTTAACAATAAAATAATACAAAAGAGAATTTAATTGAATTTAGGGACCCATATATTATTTGTGGATTACGTAAAAGCATTTGACAAAGTTATACGGCAAAGGCTATGAGATATAATCACTGAAAACGGATATTCTCAACATTTAATTTTAATGATAAAGAAAATGTACGGAGGGACTAATAGCATGGATAATGGTTTTAAGACAGAAACTATCAAACTAGGTGTAAGACAGGGCTGCCCAGTGTCGCCAACTCTTTTTAATATTTATATCGACGCAGCAGTTGCCGAATGGCAAGCTTAGTTGAAAGTAGATTTTAAGTTAGGTCGTACAATCTTAAATACAGTCCTGTTTGCAGATGATCAGGTCATTCTGGCAGATACTGAAGACAGATTACAAATAGCTTTGTACCAACTCGACAAAACAATGTCAAAGTATAATTTTATCATTTCAGCAGAGAAAACAAAAGTGATGGCTTTTATTGGTAAATACCCAACACGGTCCAAAATGCTCCTCAAAAACAAAATACTATAACAAGTTAAATATTTTCATTACTTAGGATGTTATATTTTCTATGAATGTGACAGAGATTTAAAACAAAGGATCTATAAATTTCAAAACATATGTGGCGCTATAAAACAAACATTGGAAAGCAAAACAAGAAGAGATACCTTATTAAAGTTTTATAAAATTATAGCAGTGCCTGTTATATCTTATGGAGCCGAGACCTGGACCTAGAACAGAACAATTGAAACGGCAGAAATGAAATTTTGAGGTACGTAACTGGCTGTTGTCTTAAAGATCACATTAAAACGTGAAGCAGTAAGAGAACAACTAAAAATATTTACTTAAAATGTGAAACAGGGAGTACAAACTGAAATGGCTAGATCATCTCTCTCGAATGCCAGAAGAAAGACTCACCAAACAGGCCTTGCAGTATAAACCAGTTGGTATTAGAGATGTTGGAAGACCACGGAGACGCTGGGAAGATCCCTTCTGAGCCGAAACAGACCTATCAGGCATATTTTGAAGGTTGATGATGATTTTTTTTTTTTTTTGTAATTTTACGTCCTCCGACGTTAAGTCATATCGGACGATGAATGGAATGTGTGAAATGATGCTCAAATGTGTTCAGGGTCCATAGAGCTTAGAGTTACCCGACATTCGTCTTTCAGGATAAGAGAAAATCCCGAAAAAACCTTATCCAAATAACTCACCCTGACCGATATTCGAACTCGGAACCTCTTGAACGTGAGGCAGATACTATACCACCACGCTACTGAGGCGGGCCATGAGGATGATGATGATGATGATGATGATGATGATGATGATGATGATGATGATGATGATGATGATGATGATGATGATGATGATGATGATGATGATGATGATGATGATGATGATGATGATGATGATGATGATGATGATGATGATGATGAGGAGGAGGAGGAGGAGGAGGAGGAGGTGATGAAGATGATGAGGATGATGATAGGATGATGAGGATGATGATGATGACGATGATGGTGACGATGATGAGGTGATGAGGTGATGAGGATGATGAGGATGAAGAGGATGGTGATGATGATGATGATGATGATGATGATGATGATGATGATGATGATGATGATGATGATGATGATGATGATGATGATGATGATGATGATGATGATGACAATGATGATGACGATGATGAGGTGATGACGATGATGATTATGATGATGATGATGATGATGATGATGATGATGATGATGATGATGATGATGATGATTAAATCAGAAAGGTAATTATATAAATGTGTATGCTCACTTTCTTCTCGGGCAGCAAGCCAGGTGAAAAGATGATTAAATATCAACGTTTCGGGAGTGTGCATCTCTCCCATCATCAGAATATTTATAAAATGTTATAACCACAAATGAAATACTGGATATAACACAACTATAAACAAAGACAAAACACTATCAAAATTCGCATTACTGAACAAAAGACTGTATTCAGTAAATTAAATGCCAGAGCAGGAGATGGCGTGAATATAGAAAATTGTGTCAAAGAAACGTAACTACTTAACTTGATTATCAAGCTGTATTGATCTTTCCTTCTTAATTCGACGGATTTTCATTTTAAGGCTGTTTTCCAAGAGGAGCTGAACTGAAATCCAGCACCACGACTAAGCGTGCTCCTTTCAGAGGAAATCGCCAAAGCCTCCTTAATTCTTTGCTCCCAGTAACTATTGCATTTTGCCAAGATAGTAGTCTCCCGAAAATTTGCTCTATGGTCGTTATCAAAACAATCCTCTGCCAGT
This sequence comes from Mantis religiosa, assembly GCA_030765055.1. NCBI lineage: Eukaryota > Metazoa > Arthropoda > Insecta > Mantodea > Mantidae > Mantis > Mantis religiosa. The sequence goes on from CM060959.1 coordinate 33,874,128, forward strand.
CCAGGTTTCTCAGGTTGCATTAAACGAATGCTCCGTTAATGTTCGTTTATTCCAGTAGCGATGGTCCTTCCGGTTTGTCCTATATACGCTGTCCTACATTCACAGGGAATACGGAACACTCCCGGAACTTGGAAGTCCAGTTTGTCTTTCTCTGGTCTCAACAGGTGCTTAATCTTCGGAGGTGGCTTGTGGATGGTCCTGATGTTGTATTTGGCGAGAATTCTGCTGATTCTGCTGGATAGATTGCCGGTAAACGGGATGCAGGCAAGTGTGTATGTTTGTGTGTATGTGTGCGTGAGAGAGAGTAGCACAACTGAAACGAAAGTTCAGAAGCTCTGTGTTAATAAGTTTAGAAAGTTTTGTGTCTGAGAGATATCAAATTTAGTTTATGAAGAGAAACAAAAGACGGGGAACATAATGAATTACTATATCATTTGTGCCGCCATTTTCTATCGAAGAGTTGTGGACAGTGTACATAAAAAAGAGATAGAAAGGTGCATAAGAATGTAGAGGTTAGGTGTAGTACGCAAAACTTCTGCCGAGTATTAAATGGTCATTACTATATAACCCATAAGAAACCTTTAGACATGAAACCAGCCTAAGTTCACATAATGAGTCGTATTAGACTCTCTTTATGAGTGAAGAACATAAGAACGGAAGATATTAACGCTGACGCCAATGGGTCTTAGCAACGTTAACTAGGGTACAGCTGAAATAGGCCGTCGCGTCTTCCCAACAACTTTTTTACGATCTCTCTCCCCACTCCACCCCCTCCCAGCGTGAAATATACGGAGTGCTGAAGAGACGTATAACGATGAGGGGGAAAAATAAAACAGATATGCAACACAGAGCAATAAAGTTGGTGAGTTGCTAACCTCGTTCTGAGATTGTTCCCAACACTAAGGAAACATATCTGATTTATATTTTCCGTTTTTGCAATTAAATGTTTTGATGAGCAAGTACTTCTGGTATGAAATCTCAGGAAGCTTCATTCGGTAGAGGGTTAAGTGCGTCATATCCACGGATTTAAAGTACCCTAAGGAACAGTGAAGTAATATGAAGCAAAAATATTAAACCCGGAACAAGAACATAGCTATGATCTTTCTCTCCTTCATTACTTATGGAATAATATACAGGGTGTATATAAATGGATATCGGGGCTTTAACTCTTTATAATATTTGTTACATTTAACTTACAGTTATAAAAGATATGTCAAATGAAAAAGCAACCTCATCTTCTAACTCACGGCTTTGGATTGTTTAGCCCGTTCCGGCTCCAAATTGGTCTGCCCATCTTTTCTTCGGTCTTCCCTGGTTTCTTCTTCCTATAGGTTTACAGTTTAAGGCTATTTTTGGTATTTTGTTATTATTCATCCTCTGAACATGTTCTTTCCATTGATTTCTATTTCCTTCAATAGTATGGTTTATTTCTTCTACTTTTAATTCTGTCCTAATATCCTGACTACGTTTTTATCAATTTTGGTATATCCAGCTATTGCTCTTATGAATTTCATTTCTGATGATTGTATTCTCGTACTATTTCTTTTTGTTAGTGTCCGTGTTTCTGATCCATAGATCAGAGTTGGTATTGCAATTGTTTTGTATAGTTTTATTATAGAGTCCTTTCTTGCTTTATTTTTTAAAGTTCTTTTTATTGAGCATGTTATATAGTTACATTTATTTATTTTCTCTATTATATCAGCTTCCCCTTGGACATTACATCCTAGATACTTAAATGTGTGATTTCTGCTCACTTATTAAATTATCTAACACTATCTTTTATCTTACTGGATTAATTCCTTTAAATGCCATGGTTTTGGATTTATTTGCTGATATGTCCATTCCATAATCTGTAGCAATTTTATCTAGACTATACAGCATTTTCTGCAGGTCATCTTCATTTGTGGCCATTATTATTTGATCATCTGCATACAACATAGTTTTCAATTTAGCTCCTGATGCATTAATGCCTCCATTGACTTTATTCGACCAAATCCTTGCTATTTCGTCAACATACAAATTAAAAATTGCGGTTGATAAAGGACAACGTTGTCTTACGCCACCATTAACTATTACTGGTTCTCTTTTATTTATTTTTATTGTTGTGTCAGTGTAAATACTTTTTATAAATTTAATTAGTTGTAAAGGTACGCCTCTATTATTTAAAATTTTCCACAGTATCATTCGTGATACTTTGTCAAAAGCTTTATAATAGTCAATAAAGAGTAAGTGCGTCTCTAAATTTTGTTCTCGTCATTTTTCTATTATTGTTTAAAGAGTAAAAATATTGTCAATGGTGCTTATTCCTTTTCTAAAACCAGTTTGTTCTTCTAGGAGTATTGCATCTGTTATTTTGGCATATTTTGTATGCAAAACTCAATGTGACTACCCTTTATCACACGGCGCACATCAAGTCTATAGCCGAGTTCTTCCCAAACGTTGATAAGTGTGTATTCAGTAATTGTTGCAACAGCTGGTTCAATCCGGTTTCTTAATTCAGGGAGGTCAGCTGTAGCGGAGGCACGTACGCACAATCCTTGATGAAGTGGCCTCAACCTTGCTAACGTTACCGTGGTGCCTGTAGTTTCTACATTGTTATAATTTGTTTTACATTCCATTGTTTCATTGTGCTGTTAGTAATTATTCAATATTTATCTGCGTAGTAGTATTACAGTGGCACTATCTAAAGTTTATATAGTATTTAGTTTGTGTAGGCATTGCCCATTACCCTAGTGTGGTCTTGTTTAGGTACATTTTTCCCCTCATGCCTATTCCATTTCAGTGGCAACTCAATGAGAGAATTTGTACCATTTAATTTCACGAGTGGCCTTTTTTTTTTCGTTATGCACCAAAGGGAATTTATTGTTCGAAACAATGATTTCGCGTGTTGACACAATTTTATTTCGCGGCGCTCTGGATATTAACATGAAATGTCAATATTTCGAATGAGAATATCCTTTGTATGAGTCATGGCTGTTTTTATTATTAATGTTAAAATATAACTTTCAGTGCACTCTTCTCTAAGCGATCCTCGCTTATTTTTCGCACATTATATTTATTACCATCAGGTCTGAATAATGATAGAGGATATGCATATAACACGGCGGCGGGAGAGGCCATTCATAAAACTAATTGATACTACAAGAAGTACTGCTGAATACAGTTCACTGATTAAATAAAGTAAGGAAAGGATCACAAAATCAATATAAAGTATATGAAGTGCTATACATGAATTTCACTGATATTCAGTCCACTATATTTGCTATAAAACTAACCAGCGTATGACATAGACTGTATGAAGAGGTATAATTAGAGTACTTTTCTGTCTGATGTAAGCATCACTAGTGCCTACTGCAGTTTTCTGATGTTCAATTGTCCTATCTACACTCCGAACTAATAAACATCAGACTACCAATTTAATTTCCACTTTCCCTCTTTTATCATAACAATTACAGTTTCATTACAATGACTTTAACATCGAACATGCATAGTTGTAACTCATGTACACATGAAATTGCTGACCCAGGTTTACTCGCTGACTCAGGTCCCCTGGCTCTAAGCCTTTGGTTTTCCTGAGCAGCTTAGTGTCATTTCTTCTTGACCTTCGCTTCTTTTACCCTAATCAAGTTTTATATTAACCTATATAAGAATTTTCCTATACATCTACTTTTCTTTCCACCCATCCCCGTTAACATGGGTAACGCCACTACCTCTTTGCTCACACTACTCCATTTCTTATCCCATGTTTTTCTCCTGCAGTTTGTTAACTCCTTAGATTCTATCAGGAAATGAACAGTGCTCTCTTCATCTCCACAAAATCCACATATCCCTACCTCATGACTTCTCAACCGTTTTAGATATACAAGGGGGAACCCAAAAGAAACCGGACTCCGAGGGCGCTGCCACTCGTAGACGCATTTCAGAGTTCTAACGCTAGATAGTGTTAGTAGAGATCTTCATGAAACAGCTGTGCAGACGGCGTCAGTGTAGAGCTGAACGTTCAAGTGTGTTATTGTGTTTCTCTGACTGTTGGTGGGTTACTTCTGCGAAGTCGTTATGGCAACTTTAAAAGAACAAAGAATGTGTGTGGAATTTTGTTTCCTGCTTAAAAAAACTGCACGGAGACGCACCAAATGCTTCAGGAGGCTTTCCAGGAGGACACTGTGAGCCGCACACAGGTTTTCGAATGCTTTTGGCGCTTTAAACCTGGTGAGATGTGTGTTGAAGACCAAGCTCGTTCTGGACGCCTTTCAACATCGCGATATGAGGAGAACATTGAAAACGTCCGCCAAAAGATCAACGAGGATCGTCGCCAAACGATCGACCAAATTTCAGCAGTGACAGGAATCAGTTGCAGCTCTTGCCAGCGGAATTTGAGGGAGGATTTGCACATGAGACGTGTTGCTGCTAAATTTGTTCCGCGCCTTCTCACACAGGAGCACAAAACCATCCGCATGAATGTGTGTCAGGACTTGAAAACAGAGATTGCACGTGATCCAAACTTCTTGAACAAAGTCATTACAGGGGATGAGAGTTGGTGTTACGGGTATGACTCAGAAACCAAGGAAGCGTCAAGCCAGTGGAGGACTCCCAATTCTCCCAGACCAAAAAAAAAAAAAAAAAAAAAAAAAAAAAAAAAAAAAAAAAGCAAGGCAAGTGAGGCCAAATGTAAAGACGATGATCATTGTCTTTTTTGGTGTTCGTGGAATTGTGCATCGGAAATTCGTACCTTTGGCCAGTCTGTTAAACAGCACTTTTACTTGGATGTTTTAAGGCATCTACGGGAGGATGTAGGGACGAAACGCCTGCAACTTTGGTGATCAGGTGACGAGTTTTTGCAGCTCGACAACGCTCCAGCACACACGGCCTTACGAGTGACCCACTATTTGGCATCTCAGAGGTAGTCTGTCATTCCCCACGCTCCGTATTCGCTAGACATTGCCCTGTGCGACTTTTTCCTATTTCCACGAATGAAAAAAACTCTAAAACGGGAGCGTTATGAAGATGTGGAGGCGGTAAAAGCAGCTTCGCAAAGGGCACTAGACAACATCAAACTTGAAGAGTTCCAAACATGCTTCCAACAGTGGGAAAAGATATTTGACAGGCTGGCCCCGTAGCTCAGTCGGTAGAGCACTTGTCTGCCGTGCTAGGGGTCCCGGGTTCGATTCCCGGCGGTGGGTTTGGGGATTTTTCTCCGACCAAGATAATTCCCCATCTTCCCCAGAGTCTGGAAGTATGAATGAGGGTGTGAATGTGTGCGTGATCTAATGATTAAAAACCAAAAATAACGAAGTTAACACCTTCAGTGTGTTCCAAAGGAGAACAGCCACCGATATGGCCATAGAAGTTAAAGGACCATAGAAGAAAAAAAGAGAGAGAGAGACTTGACAAGTGCATCATCAATAAAGTTTTTATGACAATAATCCGGTTTCTTTTGTTTCCCCCCTCATATTATTTCTGCTCTCATCCATGCTATGCCTTCTCTTCCAGTTTTCTAACAATGATCTATATATTTTTCCCTGTCCCATCCTGTCTTTAATTGCTTATTAAATTTCAAAGATTTATTTTCTTCTACACTTCCCCATATCTCCTGCCTATCTATGTATTTTAATCTTTCTCATTTCCTTTCAAAAAACCGCTTTAATTTGACTCCTCTACTCTCCATATATCTCCCATGCTTATCTTCGATACCATTGTTTCAATTTCCAACCCGCAACTGTTTGTGTTCTTATTGCTTTTCTGTTGTTTCATGCACACATTCAATAATACCACTTTCTACTCTTTAATTTACTTAAATCATAATTTCAGTATTCTATTATTATTTCCCTCTTTTTTGTATTATCCAACTCGAGTGATGCCACTTCTCTTGGCGCCGCCGTCAACTAGTACACAGAGGAAGTATTTACTGTGTTTCATGAAAAAGTTCCTATCAGGATTTCACAGGAAATGCATGTTTTCAAGCGAAATGAATCCACTGAAGAATTTTTAGGACCATCGGTATTTGTGAATATAATCTCAACACTAAACTATACTGCTTTCTTAATCGAATGCCTTCATCACAATTTCCATGATGCCTCCGCCGTGTATACAGTCCCTTGAGAAAGTACTGTGGAGTCTTGAGATCGTTTTGCTAAAGCGTACAAGTGTGTAATAGGCATATGTCAACTATAAAACAAATACTAATAGATAGTTAAGCTAGTTTGTAATTAAAGTAAATCATGCTGCGCGCGCATATTGGAGCTGACAGGCGTATCCAGTTGTAAATCTTGGCGGAATTAGCGAGTACTGTTAAAAATGCGAGCGGAAAGCCTTTACCAATTGGTGAAAAGAATTTAACAAGTTCAGTGAAAATGTCCTAAGGTCCAAACGAGAAAAGAATCTAAAAACCTTCTCCACTACTGTGTTATTGTCCGCTAGCATTTCTGCAAAGCTGACCGGCAGCTACAGGGACGTCCTAAGGGCTGCTAGGTGAAAACACTCTAGGAGCACGTGTCGTACAGATAACGCTTCATTGCAAAACGGACACAGTGGAGAAGGCTCCTTTTTAAATAGAAAACTATGAATAAAAAAGCAGTGCCCAATACGCAAACCGAGCCAAATTCACCTCCTCGCGACGAGATGACCGACAGGAGGTAACCCAGGGAATCGGAAGTACCTTGACAGATCTAAGTTTATTATTGCGGAGAGCGGACCACTCTTCCTGCCAGCAGGTTTGCACAGCTCTCCGCAATACGGCCCTAAAATCTTCCGATGTCACACATGGTACTCGAACCCTGGGTTTCATGGTAGCCGTCTTGGCTGCCGAATCCGCCATTTCATTCCCCCGCAAGCCTACGTGACCAGGGATCCATGCACACACCACGCTAACGCCAGAAGCGTGTACAAAGTGGAGGGCATCCTGTATACGCTGCACAATAGAGTGGGAGTTGTACAGCTGCCGTAGGCTTTGAAGTGCACTGAGGGAATCACTGAGGATTAAGCAGTCCCAAAACTTTCGTCGACGTACGTGTGTGAAGTTAACATCTCTAATCAACATTTCGCACTTAATGGGAGTTATATAAACAAATAAATATTAGTGGAAATTAATTGTTCTTTCACACTGACCGTGTGTAGGCTAAAGTATGGAAAGGTAGAGTCAGACAGAAATTTCAATGCCATAGCCGGGATTTGAACCACGGATCTTCTGGTCTCCGTCCAGCCGCTCTAATCATTGATCTACTATGGCCAACGTGCCGATATGACATTAAATTCTCCAACTGATTCGTGTTTTTTTCGGTAAAACGTATCGGCACATTGGCCATAGTAGCTCATTGGTTATAGCGACTGGATGGAGACCAGAAGATCCGTGGTTCAAATCCCGGCTATGGTATCGAATTTTTCAGTCTAACGCTACCTTTCCATACTTTAGCCTACACATGGCCCGTGTGAAAGAACAATTAATTTCCATTAATTGATCTAATAGTGGTGAACTATAAAGCACGGGCCTTAAAGTACTTACATGTTGTAAGTCGCCATTAAGTTAGTTGTCTCATGTGTTTATGAGAACTCCTAAGTAGTTTACCGGAAAAAACACGAGTCAGTTGGAGAATTTAATGCCATATTGGCACATTGGCCGTAACTCATTGGTAATAGTGACTGGATGGAGACCAGAAGATCCGGGTTTCAAATCTCGGCTATGGCATTGAATTTTTCAGTCTCACTCTACCTTTTCATACTTTAGCCTACACACGGCCAGTGTGAAAGAACAATTAATTTCCATTAATTGGTCTAATAGTGGTTAACTATAAAGCCCGGGCCTTAAAGTACTTACACGTTGTAAGTCGTAACTGACCTGCCCTCCCCTCCAGTTGCAAACGTTCTGAGGTGGACTCGTCCAGATGCCACTGCGCATCGCTCTGCGCTTTTCAAGATAAAAAAAAATACATTTGTACCACGAGTGCTAGGGTTCCGCAGCGCCCACACCACGGCAGCTGAAGGGTACGGATCCCCTCCCCCATTTAAATAGTAATCTCCTAATTGTGTATTATATTCTCCCAAAGTTTCTCGTGTGTCCTATTATTAGTTCAAAAGTTATGGTTCAGGATTACATAGATCGCACTGTATAATCTTTCAACCATAATGAGAATATTTGTAATCAGTATCTTCACAGATATTCTGTAGATAATGCAAAATATTATTTCGAATCGCGAGGTACAACTAACTATTGCACCCCGCTAACATTTTTTTTTTTTTTTTTTTTTTTTTTTGTTCACTCTGTATGGAACGGAGGAGTTAACTTATTCACATGTGCTTAAGGTTTGGCCTAATTCTTTGGAGGTGAAATAAATGAGCTAAAGGATCAATATCGCTTAAATTATTAAAATGTTCCTTCAAAGTGTGGTTCTATCCCAAATTCAATCTTGCTTCTTAGCAGGTGTAATGACCTGATTATTCCTTCATTACCTTTATTGCGTGTGATCACGCAAGATCCAATGAACACGCCATTGAACGAATAAGTTACAGTTATACATGTTCAGCTCTCCTTTGAAATTAGCAGGCATCTGAGCGTTAGGTTAATTTAGCTAACACAGGATCTGCACATATACTTAAGCAAATCCCTTGTCATGCTTTCATTTTCACTCTCTTTTGTTTTCCTTTCCTTTTAACTCTTACATATACTGTCGCAAACTATTAAAATATTTTAACTTCTTTGTGCTTTACGCGATATATCAATAAAATAAACTGCTTGTGTTCTGTTGTGGGCTGGACCCATCATCAGTCTTCACGTTGGTCTTATAGTATTAATAAGCCAACAGCCACTAGAAGGAATATAACTCTTCTTCACTGATTAAATAAAGAAATCTTATGATATTCTTGAAGACTAAGATGAAAATGTATGTCGAGACTAATAAGAGGGGGTGTCGTAAAGTTTTAAAACGCGTGATACAGAATTTGTGTTGATATGCGATCCTTAGTTCTTCTCTAGGTAGTCACATTCCAGATTTAAACATTTTTCCCAGCGTTTCTTGGATACCTTGATTGTAGAACTCTGCAGAATTCGCTTTAAGCCACCCTTCCACTTCATTAATGACGTCATTGTGTTGACAAATCGGCGACCACGTAACGGATTCTTCATTTCCGGGAACAAGAAAAAGTCATCTGGTGCGAGATCGGGTGAATAATGTGGATGCTGTGAGGTCTCAAAGCCACATTCCTTTGTTTTGTCAACTGCAACTTGAGATGAATGAGCTGGTGCATTGTCAGACAGAAGACGAACAACTTTGGAGAGCATACCGCGTCGTTTATTAATCAGAGCTGCTCGTAACTTGTCCAGAAGATTGCAGTAGTATCTGCCAGTGACGGTTTGCCCCTGGGCAAGATAATGTGTAAGGATGACTCATCGACAGTCCCAGAGAACTGAAAGCAAGGCCTTCCCAGCTGACTTTTGCACCTTTGTCTTTTTGCGAGGGGGGAATCAGCATGTTTGCATTGCATGCTCATGGGTTTTGTTTCTGGTTCATACTATTAGATTAAGGATTCATCCATAGTTACCAGACGATAAAAAATCATCTTCATGCTGTTCCAGTAGCACCAACATCTGTCTTGAAAAGTCACGCCTTGTTTGCTTTTGGAAAGGGGTTAGCAAACGTGGAACCCACCGTGCAGAAACCTTAGATATGTTCAGTTCATCATGAATAATTTTACACACACTGCCATAACTAAGATGTGTTTCATTCATGATCATTTGATAGTTGCTCGTCTGTCTTTCAGTATTAAACACTCCACTTTCTTCGCTGTGACAGCTGACGGTCTACCAGCTCTTTGCTTATCTGTCAGGGACATGTGACCAGTTTGGAAATTCCTGTTCCACCTCACAATAGTGTCATAGTGTCATACAGCCGTCATCTCAACTTGGATTTCCTAGGCAGTTTTGCCCTTTAAATGCAGGAACTTGATCACACTACGAGCCTCAATTTTCTCCATCTTACACCTCAGTCATTTCTGGCATTTACTGTAAAAATAAAAAACGACTCAAGTTACTTAAACTACCGCCATTATTTCTCGGGGGATCAGTGATAATAGTGAAAAATTTTCATCACTCCATCATAAAAATTACCAATTGATAATTAAAGCAATAAAACTTTACACTTTACGACACCCTCTCCTAGACAGCATTAACTCAACTTTTGCTTTATGTATTTTGATTTTAATATACTAGGAAGGATTTAAAGAATTAATTCTGAATCCACTGACACTAGACTTCTTGGCATTATTGCAGTTCTCTTTGAAGCAGTTCATGCTTTCACTTCAAGAGCATTATTGAACATGAATACAAATCATCAGTGAAGAAATGATTGTGATGTTACTCTGTAATTTTCCTGTGACATGTATGGTATCCTTTTCTGTCAAATTTATGGTAGTGCCCGTTTTTACAACTCTTTCAAAATTATCAGATTGGTTAGTGAATATATTGGAAGAGCTAAAACCAACTCTTAAAACACTCGATCTGGCAAAACCAGGTACCATCTTTCTCAAGATTCGTTGTAGGCAGTTCTCTTCTGAGATTTGTTGTGAAACACGCAGCTTGTTTGGCTATTACCTGGAAAATAAAACGTACGGCAATGATAGCAGCTAGCCAACTTTTATACAAGAGTTTCCCTCTACAAATTGGTGCTAATGTTAAGTTCGTGTGAGCTCAAGTCATGTGGTTTTATTTTCTTTGCAAGTTTTCTTTTTTAATATTTTTGCTCTCTGTGAATGACATCTTCTGTAATAAAATGCTCCTCTTCTCGAACTGGTGGGATAACTAAACGGTCAATAAAAACACCTGCAAGGGTTGCTGAAGGTAGAACGTCAGTATTTGTTGACATTTAACAAATGAATTCTGATAAACGTTAACCAAAAGATGGCATACTTGAGAAAATAATTCTAAGTACTTTAATAAGTAAACTTATTGCATAAATATGGAGCAGTGGACTATGCAGTACATGCAGTAACATTTGCAGCGTGAAATCTTAGTTTTTGAGATGATAGTTTATAAATTTAAATGACATATTGGGGGATAATAATCTCCCTTAGCATTATTATTAGTTTTTCCGCTATATTTGTTTCTATTTTGTTTTCTAATCAAATAAGTAGAGAGGCAAATGTTTCAGCATTTAGTACTAAATATCTCTAAATACAGGATTATTCATAAGTCCCTGAAATATTTTTAAAATTCGTAGCTACTAAACTACACAACGGATAACGAAAACCTTTGCACGAAAATGAAGAGGAACTCTTCAAGTTTTGTTATATAACGTACAAGTGCTCAATGTGATACGGCAGATATCAATGGGATAATTCATCTCTCCCCATATACGCACCGGCATATCACGGCTGACCATAGCCACTGCAGCTGGAACCCGGTGGCAAAGTTCCTGAAGGTTAGCAGGTAGCGGAGGCACAGACATTGTCCTTTGTAAAGCCGTACAAGAAAAAGTCACATGGACTTAAATCCGGTGATCGTGGTGGCATGTCCAGTTTGTCTGATCCATGTGTGCGGTAAATGTTGATTCAGGTAGGCTCGCACGTCTTTGTGATAGATACAGGGACATCCATCTTGCTGAAAAACATAATCTTTACTGTCTTCATTCAGCTCAGGCATCAGCCAGGTTTCCAGCATGTAAGCCATCCCATTAATGCTTGAATCCACAAAGAAAACTGACTCATACACTTCCTTTTTCAAAATGGCTTCTTCTACTTCACTTCATGGCATAGGCAATCAAGTGCCTGTTCCGCCTTCGAAGTACTCCAGCCATCGATTCCTGGGTCTGCCCACCGATCTCCTACCTTTAGGATAATACTGTAATATTTGTTTTGTAAGTCTATTATCTGGCATTCTTTCAACATGTTTCTTCCATTTTTATTTGAGATCTTTTAACCTATCATTCATACTAAAAATGTCCAGCTCTTCAAAATGGCACAGAAGACAATCACCTTCAGTGAGTTTCGAACATGCTCCACGACATAATAGGGTTTTTCAGTCCCCCATATGTGCAGATTCTGCCAGTTCACTTTTCCAGAGAGATGAAAAGTTGCTTCGTCGCTAAAGATGAGAGCGTCATCGAAGTCCATTACTTCAAACCTTTCTTGGATCTCAATGCAGAAATTAATACGTAAATTTTTATCATTTTCTTTGAGAGCCTGATGAAGCTGAAGCCTGTATGGTTTAAAAATAAGTCTCGTACGAAGAATTCGCCATACTGCTGGTTGTGAGATGCTGCATCTGGAGCAAATACCTAGAGCAGAGAATGCAGCTAGCAAGCTTATCTCGTCTCTGCAGACCTTTCGCCTTCTTTTGTTTTCTTTATTTCCTTCCTGATAGCAGTTCCTATTGCTATGGAAACACAACATCATGGTTGTGAGATGCCCAACTCAACGGGTCCACGGGTAGTGGACTTACGAGGGCTGCGCTGATATGCTTCTTTAACACGATTCACTGTTTCTTCGCCGGGTCCTGGACGTCCTTGGTGATGAGCAATGTACGTAAACCCTTCGTCACGGAATTTCACATATCAATGCTTGATATTGTTGTACACAGGTACTGGTTTTTGAAATTGCAAGAAAGATTGCTCACGTTTAGTGATAGTCATCTTCTTATTAGTGATAACTAGTGCCACCTAGCAACAAATCATGCCAACTAAGCATGGGCTTTCATTATAAAAAGACCTTTTAGAGTTTCTCTCTCTACTGGCATAACAATTACCATGATATATTGTATACTTATATGTTTATTAAACTTTAAATTTTTCCCCTTATATAGTTCTCTACGCGGAAGGTGGTGCGTTGTGGGTATGTGTGTCATGTGCGTGATTATGTGTTTGTGTCTGAATGTGTCTTTCCGTGTGCGTGCGTTTAATTAATTAGCCAGAAGATCATTATCCAACTATAGTTATGATAAAGATAAAGGGGTTATCTGCCATGTTTCTGCACTGCATACTATAATTCATCAGATAATAATTTTGAAATTGTTTTAGTACTTTAGTAATTATTAACAATGTTTGCACTGCAAGGTATCTGCGATCAATACCTCATGATAGAGGTTGTTAAATTATATAGTTAAATTATCTAATGGAATTGTGGTAGATATTATACTAATAACTAATACAACAGATAGTACATATAACACTGAAAGAACAGTCAAGAGTAACCCTTTAAAAAGCTTACTAACAGGATAAATTATAGATGGTAGGAGATGTTAAAAGCTTCTCGGTCCACATTTTAAGATATGGATAGTCATTGTTAGGCTTACTAGGTGAAGTTGGAGTGTTTATTGTATTTAGCACTCATCAAGGTTATATTACGAAAGATCAAATACCCCCAGATCATTACAGGAACAATACATAAAAATGGAATGTACAATATCCTCGAAATTCTGTGGCATATGTACGGAAGATGATACTCTTGCACATCGCTTGTGCAACTGTCAGTGTGCTTACTTGATTTGTAGCTCCCTCCGCGACGCATTACATAAACTTCGTCCAGAAGAACTCTTACGTTCGGTACCACAGCTGGTACAACTGGAGTTTCGCTTCAAATACTCGAAATTTCATGATTTTGCAGTGTGGTTTGTTTCTGGTACAGTATCGTGGCTGCTGAAAGTACCGCGAGGAGACACTGTGCTAGGAAAGCACTTACGTATATTTTTAAAGGAGCAGAGATGGACCTACATACGGAAGAAAACCTTGAGCTTTCTAGAGCCATACATTTATCACTTGGAACAAATGAAGATCTGATACCTATTTAAGCAAATAGAACCCTTCATTTGTCCCACAGTACGAGCCAATAAAACCAGGAATTCTCTAAACATCTGACCCTGTACCCGTTCCCGATTTTAAAAAATAATAAATTAAAAAAGCTTATTACAGTACAGTGCAAAGTAAAATCACATGTGTTATATAACTTTCTCTAATCATTATTAAATCATCATCATCATCACCATTACAAAAACTATTCTTCTATTTTCTTGAGGTAGATCGAGATACACATTTGTATAACTGGTTTTATTACATATTTCCTTGCCAGTAAATAGAAATTAAAAGAATACAATAAGTTAAAGATAAATCAAATCGTTTACGAGCGGGCCACTATGTGATGGCAGCATAAGGTATACCACAATTGCAAAGCAAGCTTAGAAGGCAATAGATGCATGAAGTTCTTAAGAAGACATATTTTGTTGAACTATTGGGCACTGGAAAAGAAGGATGAATTAAATTTGATCTTTTAAATGGAATAAGATAAAATATGTAATTAATTTCAGTATACTCAATACAAATAAATTATAAAATGAGCTTTAATTTTGGTTCTTCATTATCAAATAATTATCAATAGCTACAGTTATTCCAAACTGTATCGAAAGCTAACATGGGAAGAAGAAGAAGAAGAAGAAGAAGAAGAAGAAGAAGAAGAAGAAGAAGAAGAAGAAGAAGAAGAAGAAGAAGAAGAAGAAGAAGAAGAAGAAGAAGAAGAAGAAGAAGAAGAAGAAGAAGAAGAAGAAGAAGAAGAAGAAGAAGAAGAAGAAGAAGAAGAAGAAGAAGAAGAAGAAGAAGAAGAAGAAGAAAGAAGAAGAAGAAGGAGAAGGAGAAGGAGAAGGAGAAGGAGAAGGAGAAGGAGAAGGAGAAGGAGAAGGAGAAGGAGAAGGAGAAGGAGAAGGAGAAGGAGAAGGAGAAGGAGAAGGAGAAGGAGAAGGAGAAGGAGAAGGAGAAGGAGAAGGAGAAGGAGAAGGAGAAGGAGAAGGAGAAGGAGAAGGAGAAGGAGAAGGAGAAGGAGAAGGAGAAGGAGAAGGAGAAGGAGAAGGAGAAGGAGAAGGAGAAGGAGAAGGGAGAAGGAGAAGGAGAAGGAGAAGGAGAAGGAGAGAAGGAGAAGGAGAAGGAGAAGGAGAAGAGAAGGAGAAGGAGAAGGAGAAGGAGAAGGAGAAGGAGAAGGAGAAGAGAAGGAGAAGGAGAAGGAGAAGGAGAAGGAGAAGGAGAAGGAGAAGGAGAAAGGAGAAGGAGAAGGAGAAGGAGAAGGAGAAGGAGAAGGAGAAGGAGAAGGAGAAGGAGAAGGAGAAGGAGAAGGAGAAGGAGAAGGAGAAGGAGAAGGAGAAGAGAAGGAGAAGGAGAAGGAGAAGGAGAAGGAGAAGGAGAAGGAGAAGGAGAAGGAGAAGGAGAAGGAGAAGGAGAAGGAGAAGGAGAAGAGAGGAGAAGGAGAAGGAGAAGGAGAAGGAGAAGGAGAAGGAGAAGGAGAAGGAGAAGGAGAAGGAGAAGGAGAAGGAGAAGGAAGGAGAAGGAGAAGGAGAAGGAGAAGGAGAAGGAGAAGGAGAGGAGAAGGAGAAGGAGAAGGAGAAGGAGAAGGAGAAGGAGAAGGAGAAGGAGAAGGAGAAGGAGAAGGAGAAGGAGAAGGAGAGAGAAGGAGAAGGAGAAGGAGAAGGAGAAGAGAAGGAGAAGGAGAAGGAGAAGGAGAAGGAGAAGGAGAAGGAGAAGGAGAAGGAGAAGGAGAAGGAGAAGGAGAAGGAGAAGGAGAAGGAGAAGGAGAAGGAGAAGGAGAAGGAGAAGGAGAAGGAGAAGGAGAAGGAGAAGGAGAAGGAGAAGGAGAAGGAGAAGGAGAAGGAGAAGGAGAAGGAGAAGGAGAAGGAGAAGGAGAAGGAGAAGAGAAGGAGAGAAGGAGAAGGAGAAGGAGAAGGAGAAGGAAGAAGGAGAAGGAGAAGGAGAAGGAGAAGGAGAGGAGAAGGAGAGAGAGAAGGAGAGGAGAAGGAGAAGGAGAAGGAGAAGGAGAAGGAGAAGGAGAAGGAGAAGGAGAAGGGAGAAGGAGAAGGAGAAGGAGAAGGAGAAGGAGATGGAGAAGGAGAGAAGGAGAAGGAGAAGGAGAAGGAGAAGGAGAAGAGATGGAGATGGAGAAGGAGAAGGAGAAGGAGAAGAGAAGGAGAAGGAGAAGGAGAAGGAGAAGAGAAGGAGAAGGAGAAGGAGAAGGAGAAGGAGAAGAGAGAAGAAGAAGAAGAAGAAGAAGAAGAGAGAAGAAGAAGAAGAAGAAGAAGAAGAAGAAGAAGAAGAAGAAGAAGAAGAAGAAGAAGAAAGAAGAAGAAGAAGAAGAAGAAGAAGAAGAAGAAGAAGAAGAAGAAGAGAAGAAGTAGAAGAAGAAGAAGAGAAGAAGAAGAAGAAGAAGAAGAAGAAGAAGAAGAAGAGAAGAAGAAGAAGAAGATGAAGAGAAGAAGAAGAAGAAGAAGAGAAGAAGAAGAAGAAGAAGAAGAAGAAGAAGAAGAAGAAGAGAAGAAGAAGAAGAAGAAGAAGAAGAAGAAGAAGGAAGAAGAAGAAGAAGAAGAAGAAAGAAGAAGAAGAAGAAGAAGAAAAGAAGACGCAAGAAGAAGAAGAAGAAGAAGAAGAAGAAGAAGAATAAGAAGAAGAAGAAGAAGAAGAAGAAGAAAGGAAGAAGAAGAAGAGAGAAGAAGAAGAAGAAGAAGAAGAAGAGAAGAAGAAGAAGAAGAAGAAGAAGAAGAAGAAGAAGAAGAAGAAAGAAGAAAGAAGATGAAGAAGAAGAAGAAGAAGAAGAAGAAGAAGAAGAAGAAGAAGAAGAAGAAGAAGAAGAAGAAGAAGAAAGAAGGAGAGGAGGAGGAGAGAGAGAGGAGGAGAGAGGAGACAAGGAGGAGAAGGAGAAGGAGGAGGAGAGAGGAGGAGAGAGGAGACAAGGAGGAGGAGGAGAGAGGTGAAGGAGGAGGAAGAAAGAGGAGGAGAAGGAGGCGGAGAAGCCCAGTAGACCCACGGCCTACAAGCCCGGAATATACTTCAACTAGAAAGCTAACTGTTAAACTCTACGCAATGATGTAGTATCTCATTTGTTTAATATTCCATTAAGCCATGCCACATCAAAACACACAAAAAAAATAACAGAACAAAGATGATGTCTGAACATGGTTTGCTTCACATAACAAAATCTAACGCCAAAGGCTGCTTGAAAATTACTGTTTGAGCATTATAATGGTCCTGAGAAATGCTTAATGCAAGCTGTAAATTGTTGAACTAACGGCTGAAAGTGCAGAAGCTTGATAACATGAATCCACATTGAAAAACCTTCTTTAGTGAAGGCCAATATATTCAGGACTCGTAACAGAGGAAGTTCTGAAGCCAAGGTGAAGTGTGTAGGGCTTTGGCTTAAGCCAGGTGTACCCAACTTCGTGGCAGAGTACAGACTGTAGGGAAGGAGCAAGATGCTCCTGTTTACTTGTGAGCCTCTCATCCGGGTAGTGTTTGGTATTTTGTGATAGGACGGTAGAGTTTGCGCCCTGAGACGTGGCGGCACTGCTAGGGCACGGATCACCAAATTTCACGTGGCTAGGACTCTATAATTGACGTCATGTCTGGTTGCTTTCGGTTCTCCCCCTTCTCCTTGATGTCATGTGTGAAGCAAAATAGGGTCCATTATGGCCCTATATGTGCTTGTTTGCTCCTAGCTTCTAAAAAAATGTTGGTCGGTCCGATAGACAAAATTAATTTTCATAATTTAATATAGATAACTCCTTTACAGGCCCCGTAGCTCAGTCGGTAGAGCGCCTGCCTGTCGTGCTAGGGGTCCCGGATTCGATTCCCGGCGGTGGGGATGGGGAATTTTATCCTTCTGAGATATTTCCTCATCTTCCCCAGAGTCTGGAAGTATGAATGAGAGTGCGAATGTGTGCGTGATGTAATGATTAAAACCCAAAGAATACGAGTTAACACCTTCGATATGTTCCAAAGGAGAACGGCCGCCGATATGACCATTTCAGTTAAAGTCCATTTCAGTAAATGGAACAAAAAAGTAATTTATAATAAAAAAATCTCCTTTACTGGCGTTGTAAGTCGTTAAAATGGTTTAAATCTCAAACATTGATATCATTTGCTTCATTTAATCCATGCTTTTTATGAAATTATTGTGCAATGTTGAAAATTACTTTTTATAATGAATCGTATGCCATATCTCCTTGGAATAGTATTATGTTATACAACATCATCTTCACAATAATGGACGGAAGTCTTCGAAATTTAGGATAATGGAAATTGATATATGTGTTGCTGACCTCCTTTTGTATGGACTACAAATTAGGAGCCTGATATCAAAGTTGGACAATTCCACTTTTGGTTTTTTACAGGAGAGCCGAGAAACTATAACCACAGTACTATTCCCAGTATAATGCTGAATATTTTTCATCACTCTGATAGGCCTTATGAACATCTGTTGTTCAATTTATAAATTTAGATAAATATTCAAGCCAATATTATAGTTTAAATAGTGGAGTTAGTCGGTTTTTAAGCCAAATTATGGAATTGTCTCCTTTGAACCCAAAGGAAACCATTTCTCATTTGGAACTGTCCACTTTTTTGTCAGGTTTTCGCTTCCTCCTGCTTCTTTTGGAGCCACTTCTTCCACTTTACTTCCATTTTCTTGCTAATATTAAACTTATGAGGTTCAAATGAACGAGAAACTCATTCACAATTCATACACAACAGGTTAATATTAACAATCAGATATATTGGATTGTGATACATGTGGGAACTACTGAAGGAGTTGTCTCACAATGATACCAATCTACAGCGGAGTTGCAAATATTTTGACTCTAACATGGATAGATATATGCAATTTTAAACTATTTATGTTCAGGTTTCAAGAAAAATAGTTCCAATATTGAATTCAGCATAAAAACGGCATAAGAAAAACCAACTTTGATACCAAGCTCCTCAAATATCTTTTATACCTGAAATAATCCTTCTGGTGATCTAATAAATTTTAGCTGAATAAATTCTGTGGCTTCGCTTTTGTCCTTGTTGTATTAGTTTATGCTTTAACTATCTATAATAGATAAGAAGAAGTATTGTAATAAACACAAAAACTGAATGACAAATATGTTCTCTGAGATATGCAACCTCCTCGCATTCTGTTACGTAGTGTTCTATGCTTTCTTTACCACCACACAATGCACAAATACCTCTTTTCCTACCTCTTATTCCTCTTAGAAATATTGTTCCTGTTCTCATCCCAGGTAACCCTTCTCTCCCTTGCTTTTGCAGTAATCTATATATGCCTCTCGTCCCCAGTTTCTTCTTATTTGATTGTAAAATTTTAATTATTTCGTATTCTCTAGATATCTCCATATTTCCTGCCTTTCTATATCCTCTATTCTGTATTTTACCAATTTACCCACATCGCTTGTATTCCTTTCCTCTAATTTGACACATCAAAGGATCTTTAAACCACTAAGAAATTTTATTATAACTAAATACAATACCCATTAATGCATATAATTTCTGCAAACGTTAGTAATTTACCAATAATTCCAAGATGCAAATTTTATACCTTTCTTAAATGTTGCTTCAAGGATACACTAGTCGTTTGGCATTATTCTTTTTTTTCCCCTTCATCTCTCGCTTTTAAATTTACATCGCAAGATTTTGTCACGACGAATAAATATTTAAGAGTTATTTCTGCTTGTTGAAACCTTCTTGCTTATCTTAGAACAATTCTCTGGTAAAAATACATTGTGTGAGAGGCTGACCAGACAGGTGAAAACAAAAAGCGGCGTTTTGTCAACTTTGCGCACTGTAGAGGAGGAAGAAGAAACACCTCGGATGCAAATGGAAAGCCGAAAGATGCTGTAAGCGCAAGGCTTTCCGCTTGTGAAAGAAAGTAATTAAACTCTGTGTAGGGGACTTCTTTAAACCGTTTAATTCATTCACAATCCGCTATGAAAGACTAAAGCTTTTAGCAATACTTAGATGGAACGAATGAGACCAACAATTGTTGAGTCACGCTCAGTTTTATATGTATGGTTCAGGAAAAAGTCTCTCACTAAACACTTTTACAGCAGATGTGCGTGAGTTCTGGGAGAGTCCAAATAGTCACCCTGCTTCTAGGTACTGAGTCATGATTCAAAACTAATTCTACAGAGACTTGTCACGCTGCCAGCAACAATAACTGTAGCTGAGCTGGCACTCCCGATTAAAACCCTTCCACTGCCTCTCCTGATCACAAGATAACGAAGCATTATTGCTAGCGGCCTCTATAAATACGAACTGCTTAGAATATTTTGCTGGTCTCTGGAAGATACTTCTTTAGTAAACCAAAATATTGTAATGTATGTTCAGTGTTTTGAGAGAAATATAATGACCACAAAATGTGAGCAGGCTGTTCCTTCTGATTTAGCATATAGGCGTTGTCACAGCTGATGCCTACAGAAGAGTATTTCACCTGTAAACCTTATCATTGCTAACACAGCATGTTTCACATTTATGGTGAGATAAACAGATACCCCCCCCCCCCTCAAAGAGCTTAGCTTTCTGGTTTAATAACGTTACTATTTCATCTGGCGGTTCTGCGAAAACAGCTGACTGGATGTCCTACATTTGGGTGGCTTAAATCGGTAGGTAGAGCACACAGGGAAATATGCCGGTGTAATAAACGGTATTGCAGTGATATTTGATTGTTAAACTTCTTCATTTTCGGAAATTAATCAATCACTAGCCGTATGTAGGCTAAGGTTTGGATGAGTAGAGCCAGGCTAAAAAAATGCAGTGCCTTAGCCAGGATTTGAACCACAGATTTCCCGGTCTCCGTCCAGTTACTCTTACCCATTTAGGTATTACGGCCAACTTACCGATATGACACTAAATTCCCCAACTGACTCGTATATTTCCCTGTAGGTCACTAAGGGGTTCTGATATACAATGAGACACACACCTTTTTGTGGTGACGTATTATGTACCTACATCCCAGGCTTCATAGTTAAACCACAAAGTTTTAGGTAAATTTATTAACTAATAATTTCTTCCACACTAACCGTCTGTAACCAAATCTAATTACGTCAGTTGGAGAATTTAATGTCGTGTCGGCATGCTGGCCATAGTAGCTCAATAGTCAAGAGCAACCCGACGGAGACCGACTGTTCCTTATTGCAGCGTCAAATGATAAAGATAATTCTTCCAACCACAAATTAGCCCGCCTCGGGGGCGTAGCTGGTAGTGTGTCTCCCTCACGTTCAAGAGGTGCCGAGTTCGAAACTTGGTTAGGGTGAGTTACCTGGATAACGTTTTTTCCGGAGTTTTCCCTTATCCTTATAGACAAATGTCGGGTAACTCAAAGCTCCATGGACCCCCCCTCCATCATTTGAGCATCATTTCACCCATTTCATTCATCATCCGATATGACTTAAGGGGGGACGTATGCAAATATTCAGGGTCCTACATAAATAGCCATAATATGCAAAGTTTTTAAGTTAGAGAAGTGAAACTTAGTATACTCATTTACGATAATACAGTTAATATGCACAATTGTTTTCATAATTTTCCATTGTTTATAACTAATGCTACATATTTTTGCTATGTGCAGAGATATTTACAAATATAAGCCCTTTTTTTTCAAAATTCACATATGCTATCTTTCTGAATTTTGGTATGATATTTTAAAACACACTAAAATGAGTTTGTTTGATTTATATTTCTTATTGGAGCTGTATAGAATTTTAAAAAATGTTAATCATATGCATCCTTTAAAAATTAAAATAATTTCATATATTTTGTATCATCACATTCCATCTGGAGCTTAATTTTAAATTCTAGAAGCAACCAAATGTTCACTGTAGCATAAGAAAGCTGTGTGCTAAATTACATCACTGTAGATGAACTAGTTTGAGATAAAAATGGGTTGAAGTTGTAGAAAATGCAAGTTACGGGGAAAGGCAATTAAAAATACAATAAGTATTATTCAGTTTGCCTTTTAATTTTAAGTCAGAACTTCCCATATCCATAGTCTGTATCATTCTGGTCTTCTTCAGCCTTTCTCTTTAAATTTATCTTCTGCCTTGCTTTTTTCTGCATTAATTTCATAGCTCTTTCTGCACCAACGATGCAGATGTTGTCAATACTCTGCAAAATTGTTTCCATAAACACACCAGGTTGATACCCTAACTGATACATAACTTTCTTTCTGCCAACATTCCCATCATTAAACACTATTTCAGCATCAAATGTGGCAATTTTCACCACTATGGAAGACACAAATGATGTTTTGGGACACCTTTTCTATATCAAACTGTTGATGCTTTCATTTGGGTTTTGTGTCTCTCCATAGAGACATTATTTTAGCAAGTCTGGGTGTGCTAAGAATTGGTAGGTGGGCTTTATAGATTCCAAGACAGCTGATGGAAGACTATGTGTTGCTACTATGCAACACTAGGGCATTTAATTTTTAAAGGTACACACGTACAGTCATAATATTTTATTGTTTGATAGTTAACACCATATACTATTTTACAAAACAATAAAAAATAGAATTTTTGAACATTTTCTCGTACGTCCCCCCTTAATGTTGGTGGACGTAAATTAAAAATACAGATTAGAGAATACTTTAGGAGACTGGCTAATCAGCACGTTTCCGTGCACTGCGTTGTATTTTTAAAGTAATTTTCTTCACATTAGAACTGTTCCGTTGTTGGTAAGCAGTCCATTTACATTCCCTCCGTGTAACTTAATTTTCATACATATAATTAAATTATTCACTGCTAAATTAATTATTTGATTAAGGGGAGATTATGGTAAAATTCAGGAAACTGAATTGTTTAGCTTTTTTTATGCAGTGTTATTATTGGGAACCTAGTCTTTAATTATTTTCTTTTATTTGCTTTATTTATATTCTGCCTTTAACTGACGTGGTCATATCGGTGGCCGTTCTCCTTTGGAACATATCGAGAGTGTTAACTCGTATTCTTTGGGTTTTAATCATTAGATCACGCACACATTCGCACTCTCATTCATACTTCCAGACTCTGGAGAAGATGGGGAATCTTCTCGGTTGGAGAAAAATCCCCATCCAGGAATTGAACCTGGGACCCTAGCACGGTAGGCAGGTGCTCTACCCATAGTCTTTAATTTGTTAATCTTGTACAGGATTTAAATATAATTTAAATAGGTACTTTTTAAATATTTATCCCGCATCTTTGTTTTCGTTTGTGAATTCTGCGCTACTTTACATAAAATATATCTGTTATATACTTTGCTGAAGAGTTGTAGAGTTTAGCTCACCTTTAGGTAACATTTTCTTACCAAATTGATAATTCTCTTAAATATAATAATGTCTATGTATCCCAACTCTGTGGCTCCTTTCTTTGTAAATATCAATATGCAATATCTTTCTTCATTTATGATCGAGTAGCTTTTCTGGAATGTGATACTTTTAGTATAAATGATCCAGAAACAATTGAAGATAACTAAATTCAATTTTATATTGGTAAAAGCAACATCTTTGTGCTGTTTGGTGCCTATCTTGGAGTTGACAATATGGCTGCTTGCTTCTTAAAACATTGCAATATATTTTAAACAAAAGGGTATAAAACAGAAGATGCCCGCCTCGGTAGGGTAGATGGTAGCATGTCTGCCTCACGTTCAAGAGGTCCCGAGTTCGAATCTCCGTCAGGGTGAGTTACCTAGATAAGGTTTTTACCGGGATTTTCCCTTATCCTTCAAGATGAACGTCGGGTAACTCTAAGCTCCATGGACCCTGGGCTCATTTGAGCATCATTTCACCCAATCCATTCACCGTCCGATATGACTTAACGTTGGAGGACGTAAATTACAAAAAATAAATAAATAAAAATAAAAATAGAAGACAATATTACGTCATATAAATAAAAAGTATTGAATAATGTAGATCAGTGTGCTTAGAGGGTTAATGTGAGGATCTACTCCCATTAGTCCAAGCCCCATAGGACCTAAACCCGGGCCTCTTGGGTCTATTTACCACAGGACAGTACCTATTTTATAAACTGCCCCCCCCCCTCCGCCTGCACACGGCAGACAGGACGGAAGAGGATACGCCACTTACGCGCCGGTCCTTGATGAACCAGCTACCAATAAACCTTGGTAGGGCCGCCAGTGTCTAGCTCACCAGCTACTAGCTCTGCAGGCTAGTTCCCGGGACTTATGAGGCAACCCTCTACCCCCTCCGGGCGGCCGATGGCCTGGCCAGAGGTACCCAATTGCCCGTGGGTGACGGGAACATACTGCCCCCTCGAGTCCAACCCAATCCGAACAGCTCCCATTCGGGAGGGTCTCGGCATGTTCGGCTCGAGGTTCCTCTAGTATCGTCAGAGGTACCACGAGTGCTAGGGGTCCGCAGCGCCCGCACTTTGGCAGCTGAAATGGGACGCATCCCTTCCCCTACGGGTATTTACATACTGTACATTACATACTGTACAACCTACATCTAAGATAATTATAATCAATTTAGCACATTTAATATTCATAAAGAAACGTAGGCTTTCGCGGCCGGCGTCTTGATCAGTAAAAGATTCCTTGGTCCACTGTATTTCTTCATCACTCTCCCAAACGTTTCACTTACAACTGCGGCAAGCATCATCAGTGGCGTAGAAAAGTTATCCTTGTACTCTCCGTACTCACTAGCTAAGAAAAGTACAAGGAGGTTCTACGCCACTGATAATGCTTACCGCAATTGTAAATGAAACGTCTGGGAGAGTGATGAAGAAACCC
This sequence comes from Mantis religiosa, assembly GCA_030765055.1. Classification (NCBI taxonomy): domain Eukaryota; kingdom Metazoa; phylum Arthropoda; class Insecta; order Mantodea; family Mantidae; genus Mantis; species Mantis religiosa. Next base: position 33,898,631 of record CM060959.1, read on the forward strand.
AGTGGACTACGTTCTTTATGGGTGCAATACACTCAATCGATCCACAGAGGGGATTAGATTTTTGATTATCATAAGAAAATAACACTTATTTATTAGTTACTTATAAACAGGCATAAGAACCTTAGCATGAAGTTATCTGCAGCTAAACCCTTGCACTACACAGAATTCAAAACAAAAGAGATCATGAGTCAGTGACATTCAAGCAAACTTCGGTTCAAGTGTTCTCTACAAACGCCAAAAGAATGCATGAGGGGTGGGGGTAGTTTATCTTCGATACCCTTACCCAAGTCCAATAAAACAATATAGCTACTCTTAGTAAACCAGGTAGCAAATTTGCACATTGCGGCTCATCGAAAAGATCATCTTGAGGTTTTTGAATGCACGATGGCTGTTCAATAAAGAATGGTCATATTTTTTTACGGCCATAATCTTTTGGACCAATATACAATCTTATTATATTCTGTTAGCTTAATTTGAAACAAACACGACGCAGTAGTTTCATTGTTGGTACTCCTGGTTTCCGCCTGTGAGAACCAGGCAAGTTCAGACATGTTCAGTATCGCCTACCGCTGCAATGGAGATAACTCGTGAGGAACTATATGCGGCATTAAAATTCTGCTTTCGTCTCAACAAATCTACAGTTGAGGCTTACAAAATATTACAGGAGGACTATGGAGAGTCCGTTATTCAATACCGCACAGCTAGAAGGTGATTTAAAATGTTTAATGAGGGGAGACAATCAATTTCAAAGGAAGGTGGACCCAGTACTCCAGTTACTGCTCTTATGGAAGAAAACATCAACACTGCTGCTGCCATTGTGAGAGAGAATCGCCGAATTACGTTAAGATCACTTTCTGAAATACTGAACACTTCATTGGGTGCCACTCACACGTTGGTTACAGAAACATTACACATGAGACGTGTTGGTGCGCGATTGGTTCCAAGACTGTTGATTCCCGAACAAAAGGACATTCGCATGCAGATCTGCATGCAGTTAAAGTTAATGTTAGAGGAAGATCCGAAGTTTGTTTCAAACGTAATCACTGCTGGTGAAACTTAGCTACATCATTTTGATCCTGAGAGCAAACAGCAAAGCTCAGTGTGGAAATCTCCTTCATCACCAACCACCAAAAGAGCAAAAGTGGTTGCTTCTGCTGGGAAAGTTATGGTCATCTTATTCTTTGACATTCGTGGCATGGCTTATCAGCATGTTGTACCTGCACACACATCAGTAACTGAACAATATTACAGGGATATCCTGAAAACATTGCAATGCCATATGAGGCGCAAAATACCACATTTCCATGAAGCAGGCTGGATGCTGCTCCACGATAATGCGCGGCCGCATATTGCCAATGTAATGCCTAAATATTTTGCAAAAATCAACATGAAGTGCATCCCTTACCCTTCCTATTGTCCGAATTTAGCTCCATGTCACTATTTGCTATTCCCTAACTTGAAGAAATGCCTTCGTGGGAGGTACTATCCATCATCAGAAGCAGTGGTGAAGTCTGCGGAGGTGATTTTGAAGAATCTCTCAAAGATAGTTTCCAGCATGTCTTTGAAGTCCGGCAGAAACGCTTGGACAAGTGCATCGCATTCAGGGAAGATTATTTTGAAGAGTACCATCAAAATTATTAGGATGAGTAAAGGCACATTCGCAAAAAAATTTGTGATCCTTCTTTATTGAACAGCCCTCGAATTTCTTTTTTTTTCCAATTACGTCCTGCAACGCTAAGACGCGTCGGACGATGAATGAAATTTTTGAAGTGATGCTCAAATGAGTCCAGTATCCACAGAGCTTAGAGTTATCAGACATTCATCTTTCAGAATAAGGGAAATCCCCGGTAAAAGCCTTAACCAGATAACGCATCCTAACGGATTTTCGAACTAGGGACTCCTTGACCGTGAGGCAGACACGCTATTATCTACACTCCTGACACCGGCTTTCTATTGTTGTGATCTAATATTAATAATGTTTTTGTGTACTAGTTCCTTTCGTGTAATATGCTTGCTTTCTTTTGTTGCAGGTAAGTAGAGTTTGCACTTCAGCTCTAGTATCCAGAACCCAAACTACAGATAAACACTGTGCAGCAGAGTGGAAATGGTTCTGCATATTACAGTAAGAGAAAGCTTGCCTTTGTTTTTATAGTAATGTAGGAATTCATATTTTTAATTGTTTAAACCATTGTTCCGAATAAAAGACAACCTGCCAGTTTCTGAAAGAAAACTCTAATTTATAGTCTTCATTTGTCGTATAGCCTAAGGCTGTAATCGAAACAAATGAATAGCAGGGAGAGAAGCTACTCGTTTCATATATGAATACCACTTTATATTTTGATTTATTTCCTACAATTTACCTTGCTAAGATTACATAAATGTATATCGGACTTGTGGGCGCTCTTAATATAACTTATGCGAAATCATTCACTTGTACCATAATCAAGATTGCTCACTTCTAATATTATTGATTTCGAGGCTCGTCGTCGTCGTCGTGCTGTTGGCAGGCTGAGATCCTCTTCTTCATGGGCTGTGTGAAGTGAGGAACAGCCCGTAGGTGTGATATTCGTGTCCCTGTCCCAGAAAAGGCTTAACCGCGTAATGACAGGAGTAAGGGTCTTGTAGGGTGACGAGTGAATCTTAGGTGGAGGAAAGAAAGGAGTTAGCGTGAGCCCCTCAGCGGATGAGAATCCAGGTGCAATGACCCATTGTGCACCACTGGTGGCGATAAAAATTTAGAAAAAGGAAAACATAATTTTGATTTTCCAGACTAGTTCTTGGGTGGTTTAATTTTGTGGATGGTAGATGTACCTTATGGTTACCGGTAGTGCCCGCAAGCCATGCGGAGGAGCCGGTATTGCCTCTTTCGGCTATCAAGGGACAATAATACTCAAGAGACCTAGCATGGGCGCTCTGATGGAATGGTAATTGATCGTAAAATTTTCTGACCCGGCACATAGTTTCATCCTACTCTGCACTCGATAGTAGCAGCAGATTGGAGCCTGCAGCCATGCCCCGGACTTCACACGCATAGAGCATCAGAGGGATCACTAAAGTCTAAAAAAGTTGCAATTTTAGGGGTATCGGTATACCGGAACGCAACATCTGGTATAACGAAGCCGAGGCTCCGCACGCCCGATGAAACAATCCCGGAATATGCTCCAAGTAAGTTAGATCCTTATCTACCGTCACTCCCAAGTACTTGATGAAGTTTGCCCACCCTATCCTTCGCCCAGAGAAATATGATTGCTTGGCTCTTCTAGGTATTTATGGACAAGCGCCAGAGCGTGCACCATTCTTGGATGAGGTGGAGGTGTCTTTGTATAGGGTTGAAGGCCTTGCGTGGGTCTTTGTAGAGAATAGCAACACGTCATCAACAAATTGTGCTACGTTGTCGTGCTGCTAAGTGGGAAGTTCGGCTACGTAGACGCTGAAGAGCGTTGGGGATAGTACAGATCCTTCGGGCACTCCACCTCTGATGGACGTTCTTGCAGATGCCTTTCCCGCCACAGAAACTGTGAAATATCTGTGTTTAAGGAAGGAGTGGAGAAAGGATAGAGCTTGTGCAGGTGACCCCAGGGAGCTGAGTTTATGTAGGAGCCCTGCGTGCCAGGTCGTAGAGAAGGCCTTCTCCACATCCAGAGACACTACCGCAGTGAAAGCTACACCTAGTCAAACGTTTAGGGTAAATTGATATCTTGTAGCTTCTCTTTTCATATTATGTAATATAATTAAAGCTGGAATGTAGAAGCGAACTAGAAAAAAAAGAATGTCAAACCCGAAACACTCATGCACAGTACATATAAATACTATTTTCTCTAGACCTTTCCTTCGTGCACAATGGATTCTATCTATGGAAAAAATATTTCCCTTGTCTTTTCAATATCCACCCTTCTATTTTCATTCAATCGTACCTTCTTTATCATTTCGTTCATCTGTTAAATATATTTTTGCCTTTGTCATCTCTTTTTCATTTTGATATTACGTATTTCTTTTCTTCTACTCCACAACAAGACTGCCGTATTCCGTAACTTCAAATTTTATCTTGCCTGAAACATTCTCATGTTCTCCTATATCAAATTATATCCTTGTTTTTCTGCCGTGAGTGGTACTCAAACGTGTATGAAATATGGTTTGAAATCATCACGTCAGAAGTTTGGTTAACGTTGTGCCTTAATTATCACGTCTGACGAGCAATCTCTATTCTTTTCAGCGTATACCTGTGTAAAAGAGAGACGTCATTGCATGTTCATGCGGAATGCTAAAATAAAATAAAACACGGCGATGCTATCTGAATAAATTCTGCTCCAGACTGCCGCGCTTTGACTACAGAGCTGACGTTCATGCAAATCGTGCGGGTTGTTAGGGACTTATCTGTAATTCTGGTTGCTTAGACTACTACACTAATAATGTCAGCCTCATCTGACATCATTAGTCCACAGAAAAATTAACATCCACTATATCAGTGGCTTAATATCTATGAAGTTTCACTCCCTCGGTCTCTGTATCTAAAAGAAAGGTTCTTATATAGGGAAAAATTGTAAATGTTTTCATAAATGATAACGATGTGAGGCTAAATCTCGTTGAAAGCTCTCCGAGCACAAAAATTGCATGCAGTTTAATATATGTGTGAGTGGGTGTGTGAGGGTGTGGGTGTATGGTTGTGTGGGGGTGTGGGTGTTTTTTACCTGGCATGCCCCATTCCTTAGGAATACTACATTCCTTATTTTATTTACATTACATACAACTTTTACAATAAATTTACAATGATTTTACATATTTTGAATTTGTATTGAAATGTTTCCTACAATATTTTACAATATTCTTATTAAAATAGTTGCAATTAACTAGCAGTTTTATTGAATTTTTATGCTTCATTTGCCTACTCTATATCTGTGAAGTTTATTGATTTAACAAATTTGACGAAATATGTTAGATGCGTGTTAGTAAGTTCCTCTTTGGTAATGGGCCACGCGCATTGCCTGCTTTTTATTTTCCTGATCATTTCGGTTCTTTGTTTGTTTATGATTGGACATCGGAATATTATGTGGTCTACTGTTTGGTCCTCCTACTAATATTTGTACACTGGGCTATCTGGTAAAGCAAATCGATGGCATATGAACGGAGCTTTCCGTGTCCTGTGACAATTGCTGTTAACTCTTGGCAAATGGGCAGCTCTTGTTTTAGTCTATTTCTGACGGATGGGAAGAATTCTTTGATTTTTCAAATCCAACGAAAATGCCAGCGATGCATCCATATAGCTATGAATTTTACTTACTTTAAGAGAAAATTCGTCATTGTCATTGTCCCCGTCACGTGCTATATTTTTCCAAAAGTCGTCTTCTTGTAGGTTATTCGATGTCTCACACAGTTTCCCAGCCTTGTTGTGTTCCTTGTCAATTTCTTGGTGAACAAGTCGTTCAACTTTAGTCAGTTTAAAAGTATTATTTCTGTTTACAACATAATTTGAGCCCACATTAACTCAATTGGATTGTTCTAGCTGTGGAAAGGGGGAAGGTGGTTTATAATACCTCGTTTCTCATTTCAACTGCAAGCTGATCCAGCTGATACACTTTCCCTTGTTTTTAACCGGAAGAACAGCTGAATAATGCTGCTTTGAACTCTCTAGTGTAAATAGAGATTATGAAACTATTCATAAACAAAGATATGTGACTAGACACCTTCTACTAGGCCAGTAGGGAGTGTATTGTTTCCTTTGGTTCCAATTTAACAAACACGTTGGCTTATTTAAAGTAATTCTTTTATTAAGTCATGTAAAGCGTTTACGTTTCAGTTGTGAGTTATTATAAATATTCGTACACGCTTACATGCCAACCAATAATGATATTCATTACATTGCTTACGACGCGATGCATTTTTATAATATAATGGTATGATATTTCATTTATTTCTGTTAGGAAAACTATTTGAGCTAAACATATAGGGTTTTTACAGTTATGTTAAATACATTATTTTCTACGCTCTTCATGGATCAGTTTTTGCACAATATGTATTTATGTCTTAGCCCAAATACTATAATTTAGTATATATTAGAGATCGTCACACATCACTTAGGGGAAATACAACACAACAAAACCGCAGGACCCCGATAGGTTGCCCATTTAGCAGCGCTGAAGGACAAACATCATCCCATTTGAAGCAGATAATAGGTTGTAAAATAATTTATACGTGTATATAACACATAGGATAACAATGATTAAGATAATGATGATAATTATAATAAATGTTTAAAAGATATTTTTATGATGTATGAACAACCTGTAGTGAAAATTAAGAAACTTTGTAGAAGGTCTTATTTTTGATGAGTCATCTTATGACTCATGTCCTGTGCGTCCTGTGCTGTGCGTCCGTCCTGTACCGTGTCATAGTGGGTTTTGGTTCCCCACCACGGAATGCGCCCGGGATTGTTCCCAACCCTGGGGAGCGTGGATTTAAAGTCTCGGATATAGGACGAGTACCAACTCAGAATCGTGAGGAAACTGAGAAGCTAGATTGAAATACAGGGCTTGGAATGCCGTGATGCTGCCCACCACTCCTCCCCGTATCGGTTGGATGATCGCCCACTTCTGTCGTATGTATATGGACGTGAAGATGCAGTCAGGTTGGCAGGATCTGGCCCGCTTGCTGGCTGTTACGTTATGCTGTCAGCAGCGTCAAGATCTGTGTCCGCAAGATATAAAAGACGGTGAAGTTTTCAAGTAATATTATACGAGGTCAGTTCAATAAAGAATGATCATAATTTTACGGTCACAATTTTTCGCAATAAAATTCAATCTTATTATATTCTGTTAGCTTAATGTGAAACAAATACGCCGTAGTAGTTTCATTGTTGGTAATCCTGGATCCCGCCTTTGAGAACCAGGAAAGTTCTGACTTGTTCAGTATCGCCTACCACTGCAAAAGAGGTAACACGCAGTTAAAGTTGATGTTAGAGGAAGATACGGAGTTTCTTTCAAAACGTAATCATTACTGATGAAACTTGGCTGCATCATTTTGATCCTGAGAGCAAACAGCAAAGCTCAGTGAGGAATTCCCCTTCATCACCAACACCCAAAGAAGCAAAAGTGGTTGCTTCTACTGGGAAAGTTATGGTCATCTCATTCTTTGATATTCATGGAATGGTTTATCAGAATGTTGTACCTGCACACACATGAGTAACTGGACAATACTACAGGGATATCCTGAAAACATTGCAAGTCCATATCAGGCGCAAAGGACCATATTTCCATGAAGCAGGCTGGATGCCGCACCACGATAATGCACGGCCGCATGTTGCCAATGTTGCTGAATATCTGGCAAAAATCAACGTGAAGTGCATCCCTCACCCTCCCTATAGTTCGGATTTAGCCCCATGTGCCGTTTTTCTATTCCCTAACCTGAAGAAACGTCTTCGTGGGAGGCATTATCCATCATCATGTCTTTGAAGACTGGCAGAAACGCTGGGATAAGTGCATCGCATTCAGGGGAGACTATTTTGAGAAGAACCATCAAAATTATGAGGATGAGTAAAAGTACGTTGTCAAAAAAGATTGTGATCATTTTTTATTGAACAGTCCTCGTACTTATAATTTTTAAATCCTTACAGAATCACTATGTATTACACTACTGAACACTTCGTTAAATCGAGTACCTCGAAACAAAGAATCAGGTCAGTGCATTCATGTGAAAACGCGCGTATATTTCCACTGAAATCGTAGTTGTTGCAATGCCAAAGATATAACGCCTCTCGACGCAGTGCTTCTTACTACTTGATTGGCCAGCCACTTGAGGAGCCTCTGTCAGCTGAACAAGTGTCAATCACAAGGTAATTTCTCACCGACTCTCTAAAAATACGGAATCAAGTCTGAATTGTCGTGTTATACAAAATCTTCGAATTCGTAGCCTATGACACAACATAATGCCAAAGAGAATAGCAAGTTGACTGTACCAATTATTAATAATAAAAGCGAAAATATCACCTGTCTCATTTGCAGTTTGTGTTGTCATGAATTCATAACTAAGTATACCTTCTCATACAGGAATAGAGCTCGCCACCCACGAGCCGACATTTTCGGACTAACCATAAGTAGGACGAGTGAGGTTGTGCCTTGGTAAATGTGCAACTGGCATTCGGGAGGTCGTTATTCCCCGCCGTGCGATCGCTCTGACCTAAGTTAATCCGTAGATTCACTTTCCATTAAACAAATGCTGGGGTGTATTTCCACTCCAGGGATTCCTTCAGTTTCCTCCCTTGCTATTTTACAGGTTTGGTTGTCAGTGGGTACTTCCGATGGATGCGGACAGATGGTGCAGATGCGTGTACTCTTTAAACCTCCTTCCCTAGTTCCCTGAAAGTTGCTGCTCAGGCCGCTAGGGTAGCTCGTCTCCCTGGTGGTGTGTCCGATGACAATCTCTCCAAATGTTAGAGACCTTAATGGGTCTCTGGGGGTTCGCTGCTCCACCCTTTGCCAACATGTAGTTTCCTTCGTCTTATCCCTTACCCCTGAGGGATGATAGCCCGTAATGGATCCCAGTTGGGTTATAATGGCTCAGAGTATCCCCTTCCACTCCTTCAATCACAACCACACACTCACAGCTTGGTTGTTTCTTTTATTCCGCTCAATTTTGAATAAAGCCTCCAAAGTTACCCTCTTTTATTACGAGATGTTTGAAAAGTTATTATTACATAAACTTTAAGTGATTAAAATTGTTGTAGAGGGAAAGAATAAATGCTGTACCCAATATTTACTATCAAAGCCGTGACTTCATTTAATGGCATTTGTAGGCTATTCGTAATAGTCCCAAAAGTGTAACAATGTGTTTTTTTAATTTTAGATAAGGGTATTCTACATTTATGATGTAAGTGTGATATTAAGGGTTGCCATAAAAGTGTACTATTCTGATATTAGTCGATCGTATTAAGCGCATACCATAATCGTGGTCGTTCCACTTGCAGAAATTTCAAATTAAAATGACAGCTTAATATTTTGTCTACTATTAATAAAACAATTTACTATTGCACTTGTATAACAGCTGTTCCTATTTCAGTATATAATAGTATAATTCTCGGTGATGTGTTATTAATTCTTTTATTAAGAAATTTATGGTCGCTTTAACTTAGAAAGTCTTATCGCGACTTTAACAATAGAAATTACATTACATTGCATTAAATCAATGAAAAAGAGTGGACATTAAGCTAGAGAGATTACATTACATTAAATTGAGTGCACTATACAGCCTTAAGAATGAATACAAGGAATTAAGGATCAATTTTAAGTTAAAGATCAAATTTTGAAATATAAACCAATGTCTCCGAAGAACTTGGTGAGATTGAGAGGGGGAAGAGATTTCCTCATTTATCTTGTTGGGTATGCCATGCCAATGGTTGTAGAGTACACAGTCAAAAATTATGTGCATGACAGTTAGGCTACTGTTACAAGTTGTGCATCTGGGAGGTTATTTCTTCTCAAGAAGATAGTTGTGAGTTATGTTAGTGTGACCTATTCTTATTCGGGACATCAGAACTTGATCATGCCTGGACAGTGTATGGAGGTGATGATGTGCTATGCCTTCTGATGTTATTTCATGCAGTTTACTGTTGGAAGATTTAAGTCAATTTATCTCCTACTGTTGATATATTTTTTTATGAATGTAATGATGTCAGTATGCAGTGTAGCTATTGTAGGATCACACGAAGGGAGATGTGTATCTTGTGGAAACGTAGAGTCAGACTGAAAAATTCAATGCCATAGCCGGGATTTGAACCACGGATCTTCTGGTTTCCGTCCAGCCGCACTACCATTGTGCTACTATGGCCAACGTGCCGATATGACATTAAATTCTCCAACTGACTCATATTTTCCCGGTAAACCACTTAGGAGTTCTCATAAGCACACGAGACAACTACCTTAATGGCGACTTACTACATGTAAGTACTTTAAGGCCCGGGCTATTAGGTTAATTAATGGAAATTAATTATAATTTAATTATAAATTATATTTAATTATAATTATAATTAATTATAAATTAATTATAATTTAATTATAAAATTTTAGAAGAACCTTA